>SSNU01000317.1:0-219577 GCA_012064415.1 Gyrodactylus bullatarudis | reverse complement strand
TTGCATTGTAATAGTATTTAAATGTTACCGGGGTAGAGTCTGAAGAGACCCGGCGAAATATAACGTTTATCACTATAATATACGTCTGTCTTCTCTAACCTTCCTTATGAGTTTAGAACCAAACGAAAATAAATTTATTTGATTTACCTGTAAGAATATGAACATGCAATAATTCACTTTTAATATTTCAGATGGCCCATGTCAACTTCATCAATGCGAATGCAATCGTAATGATGGTCATATTCTTCTTGCAGCATTCAGAGCCTAAATTGGTTAATCTTCACCAAACCTTCAAGGTAAATCCTCATGGATATCTGAAAGTTCTTATTGCTGATGAAAACTACAGTTTCACAATTGACAAAAAAGAAATAAAAAAATATTCTGATGGTAAGTATTATATAGCTATTTAGAATTCTTGATTTGATTCTATCATTTCTATTGATCAATAAAAAGTCAATAAAACTTTAAGTTTTAAACAACTCTCTTACACCTAGGCTGAACACTTATAGGAGTCCTATAATGAAATTTTTATTAGACAAATAGCATTAATTAATCAGTTTTAATGAGTAAATCTCAAAAATTGAATCAAAAGAATTTATAAAAAAATCAGAATTTTCTATTAATTACCCCTTTAAAATGTATCGATAGTTATAGAAAGATAGTTATCAGTGATAACTTGACACGGATGTATCTTTTTAACAACTTTTAAAAGGAATAATAACTTGTGAATAATAACTCACATAATCACTGAAAATCCCAAAATGAATTTCATTTTAGTAAAAAGTTTGTTTCCCTATGAGATTAATTTTATTCATCTATGAGTAATTTAAATTAATATCGTGAATAATTGAGATTTGTTAATTTTAACATTCAGAATCTTATTAAATCAATTTTTTTTCAGGTACTGAATACAATGGAAATCTTAGTCTTCTCTGGCTTAAATTATTAAAGTTTTATTCTTTCGATTTCTTTTATCGAAATTTTAAAGTTTCAATTTCATGTCAAAATCCATTGCTCAAAAAGACAAGTGAAAAAACACTTGTTATCCATCGTAAGTTTACGAATATCATCAATATCTATTATGAACTTATTTCTTGATTAGATCCTTTCACTAAAAATGATAACTATTTGGAGCTGTCTCGAATTGAAACAGACTATCTATTCAGTCAAATAGTTGGAGGATTTTCATACTTTGGGGTACCACGTTTGGCTTCTAATAAACGCCCATTATTCTCAAAAATTTACTCAAACTGTAGATATGATGAAAAATTGGTAGATAATGATTTATTCGAAGTTTATGATCGTCTTGAAAAACACGATTCGAGTAGAACTGCGAATAAAGAAAATCAAATGGACATCCAATTAACGAACGGGTCTCAAGGACCATTCGACGATTTACCAAATGAAAATTTTCACATTCTTCCTGAGCAATGTGATATAAACTTGCAAATATCAGTAGTAAGTCTAAGATAAAGAAGTCTAGACTTTTTAATATTCTTTAGATTAAGTTGCTTATCAGAGTCATTCAGTTCTCAATTTAAAGAAATAGAATTTAAAAGCAGTTTCGGGCACCATTTTGATAATATGAAATTTGAAAATTAATTCGTGTTCTGATTTTTACGATCATAATTGATGAAATTGATTGTTTTTATTTATCATAGATCACTAATTCAATATACTCATACCAATATGACCTTATTTCTCTGTCCAAAGAGATGAACGATTCCTCTGAAGAAGAAAAACAGGACAAAGATGCTTCCAAACAAATCTTTATCAAGCCGGCCTCTATCATCCGGACAGTTATCAAGTTTGTATTTGCCTCCTACTTTGAAGAGAATAAGGTTGATGGTGAGTACACAAAGAATTTTCTTTTATTTTTTCCTCAAAAATACATATGAGCTTCGAATGATTCTATGATTCAAATTTCTCAGTCTGATTAAGAAGTGTGCTTATTATGGATTAGTAATTACTAGAGCAGTAACTCAAGCGGTATATTTGTCGAAAAAATGAAAATATTTTCAGCATTTAGAGCTTAGAGAAGAAAGGATGATATAGGCTAATTCGTATTGAAATTCTATCCATCATATCCAAATTTTGCAAATTTACTGCCCCAGTAATTATTGAAATAAAAAATTTCAATTTAAAAATTGAAAAATAAAATATTTGAAATCCCAAGAGTCCTCTAGAATTATTGCATTAAAGTGATTTCTTTCATATACACTTCGTTCTTTAAAAATGTTGCTAGATTTTTTTTTCTTTTATTCTTACAGACTTGGTTAGTAAATACCTCGAATCGAATTACATGAAAAATGCTATACACTTGCAAGAATGGCTTGACTCAGAAATCAACATAGATGCATTTGTAAATTCTGTACAAAAGTTTGTGAGAAAGTTTGTCTCATTCATGACAAACGATTACATTATCAAGGGAAATTTTATAATAAAATCATCAAGAATTTGCACAATTCTCCATGAAACTCTGACAAGTGTAAGTTTCAAACGTTCCGGGATTTTTCTTACTTCAAAATTTTTTATTAATCTTATCCTTTAGTCGTTTGAAGGCAGCGATTCTTCTGGCTCACTGAATACCTCCCTGAATGAAACAGTTGAGTCTGTGCGCGTTGAAGAGAACAATTTGGACAGGGAAGCTATTGAAAAAGTTATTGATAGAATTTATTGTGAGGAATTGTGTGAAGAAGGAATTATGGAGAAGCTACTCAGATTCAAGTCCTATCTTCGTAATGCTAAAGCCTTTCAAAGGCAAAACACCAAGCTCCGAAATAATCAAGTCTACTCCTGGATTCAGGCAATTCATGACTTTTCTCAAGATTTTGACGTGAGCTAAAACATAATTTGATGTTGAAATTGAATGAGTCATTGTACAAATTTTTCAAGTAGGCTTTGCACAAAATTTAGAGAATTGCAAAAGCAAACAGATTTAAGACAATATATTTAACGCTCATTTTATTTCAAGAGCTGTCCTAGTTTTAATAAAGTTATCAGTAAACGAAGTTGTGAAAAACAAAAAGCTTTATAACCAAAAAAACTAATGACTCATTAGTTGGGCGACCAAAATGCCTTTTTTGCCTTTTTTGAGAGTGAGTCTAAAATACTTTGAAACAATTAAAAATTCAGTCCGTTTTTTTCTAAACCTATTAATAAGAGAAATAAGTTTGCCTTTTTTGCCTATTTCGAGGAGGCTTGCCTTTTTTCGCCTTTTTTAAAAAGGATTGCTTTTTCATTTTTTTCAAGGATTGTGCAAATTTTTTATCCTTGTTTATCTTGATCTTAGTTAAATTTTCATTGTCTGAATCTAATTTTAGGGGGGGACTCTGTAAACAGCCAATAGAAATGGCTTATCCAACTCAACATTTCATTCTCATTCTATTCACTTGAAAGGCTTGAAGAATTGATTAATTTTTTAAAATCACTACTTGTGAGAGATATTCGATTTTATGAATATACCTTTTTTGCTTTACTATGTTGTTAAAGCTACTTTTTGGATTTTTAATGAGATCTCCTTTAAGTCCGCTTTCAGCAGATATCTTCTTGGGATGCTTCTCGTGAGAAACATTCGATTTTATGAATTTGCCTTTTTCAGAATTAAAAATTGCCTTTTTTCATCATAAAGTATGCCTTTTTCTGGTCGCCCTACTTATTAGTAATGACTCATTACTAATGAGTGATAAATGATACATACACTCTAAAATCGGGTTCATGATAAAGAATGACAATTTTCAAAGTCTTCCTCACATTTGTTTTTTGTTTTCTAGATTATTGAGGACGAAAAACCAGGATATTACAACAAGAAAACAATAAAATGTTTAGACTCAGGAATACAATTAAATCATGAATTCTCTACAGAAGGATGTATGCAATCATCTGGAAAATTAGAGGCAAATCTGTTGGGCTTATTCTATCCATCAAAGCCATCAACTATGCTAGCAAGATTAGATAAAATGCCTCAAGTCTGTCCTGATTGTTTTATGCCTGGTCATCTGAAAGTAGATTGTACTGGTTGTCCTAAAACTACGATATCAATGAAACGTTGGAAATTAGAAGAGGTGAAAGTGAAATCTTTAGATATCCATCGTCATAGCCTCATGACAGAAGCCATGCAAGAGTTTTCCTCGATTGTTACTAATAATTCTCAATTGGAAAAGAAAATGGTAAACTATTCAAACTTCTTAATAAAACAAAATTATCATTTAGAACTTTTATGCCGAGATGCTTGAACTCTAAAGCATTATTTTAAACTCAATTGTCTCTCTTAATCTATCTTATGAAAAAATATTGAAAATAATTGATTATTTATTCAATTTCAGAATTGTTTCAATTTGGTGAAAAATCATCTCGAAAGTCAATTACCAACTGTATCAATCGAGTTATTTGGTTCATGTGCTAATGGACTGGCCTCATTCACCAGTGACATTGATGCCTGCATCACCGAAAAAAGTTTCGGGACCGGTCTTACTTTTGACAGAGAAGCCTCCCTTAAAAAGGTATTTACTTACTCATTTTTATCAATGAATCATGAATTTTTCACCAATAAGAATTCTCAGTATGATTATTAGGGCGGTAAAAAATTGCAAATTTTTCTGATTTAAATTTAGTTTTATAAGATTTCAAAAAATTTATTTATTCGCACTGGCATCATATTCCTTCATTTAATTAAATATTATTCAGTACTGATTTTATATTTTAAATATTCAACTTTTGAGCCAATTTAATTATATAAAAGGCTCGTGTAAATAGTTAGGCACGAATAAAGAACAAAATGATTAAACTATAATATCTGAGTGCATGTAAAGGAAAAGGCTTACAAAGACAAAGTTACTTGAGGCCTAATCTAGTGAGAATTCATTTCTAATCACTGATTAGTAATCAGTATTTTTTCTGAGCATATATTCTTCTTGAAAATGCTTTTGATGATCAAAATATTCTAAAAAAATATTCTTTAGAAAAATGAAAGAGAAATTTAACAAAAACGCTTTTTATCAACAAAAATTTAAGATTTACAGCACACAATTATTATTAGCATGAATTACACGATGTTTATTAATGTTCTTGTCTTAGAAATTTCTATTGTTAGTTAAAATATATTTTATACTATTTATTATAATAAAATACTATAATTATAGTATTTTATTTTTGAGACTAAAAATCTTTTGGATTAACCAATCAGGATGAAGGCCTTGAAAATCATAAATAGATTATTTCAGGCTTGAAAATTCAAAAAAAGGATTGCTCAAGCATGATCATCAATCTTGTAAATAATATTCTCTTTTTTATGCGAGAGAATATTTTATCTTTGGTGATACCCTATCTAGACGATAAGAAAACCAATCGAGAAAAATACTCAAAATTGATATAAAATGATTTTAAATGAGATTCTTATGGGAATTCTATCCAATAAGGATTCTTTTAATTCTTGAATTTCCCATCTACTTATGAGTAGAAGATTTTTATTCGTATTGGTTAATTTATCCAAGTTTAGAGAGTTTTTTGAAATTTCTAAGATTTGGTAAGCGTTAGTTGTAAAATAGATTATGTAATATTGCTTGGACCTGCGTAATAACTGAGAATTTATGACTTTGAATAATCACCCTACATTGGGCGAACCTCACGAAAGGGTTAATATTCTTTTAAATCTTTGGACCCAATGGTCATAGAATATTGAAACTAAGCTCAAACATTTTTCCGAATGGTCCATATCTTCAGGGAAGAAATATGTTTCTTATAATTTTTGGGCGCCCTGGTAATCAGGTAGAAGAGTGAGGAACAAATCGCAAATTAATTTTGGTTACTAGGAATGATAGTAATCAAATTTTGATATTTTTCAAAATGAGGAACAGGAAACAAGGAACATATCAAAAATCTAAAAAGATCATTGATCATTTAATTAATTTTTTACAAAGATTAAATTATTTAATCAATATTAAATCAATCAAGGATTTAAAATTTTTCATCTACACCAAGATTTTCTTTTGTTAAAGCCAATAATTATTTTTCTTTTACAGTTTATGTTCAAAATCAGGAGTATTCTTGACTTGAAATTTCGATCACAAGGGCTTGTCTTCTCTTCCGTGATAATCTGCAAAGTGCCCATTGTCAGCTTTGTTTTCCAAGATGGAACACAGGGCGATTTGAGCTTTAGCAATGCTCTTGTAAGTTAAGAAAAATGAAATTCGCTAATTTTCACTTTTATCTTGTACTTTTTATCCAGGCCATTCATAATACAAAGATGTTGAAAACATACACAGAAATATCGCCAAGGTTTTTAACTCTTGCCATATGTCTCAAACATATTTTGAAGGTGAGTTGCGTGAAATCCAAAAAAATCCTTATCCACAAATTCAATTTCGTTTAATCTCCATTGAAAAATTATTCCAATTAGTCCAATATATATATGTTACAGTTAAAACCGTGAATTAGGGAATCATAGAATTAACTAGTTAAAATCATTAATTTCTCTTTCATTCACAATTCTCCCTGAAATCTACCTGAAATTATACACCGAGCATATATAACGAATATATGAGCTATGTATTATTTATAATACATTGTACATTAGCTATAGACCCGTTCTTTTTCCCTGCTTTGAGGGATTGGCATTCAAAGAATTTTAATTCTAATTGAATGAGCCTTTCACAATCACTACAAAGAAGGATTAATCTTTTGTGAAATAATGCTTGAATTGAATTTGCTTCAGGGTTTGTAAATTTAAAGAAAATTTAGGGATTATCACCCAAAGAATATTTCATTCTGATTCGTCTGTCATTTATTTTTTATTTCTGGTGCACTTCAACATTTACTTTAACCTCAGCACTATAGAAGAATGATGTCTTATCGAACAGAACAAAATTTGATTTGAGTGTCAATTAAAGAATAATGAATAATATTTTCATTGAATTTTTGAGTAAAACAATAATTTTTACTAAAAATCTTCAATGAAATTTAAAACTTTTTAATTAAAAGCATAAAATGATGATTAGAATGTTCATAAACTGTGAATAGAATGCATAAATATGCAACTTCAATGGATAAAGGTATAGTAATAGGAGAAAATTAATTACCTGAATTTGAATTTTTATATTAAAACAAAAGGAAACTGTATCTGTTTTGCAATAAATATTTTATTGTGAAGATTTAAAAGTCTAGTAATAAAGCTATCCAGATCAGGATATTGCAGCATCTTCATATGCCATAAATTAACGATGAGAAAATTCTTGTTCTCTAGCCTATTTAAAATATTTCAATCAATAAGTCATAAATTAATGACAAAACTCCAAACCCCAATTTAGAGATTCTTGACAGTGACGTATTTATTTTATTCTTGGAAAAACTGATAAAATTTCATTAAATATTTTTCAGTTTACAAAAATCGGATCCGCAAAAGATGGACACATTTCCTCCTATGGATACATTATAATGTTGATCTATTACCTTCAAAAGGTGGACGTCCTTCCTTATTTACAAGAGGTAAATTTAACAAAGATGTTATGAAATGAATTTTCAAATCTCTTTAAATTATTAAAATGAAATATGCAATATTTATGTAAGAACTCTAACTAAAATCGAATAATCTAAATGTGAAAGTTCAACATTCAAGTACCTCAATATTTCAAGAGGTTATTCTATAAACATTTTCATATTGATCTTCATTTAATATTACACAACTCATCATTTGAAGATTTATAACGGGTCGAAAAAACCTGTGGAAAAAATTGATGGCTGGAATGTTTGGTATCAGAGTGATAAAAATATAATTGTGAGTTGTTTCGTCTTTTCACTCCAGAGTAAACAATACTAATTGATTTATAGAATTCCAATTGGACTTCTCAGAACCAGATGAGCATTGCTGAATTGTGGTTTGGATTCTTGAAGTTTTACCTCTTCCAATTCGACCGAGATAATCTCATTGTTAATATTCGCACCAGTCGGGATATTACGAAAATCTCAAAGCTCTGGAACGCACACTTTTCCATTGAAGGTGATTTAAAAAAAATTATTGTATAATTTTTCAAAATTCTAATAATTATTTTTTAATTTTCAAGACCCTTTTGATTTGGATCACGAGTTAACTAGACATCTCAAGCGTCAGAGTGAGTTACAAGCCTTACAAAAAATGAAATTATCATAAAAATCAATATCTCTTGTCCCTTTCCAGATTTTAACAATGTCCTACATACCTTTTATCTTGTCCTCATCAACATGACCTCTTCCATTAATAAGGGTAATAGTAATCCTCATTGGAAATTGTATGTAACTGTGTTAACTATAACTTAAATTTCCTGTATGCCTAACTTTTCTTTATTTAGTCATTTATTCTTTGACAAGAATATGATCATAAAAAGTCATCAGAAAGATTCAGGCTCTAATAACAAGCAGAGATACATGAAAATGCTAGATAATCATAATAAGTCATATCATAAACTATTGTTTAATCACTTGACTGGCCAGGCAAAACAACAACCTATACAAAAGAATGGTCCAAATCCTGTAATGCGTAAGTTTATTAAAACATTTCCACAAACTTATGCTTAAAACCTCTATCGGCCATAATTTGAATCTAATAAAAGGTCTTTAACCAAGAAATCATATCAGATTTAGTTGGAATGATAACCAACTTTGATTATTCTTCTGAAGTTTTTACAAATATTTATCATCCTTAATCAAAAACTAGGGAATATCATCTCTGGGTTAATATCAAAAAATTATATATCAATCATCTACTAGACAATATGTTTCTCAATAATAATGAAATAATGATAAATTCAGGCAGTAAAAATTATAAATTATTTTCTTAGCTCTTCACAACTTCCCAGTAGCTTTGGGAATGCCTCATCAAATTAGAGGTAGATTCCTACCTTTCGTTCGTGAGTAGTTTCAAATTTATTTGATTTGGCTTCTAGCTTTGATCAATTTCCCTGTTAATCTTCCCCCTTTCACTCGTAAGTAGACTTGAATGATCTCTTTTTAGCTATTATTAGGCTACCCTTGCCTTTGGGGAGCTTCCAACAGCCTATACAAAACTTTTCTCTTGTGAATCGTGAGTATCTCCTCTGAAATCAAATTACTCTAATATTCAATTAATTGGGATTAATGTTAAATATTATTTTCTAAATGTTTTTAAAATATTAATCGATACTTATAACCCAGATTCACATTTTGATCCATTTCTAACAAGTAGAAGCATAAGAGCCAATTTGTTAAGACCATGGAAATGATAGTATTTCACGAGCTATAAAAAAAACTCATGATCCCTTCATTTATATTTCATTTTTTTGCGTCTGAAAGTTCTCAAGCAGATTTTTAAATAAATTTCAAATCGCCTGTCAAGCTTCACATTGTAAAATTAGTCAGGAAAAGATAATTTGTGTCACATTATCTGGATTGTTTCACAAGGTTTCTGTCATAAAAAATCATGTTTCTTTCTTGTTGTATTACATATATATATTGCATAATATGATAGCTTATCAATATTTTTTTATTTCAATAAAAGACGGAAAATGGGGTTTCCCTTGTAAAGGCTGGTAAAATCAAGATATATTTTATAATTATCATGGTTAAAAATTTACTCTCATTTCACTGAATCAACTTTTAGTTTTCTTTCATCTTGAAGGTTCTGTTGTTATTCGGAATGCAAAAATCCAATTTATTAAAGCTATATCAAATAAAATTCTTATATAAACCTTTTTTATCAAAATTCCAGACAATCAGGCCATCAAAATTTCTCCCGGTGTCAAAGAGAATAGTCGTAGTACATCAGTTGCATCGACAAGTTCCTCTCGTAAAGAGAAAAACCAAAAGAAGACATCTCACATAAGGAACACCAACAACTCTCATGAAAATAAAAAGAACAATAACAACTAGAGTTTTACTTGAATTATCTTACATTTTATACTGAACAAAATAAATCGTCAACAAGCCCAAAATATTGAACGAATGTCTATTTTGACAATTATTTTCACATAAATAAAGAATAATTTTTCATGACTCATAAAAACTATTTTAATTTGGACTGAACCAGCTAAGAGGCTCAATAGGGTCCGTATCAGCTAGCATGGATTCTCATCATTATCTAGTTTGTGTGGACGAATGCTTTGAGTTTAAACAGAAACATATGACCTTACAGTGTCTTTTCAGTCAAGGTTTAGGCAGAAGGTCTCTAACTTTGGATAATGGCCAACACATTTCAGGGACGAGCTTAAGCTAGTAAATATAAAACTGTTTCTTTCGTCTCACGATCAGACCATGAATATCTTCTACGCAAAACTCGAATTTTAATATTGCAAGTGATGTGTTCATTGTTATGAAAACAAGGACAAGACGAGACGAAATGCAGTATCAAGATCAGATATTAAATCCTTCAAAAAACTTTATTAATATTATCGTGTATCTACTTTCGAGTAATTTTGTGAAAATTATAATTTTGTATAACAAAGCATAATATTTAAATCATTTCGTCTCAGCATTTCATTTCGATCTTCGACTAGAATCTCAATTTCAATCTTTTTTATCATATAGTTTCAATCATTATAGTCTCAATCAAAAGACTTTAATGAATAAACAAAAAGATACCCTTTTTGTACCATTTATTTCATATTTCTTCTATGTGAATTCTTCCCACCTTTCCTCTCCCAATTAACAACGGGTTCAAATTAATTTTTTTTCATTCATTTGATTGACATTTTCGAAATATTATTTCACCCCACACCACCCTTGAGAAGAAAAAAAGTTAACTTTTCCATTTAAAAAACTTACTTTCATTCAAAAATAAAAGCTGAAACAAAACAACGATACTAATAAAAAACAGCTTCAAACTTAAAAATAGGAATAGAAAACTTGATAAATACGTGAATAGCAGTACAGTATTGAAATAACAAGTTTTAAAGATGAGCAGAAAATGAGTTAGTGGGGGGGGGGAGGGACTAGAGTTATTGAGTTATTGTTGAAAATTGGAGGTTATCTTTCAATATCACTTAGTTACTCCAACATTAAGGATAAAAACAGAGTTATGGATGAATAAAAAAATTTTTTTAATTTAACTTAATTAAATAATTTATTTGGTTTGATTGAAGTTAGAATATTTTCGAGTTGTTTTTTTGACAATTTACAGTTAGAAAACACAATTTTTACCCTCGATCACATCTTTTAAAAAGAACTAAAAGTTGGTTCATTTATAACTCTACTAGCCTGCCATTGAAGCCACGCATTATCTGAAGTCGCGGAAGCTTCCCTTGATAATTATAATTATCAATTATAATTGAAATATTATTCGAAATTACCATTCTCTACTGATCGTTTTTACAAAGTTTGAAATAAAAAATTACATTGCGGCGAAAAATCAATTAGTTCAAAATACCAGGAGAAATTTTTTCCTCACTTTTGATCCGTTTTCCATTTCTAAAATTTGATTGATTAATCAAATTCTTACCCAAGCGATCTGTTATTAACAGATCTCCATATTTCTTCTTTTTAACCAATGGCAACTGGATCAAGTTTTTCATCCTAATTTTAGTGAGAAAACTAAATTCAAGATTTTGTCCTTTCATTTCCCAGACGCCTCCCCCTTGTCGATAATAAATTTTCTTTTTTTTGAAGAGGAAAAACACCAAGAGACTGAAACATAAACGTACAAAATATATTATACAATTGGGAAATAATATAAATGTATATGGATATGGGTTATTTTATATGAGCGTATTGGTTGTAACAATATAGACTATTTTTTGTACACGTGCATATACTTTAGTATGTTTTAAGTAAGTGGAATACACAAAAAAAATGAAGCGCATATATAAGAGATACATAAGGACACCTCCACACCCTAAGATATTTCTAACTTTCTTATTTGCAATGATATCCACCCTTTCTTAATTTTCGTTGGCCAAAAGAAGTTTATTGAGATAGACGAAAAAGAAGATTTGAAATAATTGTACAGATAATCTTGTAAAACGCTGACGCACAAGACTTGGATCCTTAATTTTTACCTAGGAAATAACAGAATTTATTTGTCAGTCAAAAGAAAATCTTGCTTTTGTCAATCAAATAAGAGACCATCTTTTCTTTCATTCTATTACTCGAAGCAGAAAAACAGACTTTTTAAAGACTAATGCCAATATGACAACAGATCATTTCAGTTTGACAGTTGGCAACCAAGAGAAATTCAATGATTTAATTTCCCTTAAAGGAGCGGGATCCACGCCAACTCCAGATACTGCAAACATTTTCAACAGTGTCAATTCTAAAACCCACAGTCCTGATATTATCGTTGATAGTACTGAGGATAAAATCAATATGTCCGGGTTTCTCTTCAACTCTGGAATTGTCCATCATCACGGACACCATCCACAACAGCAGAATATTCAGAATAACAATAACAATATCTTTGGATCCTCTTCGTATGAAGTTTCTTCGTCAACTTCAAGCCAACAAGACTGCCAGGTATCTTCGTCAAGTTCTATTGGGAATATTGTCCATGAAATTCAAAAGTAAGTTTTCTCAGAAAATTAAGACTCATTCACAAAATATAAAAACATTCTATATTTTAAAGTCATCCAATGTATCCGCTGTTGATACGATTATTGCAAAATTGTGAGATGGCCACATCAAAAACCGATTCTTTCCCCGGCAACGATACCTTTCTTATTGAATTGAAGCAATTTATTCAATTGAAAATGTCTAACAAAACAGATAACATGAACAGCGATCAGAAGGTTGATTATTTAAACCAGGAATTACAAATCAATCTTAAGAATCCCAACTTCTCGATAGGTTCTTCAACCTCAAAGAAACCCGATGATTCTCATAATGAAACACCTGGAACTAATTCATCTAACAACGGCATTAAACGCAGGAAAAGCATTAAACGAACTTCCGATGAAGACTTTGGCGATGACCAAAAGACTATTGGATCCCATTGTAATCTCATTGCTGGCCTTGAGGAACTAAATCATGCTAGCAGTGAAGATGAAGAGGAAGCTCTCGAAGAGAATCTAGCAAATGCTAAATTTGAAGTTCTCTCAAAAAATTCAGAGCTAGACGAATTGGTGAGGCTAGAATTTCGATATTTTGATAATTATCAATTATAATTGAAAAAAATGCTCAAGGAAAGTTTCTTATCTCGTATTCTTATACCCGTATTCCTTTCTTAGATGATTCGCGCTATTCAGGTCCTTCGGATACACATGCTGGAATTACAAAAGGTCAATGAACTCTGCAAGGATTTCTGTGCACGATATACACAATCGCTGAAGGCGAAATTCCAAAGTGAAACTAGCTTACTAGGTGAGCATAGGAATATTGATTATCAGAGAGAAAGAGAACGAAATATTTCTTCTTCTAGCCCCTTGTCTCTGAATTATGTTTTTCTCTATTTATTTTAGAATACCATTAAATACAGATAATACGTGCTGAGAGATATTTTTAAATTAAGTTGTAAATAATTTTGTTCCTATTTCTATCCAGCGATCTCTCTATAAATAAAGATATGCTTTTGAATTATTCCAGACTCTCAGCCTTCCTCGCCGAGTGAATCAGAACCAACTTCCCCAAGTCAACTAGGCTTTTCTGGCCACGGAAACTTTGGACATGTATGTAGCAACATCATGTAGAGATTTTATTTATAAAATATTCATTGCTTTTATTTTCTAGAATAATTCAAGCTTTAATGAAAACGGTTTGGAATATTTAACGAATGACATTGATAAACGCAGGTTAAACCAAGATTCTCGTTCCTCTACAACCAGTAATGGTTCGAATAGCAGTTCTAATATCCTCAATCATCTCAGTTTAAGTGCACATACTGCAGCAGCCCTGAATGCTTCCCTAGATCAAATGGATAGTTTCAATTTTTCCTCAAGCCTCTCCTCGGGTTCACGTCAGAAACGCGGAGTACTACCAAAGAAGGCTACTCAGATTATGAAACAATGGCTGTTCCAACATTTAGTTGTAAGTATTTCGAGTAATTTGTTACTAACCAAATCGTCAATCACTACATTTTTATGAAGAGAATGAATTTTTAATTAAGATTCTATGCATAAATCATGAAAAAGTCTATGGTGATCCTTATATCCGTGTTTAGCCATCTATTCTTCCTCGCCTCCCTATTCTCTCGTTCTTCAATGTCGGTCAGTCTTTATTCAGTTTGTTTTTTTTCGGCGTATTACTCAATATTTCCTAGGATTAAATGGAAAAAGGAAAAAAAGATACCCAAACTTGCTTTGCGTGTCTAATGTTGAGTGAATGGACACGGTTACTAGAAGCATAATACATTATTCATTTCATTTTATCTGAGAAATTGTGATTAGCTATCGTAATAGATTCTCTTAATGTGATTCTAAATCTAGTTGACATGAAAATGAGCCAAATTTATGCTTATTCAAGGTTTAAGGTTCAATTTCCTACAATAAAGACTTCTTTAGATGAATTTGAACTCTTTGTTTAATATTGATCTCAAATATCAGAATTTAACTCCTTCAAATCTTCGAAATCGATGGATACTTTGACCTTGAATCTTGAAAAAGTGGAGATTTTCAAAATTCAAGACCTAATTTTGGTCAGATTGAACTTTTTCTTGACTTTCCGAAGAAAAAATATTGAGTTTTTTCTTAAAAATTGTAAATTCTCATCTTCATGTCAATTGGGTTTATTTGGCCATCAAAGGTCTTAATTCTGTGAAGAAAATGAAAATTATTTTTTTCACAACCAAGTTTCTAAACCATGACCATCTATTAACTAATTAAACTTTTAATCAAGTATTTAAAGTGAAAGATATAAAATCTATAAATTTTCGCTCTAATTCATTCGGCCTTGACCTTTTACTTTTGAAATGGTAATTTTGAAAAAACAATCATCTTCTTACCTGTAACACAAGAAATTCCGAGTATATCTTTTTCTATATCAAAGCAGGACATCAAAAAAGTAGAGAAAAAATCTACCGGAAAAGTCCTGACAAATTCAAATTTAGTAAAAGTAAATATCCCATTTTTGATTCCAGGTGTTTTTGTGATGGATTCCTCCATTTTTTGAGACTTGAATTTTCGACATGCTGTCTCGGCACACAAGGGGGAACCAATTTTATTATAATATGACACATTTTTCTTTACTTTTACTACTCTGTATACTCTGATTAAAAGGATAGGATATATGTATGCTTGTTTGTTATTTTTCTCTCTCAGATTGATAGAAATAGTTGACATTTCTCAATGGAATGTATTATGCTATAAAGCTTTAGCATAGACATATTACTGTTTTTTCAACGCTCTAGTAAAACATTTATTTTTTGACGATGAAACAGTAGCAAGAATAATCTTCACCAGCTCATGAAGAGTTGTTTTATTTATTCAGGTTTATTTTCTACCGCTTAATTTTACGTTTAAAAAAATATCCCTAGGTTATTTTTTTGGTGGTAGGATCAGATTACACATGTTTACTCTTCTAATATTCAACAGTATTTATATTTAGAAATAAGCTTGCAAATTTTTTTAGGCTTGAGTTAAATTCCTTTTTTCATGCAGTCAAAGTAAGAGAGCGATCAATTTCAAATTCTCAGATCATTATCAGAACTCTTTCTCTTGAAATCTAGAGCGATTTTAACCCTCCAAGTTACACTGTGCCTTTGAAGGCATATACAACTTAAGCAACTCATTATTATTCATCTAAGGTTATCACAGCTATTAACATTGTTTACCATTGATGTCATCATTTTTCAGTTTTTTTGAATAAATCTGAGGTTTTTCTGATCTATCTATTTAGGATATTCATCATATCTTATATTCTGTGCGTACATTTCTTTTTCCTTTCAATTATATCGTATTCACACTATGATCACGTGAGATGGAATAACCAAATCTAAAAATCTCCCCCATGTTTGCTACTGTTTTGTTTAAATTACATAATGTGAAAATATTTCTCTCTCTTCCAAGAAAAATATTTCTCACGCAATTCAAGTGGTCGAATAAGAAAAAACAAAGGATAATATAGTGAGTATTTCCATAAACTATGCTCAGTTTGTCGTGTCCCACAAGATAGGAACTATGATCCGGGGGTAGTACTCTTTCCTTTTAAGCAATGGTTCCCATCTTCTCCATAGATTTTCTACTGTTGTTAGTTTATATGATAAAAATCATCCATGTATTCTATCCCACATGGCTAGAATGGAACTGAACGCGATTGGATGTTGTGTAGGGGAAAAAAAGAAACAACACTGAAAGTATTTTTTACCCATTCCTACAAAAGCTCACAATATTTTCCACGTCAATCAAAATGAGAGGGAAATCTCCAGTGCTTTAAATAAAAAATGAACTAACGAATTTCTCCTCCTATGTTATTAACACACAAGAGTATATATTCTACAACCTCCTCCACCAACCCACAGATAGGTAAAAGCTCTTACTCATTCAAATATTTTTTAGAACTATTCCTCACTTTAAATAATAATAATAATTTCTACTCTATAGCTGAATAAAAAATAACCCTTGGTTAGCATACGCTTAGCATTCTATAGTGTATTCCTTAGTGGAGAGTTATTGATTGAAAATAATAGATTGGTATTGCTGCAGCGTAAAATTTCAATAGGCTAAAGAGTTGGTGGAATGATTTCTGGAAATAATAACTAAAGATCAATAGGAAATCAATAGATTGCTTTAGTGGAATTATCTAAACTTTGGACGCAGGATAGAGTACCGCTTTTCTCGAAATAGAATGATTCACATGGTCTTTAGTAATCAGAAGATACGGGCAAATTGAATAATGCTAACAGTTTTGCTGTAAACTCTAAGATTATATATATATCTAAAAAATAATTTAAAATTCTAACGCGCAGAAGAATTAAAACCTATGTGACCTAATCTAGATGAAAGATGTTTCTGATTTCAGGTATTGTCTGTGACATTACAGAGTCAATATTACAATACAATATCATAGGTCTCAAATAATTGATAAAAGAAGATTTTCTACACACGAAATCTAACTTGTTTGATATTATCTTCTCATACTTAGATGCTATAATCAAACAATCAAGTTTTAATTCCATGATTATATAAATGAAGAGATGAATTTCTTTTAAATAAATTTTGAACTCTAAGACTCTAAAGGTTTTTAAAATTTCCCCGATTGATCTCTGAACCCTTGATAAATTTTTCTGGTTTCAGGCTTAGCTAGTAACATTACAAAACTTCTAAAGAGGTCTGGATATTTGCCTAAATTACGCCTACATGAAAAAATAAGAATAAAAGAAACTTTTGATAAAGAACTTTACATGATAAGTAAAAAATGTGCACCATCATATGAAAAAAGGTCAATAAAAGTTTCAAACGAAAAAAATCATGTCTTAAATTTTAATGAATAATTTTTTTCTCAAGAAAAAAAGTATTCCTTGATAAGTTATCGTGTTCGCTTTTTTTATTCAATAAAATCAATAAAAAATTTCATCATGATTATTCAGTGTCAAATGACACAGTTTTTTTTAATTTTTCATACATAAAGTAAAAAATCACCGATTTTGTCCTTTTCTTCTTCTTGAAGGATGTCTCTGCCAAAAACCTCCATTTTTATGCAAGCAACTGTTCTTGGGATTTCTTTTTACTCTTGGCTCTGCACACACTTGAGAAAAAAGCATGGATAAATTTTACCATTCAATTTTTTTACATGAAGATGTAAAAACACGTAAAAATAATAGGATGATTGACATAAAGTTGAAAAACGCTCTTTTTTTGTAAAAAAAATATTCATAGAGAATAGGAAATAGTAATATAGTAAAATAACCCCACCCCTCCCCCATCAATACACGATAACATAGATCATCATGAACAAATACACTGAATATATACACATACTTGTTAGTATGCTTGGTATATATTCCTAAATAAGGCTAGAGATATATTTGCCTCTCGTCATGCTTAGCGCGCGTTCTCCATTCTATTGCTTCTCCCTAAAAGATGAAATAGAATGCTTCCTTACTCTTTCGTTGGAGGAAATAGGAGAGAATTTCTTTAATCTCATTTTTTTCATTTTATAGTCTACGCATGGACATTGGAGAAGAGAACTACAGGAATAGGAACCGGAAATTTCTTATGGAGTAGGAAAAAATGTTTATTTCACACTGAATCTAGTTTTCTTTTCAAAAATATAAAAAAATAAAATTGATTAAAATCTTGATGACATGGTCGTTTTAAGTTCACACAGTTTCTGGCCACATTTTGGGCATATATCTTGGACCAGTATTTTCGATAAGAATCATACATTGTTTTTCTTTTCAAGTTTTCATTCAAAAAGAAATTCATGTAATTTCTTGCATTTTAATTCCATGTTTCCAAGCTGGAATAGTAAATTGGCCTATTCGAATTTTGATCAAAATTTACCTTTTTCCATCGACCTAGAATCCTTCAGAATCAGAACGAGAAAATAAATCTAAAATAATTTAACAAAAGAAAGTATAATAATCATGCAAAAAAGAACTGTATCTGATTCATTTATTATGACTTATTAAAGCTAAATATCATTTCTACGGTTTATAGTGAGAATTAAGTTGATTTTTTTGTTAGGACGAAATTTTATATTGAGATAAAA
Organism: Gyrodactylus bullatarudis; assembly: GCA_012064415.1. NCBI lineage: Eukaryota > Metazoa > Platyhelminthes > Monogenea > Gyrodactylidea > Gyrodactylidae > Gyrodactylus > Gyrodactylus bullatarudis. The sequence continues at coordinate 201,001 of SSNU01000317.1, read as the reverse complement.
TACAAACTAAATGATATTAAACCTGATCAATAGTATGGTATAATTCTGGTTCTTGGGGTTTTTTTTAAATGTTATAAAATGAGTAATTGGCAATGAAATGAGAGAAATGGTTCAACAGAAACTCTAGTGTCTGGAAGCAATTCATTAATCATCTGGCTATTATCAATTATAATTAATTAATGGAAATAAGAATAGAGAAGAGACTTATGATAATCCGGGTAAAATCTGATGTGAGACATGACTAATTTTAGATCAGTCAGGTTCTCACAATCAGATAATTTGTATTTTAAGAATATATTATTAAAGGAAGTTAGATTTATACTTTACATTTCTAAGAGAATGATTGCTATCCAATGTAGAATAAGATTCAGAGAATTTTACACCCCATTAAATAGCTCGTCTATCAAAGGTTTAACTCGTCATGATTCCGAATATGTATTCATATTCAATTTCCGAAATCATTAAATAGACTCAGACCTAAGCAGAAAAAAATTCAATCTTTGGACAGATACCTTTTGAATTAAATTAAACCTTTCTTCATCAAACTAAGAAGCATCCTTTTTCAGTTTTGCACTAGAAATCGAGGTTGTTTCTTTCAGATCATAAGATAATCAGGATTTGAAGCACAAAATAAGAAAGAACTCCTTAAAAAAAGAATTCTACATTGTTGCTACAGTATTTTCTAGTTTATAAATAAATTAAAAATTTCCCTAGCGTTTCTATTTCATCTTCTAATGTTGATATTTCTTGCTGGTGCTGGTAATACAAATGGAATTCATCATTAATTTATCGTCTCATCTCCTATTCTTTTAAAATACACCTTATCGGTTCAATGAGTTTAAGAAAATTCTACTTTTATTGTTGTTGTAATATTTACTTATTTAGTTATTTTCCTTGAATAAAAAAAACCTTTTACTCAACAACTACTATTCCTATATTTAATAGGATAATGCATTTCTCTGTGTGAGTCTGGATGTTTGGGATGGGGTATGGATAATGAAAGAAGAGAAAGTTTTCCCTCTCTATTGCGTTATTTCTTAATTTAAGGTGAATAAAAAAGAATTACATATAAAAAGGATGGTATAATTCTGTCTTTCTAATTTACATCTCTTCTCTGCCTTCTTACCTTGATTTTCGTGAGCAAATTTATTGAGTATAGACACACTCACATAAAAGAAGAATAAATAGAAATAACATGGTACATACATATAAACATATTAAAATCCCTGATTGACAGGCTAATACAATTCCTAGAGTATTGACATGATTCCCCCTAATATGGCATCAAAAGTTTATATTCATCTATTCTCTCTTATTTTAATTCATCCTACATTAAATTGCTTGCTTGAACCTTGAGTATTTGTGGGGTATTAGTGTTTAGAAAAGTATAGATATACCCAACAGTTCATCAGTAATGTCATTCCTATATTCCAAATCCCTCATATACTCTTGCATAAAAAATCCAAACCCAGATACAGTCTTCAAAATTACGCTCAGATTCATTTGAGTTATTGTTTGATCAATTATAAAAAAATCACCTGAACCAAATAACTTTTCATCTTATCTAAAGCCTATCTTATGTGTCCTTTTTACATCAAGAAAATTATCAAATTTAATTTTTTTGTAAGAGCTTAAAAATAATATTTCAAAGTAAAATTTTTACCCTTGATTTTAATCACTGCTTAAATTTTGATATATCCCTGAATTACCGCGTTATTCTCATCTTGATCCCTTAGCTACATTAAAATCAGCTCAAGGTTCAAAGAGTGGAATTACGGTTTGAATTTTAAATCCAAAATGTGAGCATTATTTTGAACAAAATTAAAATTAGGAATCTGGATCATTTTCATAAAGATAATTGATATTAGTCCTTAATATAGTCTAGAACATTCATTGAATTTATGAATAAGCCACTTGAGATAGATGTTTACCACCTTCGAAACCTGCGAATTTGTTTTCTTCATCTATTCATGAACATTTCCGATTCCAAGGTCACCCATTCATTGAATAAATGTTGGTGATCTTGAAATTATCAAAAACTGACAATGAAAAGTGTTTATTCCCGTTTACATTTATACATCGGTATTCAACAAGGGGATAAACACTTGAAGGTATACACTGTTATTGTTTGTCAGTCTATCTATTCTTGAGTACTTTTTATCCATCAACAATAAACCTGTTAAGTAGAATGGAATGCTATCGAAATGCAATTGGATTATAAAAAATTGGTAGGGAAAGTTATCAGCAGGAAATATATATGTATGCTTACCCAAAAAAAGAAGAAAATAAACAAATATTGAATAATCATAATAGGTATTAATTTCTTGAGGAGTGCCTATCTCCTGAATGCTGTATAAAATAGCCTTTTTTTCTACTTCGTTCTGTGCATATGCATTTGAATCCCGCATTTTCTTAAGCAGTATATGCCCATTTTTTAAAGTGGGTATCTTCCCTGAATTATTGTTATTATTAGAATAAGAAACTGGGCCACTTCTTTTGTGTATAATTTACTCTCTTATGATGAATTCTCTTGATGGTGAAAAGCATGAAGAACCAGCAAGTTGAAAGTTTGTGGTTCTTTTCTTCCTTCTGTAAAGAAGGCTTGAATGAGTTTACTGGGAGAAAATTTCCATAAAAGAATTTCCGTTCTTCATCAAGTAACAAAATACATCTTTTTTTATCTATAGAAAAATGATGATAAGCAAATCTTTCTGTGATTTTTATCAACGTTAGTAAAAAAAGTGTCACATTTCTCTAACTCAATTAGGAATTTATCTAAATTTTATGACAGCTTAAAGGATTTTTTTCTCTAAAATGTACGTTTTAATTTACTGACATGCTCTAAGTAATTCTACAAAATATTTAATAACTTATGAAAGGAATCTTTTTGCTTCTAATACTAGACTAAGTTAAGTTGATCAAATCTTGTCCCTTATCACATAATATTGACCCTTACGTATTGTATTAGCATAGATAAAAATGGTCTCAGATATTAAGGAGAGTAAAACAAAGGTTACGATGAACTGAACAAATCAGATCTCAAAATGTATATTCATAGATTAAAATCTATTTAAATAATAATATCGGCATATTTTTCTATCGTAATCTCACGAGCATTTGTGTTTAAAGGTTATTTCAACGTATATAAGACTTTATATTTATCAATGTTTATTGTATTATCTGCAAAACGTTTAGAAATAATAACTTGAGTGACAGATACGAGGTTTTTATCCCATAACTCTTAGAAGCTATACAAAACTAGACCAAAATAAACACCTGCTTATATTCCCAGAATTCTATTCCTTTAATTCTAGGGAGGCTTTAATTCTAATCCGGAAAAATTCACAAGTTGGATTCACATTTTGTTGACGAATAGAGTTTAATTTTTATCTTATGATGATTAACCCTTCAAGCTGGAAGCATTTCGAACGTATTTTTGAAACTTACTTACTGAAGTTGTGAAGATGTATCTTTTGTTTTCTCTAAAATAAATCTAATTCCTATTGAGATTTGTTTCTTCTTGTAAACGACTAAAATATATTTTTCTATGTAACCACAATACAATTGCTAATTAAATAAGATTCCAAATTTTATATATATATTCTTAATACAACTATAGAAATATTTGTATGCAAATTTCATATTGGAATTGAACAGGGTTATGTAAATTTTATCATTATTTTTATCTAAAAATTTTTCTCATTAACTAATTAAGATCAACAAAATCAATTTAATCTCTAATTGAAAGTTGTCCTGATACCGATCAATATTAAGAAACGAGTTCTTTCTTTTTTCCAATGTGCCTTCGCTGAGATTTAACTATAGAAAATCTTAAGACGACTGGATAAAATCTATAACTTAACCTTGTAATTATAATTATTGTGAGCCAAAATGAAATATAAGAAGTATTCAGAGAATATCTACTGATTTGATTGACGGGCAATATTAAAAATTCTTAATAATGATTTGCCTCATCCAGTAGGCAATACAGAGTTTCATTAAAAGAAATAAATTTTACTATAGCCTATGATGAAAAACTTTTTCCAATCTCTCTGCGAATAACATATCAAGATGTGATATTTCTATACTTTTTTCAAATGCGAAAAAGTTATTCATGGTGCTAATTTCTTCTGATATTTTCTTTTACTTTTAAATGTTGATATATAAACTTTTGGAATAATTTCCTTTTAGAAATTATTTTTCCTCTAGTGTGTAAATAATGTATCTATGGCAACTTGTGAAAATGAGGAGCTGTGACAAATATAAAATTTTTTGAGATAAAATGCATTTTAAAAAGCAGAGAGAAAACTATTCATTTTCTTTTGGTAAATTCATTAGGGTTTTCCTAAATTTCTACCCATTATCTTCCTTTATTTTTCAAATATCCAGTTAATGAAATAGAGACTCCGCAGGGTTCCATAGAACCATGTCTGCAAATATCACAAGGAATACTAGTTATTCAACCTTTGGGATATCACCCCTACCCTTTCTTCATTGACCATCCCATATTTTCCTGTTTTCTAGTGCATTTTTTTCATGCAACGAAATGTGTTGTTTGGTGGTTTCTCGAGGTAGAAAAAAAATCATCTTAGAAGAGGAAACATATATTATAATAATGATATAATGAATACACCAGCCGATACTAATGATGATTCGTACCCATTACTTCCATGACATAGGATTTAATGATGCTGGCCAAAAGTAAAGGAATAATTTGTGGAGACATATTTTTGGAGACAATAACTTGAGATAATCTTATCGAACAAATCTGTAAGATAATCATTAGGCTTCCCTCATTAAGAAATAGTCGAACATATTTTAAGTATTAATTGGACACATATTTTTACTACATTTGAAAAGATGTCCATCATTTTCGATTGAAATACATTTAGATCAAATCGGTACAAGACTTTATTGAAAAGAAGAAAAATCTCAATGAATTTCATGATTTTTACAAAAATCTCATTTTTCACTAAAGCATCAAAATTTTCTGAGGATTTTTTGGTAACCGATGTACACTTTCACTGATTTAACCCTTTCAGGTCCGAGTCTATTTAATGAGTTCAAACATTGAATATGAATACACATTCGGAATCAGAATAAATTGTAGATGAATAATAAAACCTTAAATCATCTGAAAACCTTTCAATAGAAAATCTTTTTTCGACACTTTTCAATACATTTTCCCTATCTACTTTCAAGCGATCGCACAAGTAATTTTAGAATTTTTTTAATAAATAAGGTGAATCTAGTCAATTCTAATAAAATAACTTTTGGTCCAACTTTTTTCGGGAAGATTGATAAACAAGTTTTTTAATGGTGTGTATCTTTTATTTATGGGATCTTTATTTCAAAAAAAATTTAAGGTTTAATATTTTGGCCCACATATGGGCCACTGAACTGTAAAAGAAATTCAGAAAAAAATATAGAAAGTAGACTTTCGCATGTTTTTCTAAAATCTCTACAACCATTTTTGGTCTACTTGTCTATCGTCCTTCATATTAACTAGCTTTTTAAAATTAACCCTTGCACTGGAAATGGGGTCCATCGGACCCCAACAAAAATTCGAAGCCTGACAATTTTTTTATTTTCGAGATGAGACAAGTGAAACTCCAGGACATCTTTCAGATATTATTGATAAACTGAACAGAATGTTTTTTTATTTCCAATACTGTTTATTTAGGAAGTTAGCAACCTGAATATAAAAAAATTTATATTTTATAAGACGGGGCCCATTTGACCCCATGCTTGAATGTGAAAAAATATTCTAGAAGAGAATTTTTGAAATGTCTTTCAAGGAAACTTCTCAAGATAACCCTTTGACAGTAGACCCTCCGTTCAAGAAACAAAAATTTCTTTCTGTAAGCAAAGCCCGGTGTGGTTTATGTCCAAGAGAAAGAGACAGGAAAACTAGAACAACATGCAGCAAATGTGAGAGGAAGACCTGCCAAGAACATGGTCAGATTATTTGCGATCAATGCTTTTCTAAAATACCAAAATTAGAATAATTTATCTATTTCCAATAATAAATTAATTTTTGTACTTTCTAGAGTTCTGATAGTTTAATAGTTCATAATCAGAGTTTGGGGTCCAATGGACCCCAATTTGTAAAATATGTTAAATCAAGCATTTCCAGTGCAAGGGTTAAACAAGGTTAATTTAACTTAGTTGAGTCAACTCCTCCAACAATAAATTCAATGAAAAAGTGGTGTCAAATCCTTTTTAACAAAAAATATGCTTTATTAGGATATAGATTAGATTTTGGTACATGAATTCTAAGATTCGAAAAAGTTATTCTATTTTTACTATTACACTTACTTAGGTTGTATTGAGAATAATAAATAAATTATTAATAATTACTTTCTCAATTACATGTCATTTTAAAGCCTCTTTGTTATATTCAAAAATTTTCCACCCTCAAGTCAATTTAAGTGTCATTCATTGTGTTATTTTGTGTGAGGTCCTTGCTCTTCTAAAATTTCAACTCTTATTAAAAATTCATCAAGTGGTCAAAACTTTGGCGTACTCTAGTAAAACATGTTTCCTCCTCCTTACATCTGTAATAATTTTCCTTTTTTTTCTTGTATGTAAAAAAACAATTGCTTCATCTTTCGAGTTGAAATTATTAATATCTTTCTCACCTCGAAACAATTAAGACTGCGCCGCAAAATTGAAAATATTTACTCATACTTGTTCAAACATGAAAAAAAAAATTTAAAAATTAACAAATTATCCTGATTCAAAATGAATCCAAACTTTTACTCTATACGACCGTAGAAATTGAATAGTGTCAAGATGCCTTATAAATATCTTCGTTCCACTTTATTCATAAAAACAATAACAAGAAGTTCTCGTAATCGACCTAATCTCTTACTTAATAAAATTGAATAGTTATCAAAAATAGAATCCATTTGACACGTTTAAAGTTAATTAATTTAGAATAGACCACCCATATAAATCCGTTTTGTATACAATTTAAATCGGCTAGTTCTTACAACTTGTAATTTTTGTTCCTTCTTGGTAGTTCAGTAGAGCTGTTTGGCTAACCTCTAGTCGTGAAATTTACAAAGACGTAAAAGAATTAGACAGAATAGAAGAAAATGGATTTTGATCAAAATTATCTGATTAGAAAGAAACCTCCATTTTACAAAAATCTCGTGTTTTTTCCCATCTACCCCTTAATGTATCTCTTTTTCTCCCCCCTTGAACTTACAACCAACAAAAAAACTATTGACCAGTGGTTAAAAATAAAAAAGAAAAAAATTTCTTTCTTTGTTATAAACTTTGATTGACATAAGAAATCTACTTCTTCCCATTTTGCCATCCAACTAAGCTTACGTTGTCTTCTATCTTTTTTCTTCTGTTGTTATTCCCTCTTTTCTGGAATTATAGGATAAAAAATCCGACAGGGAAGAATTCTCAGGTCATTAAAAGTATTATTCCCTTCCTTCCATATTAATATTATTATTTAATCAGATACACACAACTACCAAGTAATCCCCATTTATTTTTGGGGTTCTACTGTCTTACTTTTTTTCTATCATGGGTTAATACAACTATACTGCGTTACAAAAAACAATTCTGTTGGCTTAACAGAGAATATATGTTGACATTCGACTACAGTAGGCGGATCGATTAAAACAAGAGGGCACTTTCAACTTGGTAACAAGTAATTGTGTTTGCGTGTTGGGACAATTTTTTCTCTGACCTTGTTCTCACTTTAGGATGAATTTATTAAGATACCATATTGTTAGTTGAACTATAACGTTGGGGAGTAAATGAAGTTCTCAAATTAACTAGTGAACTAGTGAATCTAGTCTCTACATTCATATCAATTATAATTAATATCAATGTGTTTTAAAAGATAACCCCTTTTCCTGACTAATAACGATAGAAACATGATGTGAGAATGGTTGACGATATATTAACCCATGTGTTTGGAAAAAATATTGTTTTAATATGAAAAAAGGAAATTAATAATGAACGAAGGAAAGGTGTTTGATGGTGAAAAAAATTTTGAATGACAGCTGAGAGTTGAGTTAGCTAGAAGATGTTTTGGTCAGATTTTAGATGTCATATTACGATTTTATCTATCAAAAGATCATATACACTTTAGATAGGTAGATAAAAGTTCTGCCTTTTTATGGAACGAAGCTATTTGATTTACTTTTGAGAAATGGTTCTTTTTCCTTCCAATGTCAATCATCTACATCTCATCGTATCAATATCCTCTAGTAAAAGAAGAGATGATTTTATAATCCGAGCATTTCATTCTCTAGGATTGCAGGTGTACTCAAATAAAGAACTTATGTTTTACAACTCTAGAAAAAGGGAAAGTTACTCTTGTAACTTGTTAATCTTCCCTTGAAGAAAAAGAAATTCATGTTGTTTAATTACCTTTTTTTCTAGCATCCCTATCCTACAGAAGATGAAAAAAGGCATATTGCTACTCAGACAAATCTAACCTTGTTACAGGTGAACAATTGGTTTATCAATGCTAGACGAAGGATTCTACAGCCAATGTTGGACTCAACAAATCATGTAACTTTATTGGACGGCTGGTCAGATGAGAAGGAACATCCAACCATTGTAAATAAAAAGAAAAAGACTGCAACTAATCGGTAAGTAATTTATTCCAGCTATCTAATCTCATCCTTTGTTACATGTGGCTGTAGACATGTTTTGATAGACATGATGGAAGAATTTGATTTTTTAAGAAATGAACAGGAATTATTTGAATTATTATTTATTTCTAGACCATCAAATAATCGATTTTGGCCGGCAAGTTTAGCAGCTGCAGCTGCAATTCATCCAGTTGCAGCAGGTTTAATCCCTGTTTCTTCTGGTAATGGGTCAAAGTCAGAGAACTCTTCTAATTCACAAAAGATAAAGACCGAACAAGATGAAACTAAGCACGCCGATAATGAAGAACAAAAAAGGCCTACTAGGAAACGCTCGAAAAAGACAGATTTATCCAGTTTCAGTAATAATGGAACTAATACTCTGATGACATCTGATGAAAACGAAGCATCAGTTGTAAACGTTCATGATGCATCCTCAAAGCTTACTGCTAGTAGCTTGTTTAATCTTATGTCAAAGACATCGCAGAATAATCATTTTGAATCTAATCAAAAATCAGGTATGCTTTTCTTGAATGAAAATATTTGATTCATGTTTTTACTTTTAAGTAAACACGTGTGACAAAAAAACTATATTTCCTATAGATTATGATGACTTTTGGTCATATCAAAAGGCGAACATGGTCAAATCAGACCTTGTTCAATCACAACTTGGCTATAACTTCCCGATAGCTCAAACAAATCAAATATCGAACGGTGAACTCTTTGATTCATACGAGAATATATACAAGAAATGTCGTGATACAGATTACATTAATTCAACGTATAACAACTGCATGAACTTGTATAACAATGATATCATCAATTTTAACAATGAGACAACACAGATTTCCACATCAACCACGTCAGGTTCAGCTGGCAGTACTGATGACTCAACGAATAAAGAGCCTTCGGAAAATTCCCAGACTTATGCATTTTCATCGATACTTAACAAAAGTGAGTTATTTAAGGATAAATTCTTCAATAAATTAAAAGGACTTTTAGTTTTTACCGAATTTTACCATTAATTTTGCACTTTTTAGATACCCCCAATAAAAACAATTTTATGATGTCATTATGGTCGGATGGTTCCTCAACAAGTAATCAGAACTTCTCATCCGCCCAAAACTATCCTGGGAATTGTGTCGGCAACTCTGTTAACCATAACAACAGTGTTAGCAATTACTTTTTCCAAAATGACTATTTGAATCCTCTGTGGAGTCAGTTTTCCATGGGCTTCTCAAGTCAAAGAGCGGATCAAGGGACACAACAACAAACTGACAACACCTTTGATGCGACATCGAACTCTGCCTACACAACCCCAACACAACAACAAAACTCATCAGGTTATGAATTTCAGTTGAACTCATTTCAAAACAATAATTCCTTATCAGGTCAACAGAATGGTCAGAGAAACGTTTATAACCAGTCAATGCTGAACTCAGATTTTAATTCAATATGTAATAAAGACTCCAGATTAATTTCTACAAGCAACAAATCTTGCGAGCCAACCACAATTGCTTGAAGAAATAATGCACAAATCCTTGAAGCTTCCCTAATCCTCCCCCCAAGTTATAGAAATCAATAATTATATGAAAATGAAATTATACAAAGAGTATCTGAAGAAGGACTTTTTTCCAAACACCTTTGAATATGAAGAAAAAGGAAAAACATGTCTATTATTTGAAGAAAATGTTATGTATGAAATTATGAAAAATTTATTATTATCGTTATTATTATTACTTGAATTTGTAAAGAGTCCAGAAATTTTAATAAAGAAATTTCCATTAAACACAAGAGATACCTTATCAATACAACAGGACAATGTAACATGCAAATGCCTATTTGCTATATATAGATTAATTTTTAAAGCAGGTATTTACTTTTAAGTAACTACACGAAATAAAGAATAATTTGTAATTTTAAAATAACAGTAAGATTCTAACTGCATTGTAAACTGTTAAATTTACAGCAACTATTCTTTAATAGTTAATTAGAATGATAATGACAAATTAAAGACCGGTAATAACTATAATAAGCCATAATATTATAGCTTGTTCTAAGCTAATGTCGAACAAAAGAATATTAAAATTTAATATTATATTTCAAAATTTGACAACGGAAGCTAGGATCTTATTTTATTTTAGAAATGAGAACTTTTCGATAAAATCACTTACCCTCCACTTCTAATATGAGAACTATTCGATGAAATTTATCACTTCCATTATTATAATTCTTTCAAATTTGATTATAGTCTCAAATAAATTCCCTTGCAACTTTGTTTTATCCTCTCTATGATTGTTTTCTAAATGTTTTCGTTACTATTTACTAGGGCGGTCACAAAATGGCACTTATTTCAGAAAAAATTGCAGTTTTTTCCAAAAAATATCGCATTCCAATGACATATGAAGAAATATTTACTTGTAAGTAAATTATAAAAATTATTTATTCGGTTGGATAGAAGAGAATATTGCGTATAATTAGACGTTTAATTACAATTATAGAATGAATGAAGTTCAAATAACCTCCTTAGCTTAAAATTTTTGCTGGGTCAATCAAAAGCTCTCAAGGCCTCAAAACAAGATTGAGAAATAGCATTCAATTTTGAATAGCTAACATGAATCAGCTGACATGATGGTATCAGCATCAGCACTAGTAGCCACAAATAATAAATCCATTAAAATCAACAAGCCCTGTTCAAATCTTTTTTCTTAAAAGTAGCCCATATGAACTGAACATTTTTAAGTGTTAATGGGTTTTGGTGTATATGATTGAAAGTTACATGAATTCTCAGTTCACGAATGAGTTGAATAAACCATCCCTTTCTTTCTTTTCCCGAAGCGGACAAAGGCTTCACAATTTTTGATTAGAAAGAACTAAATCTAGCCCTTGTCATTGTTTTCCTTGACTTTCTGATTGAAAATTGAGTAATCCAGGATGAAATTTTTCAGTTTCCTCTTTCGAATGGTACTCATGTGGGGCTACTTTTTAGAGAAAAGGTTTAAATAAGGCTAGTTTTGAGAATAACCCTAAAATTAATTATGTTAATATGGTGTACCGTAAACCTAATTAAGATCTGCTAAATTGAGTTCCTTGAGATTGAAATAAACTGATTGATAAATTTGAATCTGAAATAAATTCATAAAATAATGATTCAAAATAAAACTTACCTTTTACCAAAACCTTTTTTATACCTTTCGGTGCTGAGATGGTCGAATACTTATTACCTTTCGATACCATAGCTGAACGAATAAAGTTTCAGGCTTAATTCTCTCACAGAATTACCTAAAATGTGATGATAAAAAACATTTACTAGCACAAAATTTTATGAAAATTTTTTCCTACACATAATTTCATCATGGTCTGATTTAAATTGAAATTCCCATCTACTGGTAAGTAATTTAGAGTGAAACCTTGCCAAGGGATTTATTTGAAAGTTAATTGTTTCAAAGACTCAATTAATCTCAAAAAGGATATATTTTAAATTTCATTCGATCTTATTACAAAATAACCTAGATATTGAAGATTTAAGGTAAAAATGAGGTTGAAAATTGCCCCATTTTCACGAGACTATTGATGAAATTGCTCATTGATTTCATGCATAAAAAATATACCTTGTTTAATAATTTCGATCAAAAAGAATCATGAATTAAGGAATTCTACTTCCTTCGGTAAAAGTTCAAATATCCATGGCAATTCTTATGCCTGGCTAGCAAAAATATAGCATGATAGCAAACTAAGATGGTTTGTGATATAATATCAGAAAATAATCATAAAAAAATGTTTCAAAATCATTGAAAAAAGTCAGTTTGAACATAGAAGTCATATATGACCTCTGGTATCGAAAGGGTTAATTTCATTTGGTAACGAGAAATCAGACAAATAAAAAACTTAATCAAGTATCTAAAATAAAAGAAGAAATGGTTGAGTAAAGTTGTATCAGAAAGTATGATTTCTTAAAAAACATAGAATATGCCAGGTTGGTTTTTATATACTTATATAATCTTAATCAACAGTATCTAGAAAGTCGTCTAATAACTTGTTAATAACTGAGTTTGTTAATTTTACTGTGAATTACCTTCTTCAGTAGATGATATCGTTGGTATTATAATTTTGATTAAATTCACTTTTATAAAAAATTTATGTAAAATAAGTGACATGATTCATTAAATTTGTATACCAAAAAAATGTCGAGAAATGATCATTCGGAATTAATGAAGTGTTTTTGTCTGCTAGTAAAAAGTAGCTGAATAATATTCAGTGAATATATTTCTTATAAATTTTCTCTCAGACATTTGTCTGGAAAATCATAATTGTAAGAAATCATCAAATCAAAGGAAGATGAGAAAGATTGGCAGGACTGATGGCAGGTATAAATGATATTGCAATAATGATGATATAAAATAAATATGCACAAACCCCAAAAAACATCAGAGGCAAGTAGATTTTGAGACTTTCAAGTTGAAATTTTCAACAGAGAAAATCAAACAATGCCGTCTTTCATGGGTTGTTGATTCATCTCTTACGTTAGGATTTTATAAAATGACCATATTTTTCATAGAAACTTTTTTTCAGAATTTTTTTCTTCAAATGAAAAAAGTTTGCAACATGAGAAGGATTCCAAAAATCTTTAACAAATTAGAATTATTCATGAAAAATCGAGATTTCTGTAAAAATCATAGATTTTCAACTTCTTTGATCACCACTCTACATCAAATCAATAAAAAAATTACCTCAAAGTATGAAAAAATCGGAATTAGGTGCTTTTCTTACAATTAATTTCTTTAAATTTTCTCTTAAAATGGTAGAAATTTGCAACATGATCTGGATTCCAAAATACCTTAATCATATTCGAATTCATGATGAAAATGTTGATATTTTTGTAAAATTCATAATTTCCCAATGTGAGCATTTAATAATATTGAAATGGTGCCAGAATACAACGAGATGAATGTTTGTTGACCATAAAAATTCCTTGGTAAATTTGATGATTATCACTATTTTTGGAATCTCCATTTATGTATTCTGGGATAGGAAAAAAAAGATAATATGAATTCTATATATCAAAACAAGAACATCTTGTAAAGGTTATTCTATCAAAATGGTTTTTATACTGCTTTAGGATAGGATATTTATATAAATAAATGTAAAAATATATCCTATTAAAGAGAGTATCTTGTTGATGCTATTTTCTTCAGGAATATGGTAAATAGATTCTAATTACAGAATAATTGAATTCTCACGACTAGTTTTTTAGTCAAATATGTAGATTAATCATGATTAAAGATGTTCCAGAAATAGTCTTTGCATATGCCGAAATCAAGAAGTTATCAATTCTTCATTGATATTGAAAAAATACCCAAATAATATTTTTAAAGATCTTAAAAATTTGAAAAATAATATTTTTCAATTTTAAGGTATTGTTTTGATACTTTATTGCGGATTTAACAAAAAATCTTACATAAATCAAATGTTGAAATTGAACTAAAACACCGAGATAATATCAATGGTTATTTTTGAGCTGAGTAAATTGTTAGACAATGAAAATCAAATGTTGATTTAGATCAGTGATATGAATAAAATGTCATGCTACAAGAATATATCAATAATTTATTTTTCGAATCATACATTTTAAGACCTTATAACTTTTGAACCCAGATGTCATTATGGAAAAATTCATAACTTATTAATAACCATGATTAAAGAAGAACTTTGAAAAAAATATATTCAGTTTCAAATATTGAGTTCTTTCTATTACATAATTTTAATTTTTATATCGAACGGCGCAGAATTTAATGATTTATCAAATCGCAAAAAAACAGGAAAACATTTACGGTTTTTGCGACAATTAATTTACAAAATTTGGGAAATTTGAAATTTTTGGGAATTTTTGATTTTTCCAATTATCTCAGAAATTATTGAGAATTTTTCAGATCTGAGAACAGATTTGGAGTCAGCGCAAAAATTTACACCTTCATAGAAATTAACTTTGAAAAAAACCTACAATTTAACAGACCGTCGAATCTCATTTGTTTTCAAGTAGTGAAAATGATCAAGAAATTCAACTCCTTTATATCAGATTAAGTGATTTGCCTCTATCATTTTGATTTGACACCTTCTCTCGTTGAAATCAATAAAAATTTTCTCATTCAATGTATGAAAAAATGGGAATTTAATGCCAACTCAAGATTTGAGATTACTTACGGGGTTAGAGAAATGTCACTCTAAATTGAAAATAGCAGTTCTTGCTTTGTTATTAGTTTTTTTCCTAATTCAAGTAGATTTAGATTAAATAAAGTAATCAAAAAATCTACCCGTAAAGGCAGAAAAAGAATAATTTCAGACTATAAAGTTGTAGAAAATTCTTTTATTTTGAACAGGTGACTAAACTATTAAATGGCACCAATCATTTTTATCCAACTTGGGCTTAGAATAAGAGGTACAAAAGTATTTAAATCTATTTCTCTGTCTTATTCTCTTCGAGTCTCTAACGAAAATGTTACATATTCAAAATATCAGTCAAAATAATGGCAGTTTTATGGAATCTACGGTGAAAGTTTCTCTGATTTTCCAACTTAAACTTCTCATTGAAGACTGTTTGTAAGTGAAAATTCAATTTTCAGAATTCAAAACCTACACTGTGTAAATCATGAATTGTGGAATTTTTTCACCGCAACTGTTAGGTCTGAGTAGGGAGCCGAGAATCATGAATCTCATTATTAATTTCCATGGATAAATAAAAATGGATTAAAATTAAAATTTTAATAGACTCATAATATTAGATTTAAATAAAAAATTTCATTCATTTATAGGCCGGCAAAAATCAGATCTTGATACTTCCATTATAATTAGATTCTTTAAGCTCTGTTAAACTAAATTCGAAAAAATTGATGTTGCGTTTATTTAAATCATTTTTTTTATATTAATTTGATTCGGGAAGTTTGTAGAATTATCTCAATCTTAGGTGCTTTGGTATTACATACCACAGTTTCGTCTTATTTGGTAGTGGATTAACCCATATTTCACTGAATACAAATGGATTCCACCGTGACTAGTATGAAAAAAACTCTCAGAAAATTTAGAATTAATTTAAGCATACATCTTTGGTATGCATTTTGACTCATCATCATGCCACAACAATAAAAGTTCATAAAATATCCAATATTAAAAATATTTTTCATTTCATGCAGGAAAAATTCATTGAAAAATCAAGGCGTAACTTAAATTATCCATATTTAAAGAAATTTTAAACATAAAGTTCAATAGGATTATTTTCTTCATGTCTTATTTTTATGAAATGAAAGCAAAAACTCAAGAAGTTGAATTACGTAGTATGTCTATCTTTAAAAAAATTTCCTAATTAATTTGTTGATATAAACAAAATAAAATTAATTTTTAAATTTGCTTACTAAAATTCTCAAGGGCACATCAGTTCACGTCAGCAAAAGCTTTGTACCGATCTCGTTTAAATCTTATAATATTTAATTTAATTATTATTACTATATAAAGGATGAAAGAGGAATGAAAATTAAGTAAAATTTAATGCTTAGATTATCCTAATCAATTGTTGACCAAATAAAAGATCAAATTTGAAAATCAGTCTAAATATTATTTAAAGCTACTTGTATTATTCAAACAATGGAAAACGGAGCCCTAACTACGGAAGCCAGATTGAAATACATCTTTCTCCTTTTATGATAGACATAAACCATGTCAGAGTACTTTATTCAATTAAAAAAAAAACAGCAAAAATATTAATAGTAAACCTTTGCATTCTCTAATTTAACTGACTTATGGTTAATCTTTATTTTTCAGCCATAAATCTGAATCACTAAGATATTGGGTACTTATTAGAAAAATAACTTAAATCGCCCATCGATATGAAAAATCTAATCTTCAAGTATTTTAAAATAATTCGACCAAATTTCGCTTGAAAATACCTTTCTATGCTTCTGGAAAAAGATAAACAAAATTGTGAACATTTTCAAATTAAAAACGTTTTTTGACCCATCAAGATTTTTTGAAGTATTTTAAGAAACGCTCTATTTTCGTGGGAAAGTCTACTTTCTATTTTTCGACTATTTTTACTGCTTGAAAATTAATCAATCCGGATGATCCGAGATCAGTTCAAATTGTCAAAAATTACCGAATTCGTCGATGACCTACTGATGCAGCCAAAGCCCAGACAAGAAACAAAGGACTTGAAATTGCCTTAACTAAGAGAGTTGATTCCCTACTTTTGGCAGGTAAAATCGATGAGACGATCGCTAAGACCAAAATCAAATGAAATTGGCAGATTGTACCTACTCCGCAAGGTCCACAAGGATTTATCCAAAGTTTTGCAAAATAGACCAATTCTTGACATGCCTGCTACACCCCAGTATAAGATTGTCGAATGGCTAACTGAAATCTTGACCCCATTACGAAATGAAGTATGCAAGCAGTCTGTCAAGAATTCGATGGAATTTGTATTAAAGTTTGAATCGTTCAAATTGGTGTCGTTCGATGTTAGCTCCCTGTTTACCAATTTCCCGCTAGGAGAAACCGTTAAGTTTATTGATGAGAAACTCAATGAATTTCCGTCTATTTGTAGGATCCCACCAAATTTAGTCTTGGAACTCGATGAGGAATATTAGTTTTCGATTTGGTGGATGCTACTTTAAACAAATAGATGGAGTCCAATTGGCCCTTTGCTTGCTGACATGTTGCCTCTCATGTTGCCCACATTTACGACTTGAAGAGAAAATTTCTGAAAAAAATTATTTTTATGAAAATATGGTCATTTTTCAAATTCGCAAAATCCGCCACAGTCCCATTATTTCGAACTCTGAACCGAAAATTTTTATTGATTTCAAAGTTGGAGGTTGATCAAAAGAGGTATTTCAGGATCAAGATTAGACAAGAAAATCAATTCAACTGAATCTTATCTGATGCATAGCGTTATTATCGTATGGGAGCTGAATTTCATTTTTTCGATCATTTTCACTACTTGAAAATCAATGAAATTTCGATAGTTTAAAATATTTGAAGAAGTTCGGCAATATTTCCCACAAAATGATAATATCCCGATTTCTTCTCTTCCCTATAACAAGTACTTACGCATTACAAATAAACTATCGGAACAGCTTGCAAGACTGGAATTTTATTCTCACTGTTTGGAATTGGAAAAGTTTAATAGCTTCATTTGGACAAAGGTCAAAAATTCTCGTCTTCCTATGACAATAGAAAACGCCTCAGAACTCGTCAGGAAATGGATTGTCGAGATTAAAGTTCAAGTAGAAGATTTGCGTTTCCAACAGGCATCAGCCTGCAATGCCATGAGTCCTATTCCCGATGAAGCTTTGGATAGACTTTTAACTGTCATCAATGGAATTGCTTCAAAAAAGCATGAGAGAAAGAAAACTCAATTTTTCAAATCTGTTTTAGAACATAAAGATGATGCAATTTTTCCAAAGTTTGATTCAACTGTTTTTAATTTTACAGATAAGCTCCTTTCTTTGTATGCAAAACAAGTGTTAAGTCTTGGACCTAAATTTTGTATTCCTAACAAAACCAGGGTTCAAGTTGGAACAGACATTGGATTTGAAACATTCTTAGACCATACAAGTCGTATTACTGCTATCTCGGAAAACGCCAGAAATCGTTTCAATACCGTGACAAATGATGCTTGGCAACAATTCAAACAGAAGAAGATCGAATTTCCATACTTGACAAGAGCTCATTTTGACGCGTTGAATGACCTAAGGAAGGATCCGGACATCTTACTATGCCATTTGGATAAAGGGATAGGTATTGCAGTGGTTTCAAAGAGTGACTACATTCAGAAAGGAAAAGCAATACTTTCAGACAGATTAAGATTTCGACCCACCGACAAGGCAACGGCGGAGAGAAGGATCAAATGTTTCGACATGGCAATCATTAAGAAAGTTGACAACCTTCTGGAAAAGGGTTACATCGATGAGGCGACCGCGAAATCAATCAAGCCAACGTCTGACGAAATTGGCAGGCACTATTCTCTTCCAAAAGTTCACAAAGACGCGGAAAATGGATTTAAGTATCGTCCGATACTGGACATGTCAGCTACCCCTCAACACAAAGTCGTGAAATGATTGACTGAAATCTTATGTTGTCATTCAGTCAAAAACTCAGTTGAATTTGTCTCAAAGCTGAGAGATGTCAATTTTCAATCCTCAAAAATGGTTTCGTTCGATGTCAGCTCTCTATTTACTAATTTTCCCTTAGCAGAAACATTGAAGTTTATAAAGTTCAG
Organism: Gyrodactylus bullatarudis; assembly: GCA_012064415.1. NCBI lineage: Eukaryota > Metazoa > Platyhelminthes > Monogenea > Gyrodactylidea > Gyrodactylidae > Gyrodactylus > Gyrodactylus bullatarudis. Next base: position 182,113 of record SSNU01000317.1, on the reverse strand, counting down.
TGGTTCCTTCTACAGACAAGTTGATGGTGTTGCAATGCGAAGCCCTATTGGTCCTTTACTGGCAGACATTTTTCTTGCCTCCCTTGAAGCCAGTAGTATGAATGATCTGATCAAGGAGTCACGTCTCTATGTCCGTTATCTTGATGATACTTTTATGGTTCTTGATCAAAGTGCTGATACTGAGATTATTCTGGAAATTTTGAATTCAATACATCCCAGCATGGCCTTTACAAAAGATGATGAGCAAGACAATACATTGAACTTTCTCGATGTTTTGGTTACAAAGGAAAACGACGTATTAAATACTAAGATATACAGAAAGAAATCTGTTCCTTCGCAGTTTTTGCCATTCCTCAGTTTCAGCCCAGTGTGTCAAAAGAAAAGTCTTGTGCGAAATGAATTTCTAAAAATCGAGAGAATCTCGTCTGAATGTAATAAATCAGAGGATAAGCGCATTCTTATCGATCTTTTAATAAAAGATGGTTATCCTGAATCGTTCATTTTAAAGCATTCAAATATACGCGTGAAAGTTGATGCAGAGGTCGAAAAATTAACCCCGATTTATCTCAAGTTGCCGTTTAAAGGAGATGCTGCGCATCAGATACTCAATAATAAGTTATTTGAAATAACCAAACGAGTATTTCCTGGTCATAAACTTCAGGTACTTCCCAGAACAACGAAATTAATTCCCGATTTGAACAAGGATTCAATCCCTTGGCTTGAAAGAAAAGGAGTTATATACTTGTTCAAATGTAATTCTGGTTCTTCTTACGTTCGAAAAAATGGAATTTTGGCGCCAAAATGAAATTTGAAAAATGGCCATATTTTTCATTAAAATAATTTTTTTCAGAATTTTTATCTTCAAATCGTGAAAGTGGGCAACATGAGTAGGATTCCAAAAAATCTTTAAAGAATACAAATTCTTGATAAAAATATCGAAATTTCTGTAAAAATCATAGATTCCCAACTTCATATGAACCAACTTTAGCTCAGAAACTAGAAGAGTCAAGGGAAACTTTCCCATTACTTTTTTCTTTGAAATTATACATTTATTAAATTTAAAAGAAAATCATTATTATAAATAAATTATCACAAAATAAGTTTTTTGAATAGTTAAAATAACAGATCGACCTCGTCATTGGAAAATCTGCAGTGTTGGCTCATAAATAGTCAAACTTCACTATTTCCTCTACTTAAGTTAGGAGCAGTCGAAAAGTCAGATACTGAAATTCCATGATATTTTCAAATAAATATTCGATCAAAAAGATAAGATTAATGAAGGTGGGGGTAAAGAAGGGATTTTGAATAGTCAATTTTAGATCTTATATGAGAAATTATAGATTTAAGATCATTAAGATTGTCACATTCTTGGAGAGTGAATTTTTTTTGTAAAAGTTTAAAGTGAGGAGCTAAGAAATTGTCCTCATAACAGGCATTACTCTTTTGTTGAGAATTTATTCCTGAGCAAGATTATGCCATTTCTCAATTAAAATATTAACAAAAGAATTATATTTTATGTAGAGATATGTACATTCATTCATGTTCTTCTTTATTGAAAGGCAAAGCACAGCAAGTCGGGTTTCCAGTTTTTACCGAATAACTCGAAAATTCTATTGTAGAATCTTTTAACAAGCACATCACCGAAATCACCGAAAAATTCTCCACAAAAGTGGAAAATATCATTGAGTAGAAAAAAATAATATTCGATTTTTAAAAATTTTTTAGACCTTCACTAGTAACCAGAATGATTTTTGAATTACTTATTAGATTCTTATACTTATATTATGATGTTTTAAAAAATCTTGAAGATTTTTTAATTTTTTCTTTTTCGCATGTTCCCATTATAATCATTTTTAAATATAGATTTATTTTTCTTACAGAAATAGGTATTAAATCTATCTATATTTTACTCTGATCTAGATCGAATTTGTTTTATTATCCTAACAACCTGCTTGTAAATATTGTATCAACCTTTTTCAAAAGCATCCTCATCATTCATACAGTATTTAATAAATATTAGTTATATACAGTTTATATATCTTTAAACACACAAATACTATATATATTTAAATTTGTATTTAAATTCAACTAAGAGTAAAACCACTTGAAACAAGTGAGAGGCAAATAATTCTATAAAGGTACTGTTTTAATCAAAATATGTTATCAAGATTTCAAGTAAAGCCTTTTCTGAATTATTAAGTTAATTAGAAATAAGTTAACAAATTACAAGGCGAACCAAGAAGAAGAACTGTATGAAAGGCATTTAATCAAACGAACCAGTTTTTTCGATCAAGATCAGATCTCAGAGTATGGATCAAAAACAGGGTTTAAAATTTAAAAAATAAAAAAACAGTTTAACTTTTAGATTGAATAATAATTTTAATATAGCTAATCTCTTTTCAGAGCCTCTTCTAGAAGTTTTGGCTTTGAGATAGTAAATTTTACGAGAATTTTTTCAAGATGAATGGTCTAAGTTTTTTATCTTCCTGACTATCCGGAGAATTTTTCATAGAAATAGTAAATTCTCAAACCTATAGGAACCTATGGGTAACCTTAGTTTTGGTATCATCTTCTTTTTATTATTTACTATAGGATATCTTTAACTAAGCCTTGATCAAATTCCATTTTAGTTCCCACAGATAAACTTCCATTTGAATAATTACAATGTAGAAATTACAGTGATTTTAGACATAAAACCTACTAGCAAAGTGTAGTCACACGTCTAATGATAGAGATTGTCTTCTCACACCTAGATGTTAAAAATCGGCCACCGTTGAATATTAGTTGACTCTTTTACGGAATTGCTTATCTATCAAGTAACGTATTTCTAATGGATATGTAATTACCTGTGACCACGCTTTGCTAGTAGGTTTGATGTCTAAAAACTTCCATTTTTTGATGCTTAATTTAGATTCTTTCTAAAAAGGTCATAAGACACTAAAGAATTTGTAGACTTTTTTTATTCAAAGCCAGACTGACAATTTATCAAAGGTATCATTCAAATTTCAAGGGGATATATAATTATAAAATTATTCCAATAGTCTTCTATGCTTAACAGCATGGTTTTGTTACACCCCTATCAACTGGGTTGGCTATTTGTTTTTGTGCGTTAAGACAATTTAAATTTTCATTGCTAACCTTTTCGTCAATTTGGGTCACCTGACGTTTCCAATGGTTATTTTCAACATTCATCCATTACAAGGGATGTTTCTTCATCATATCAGTCTGAAAATCAAAAACTTATTTTGGAGTTAGTGCCAACTACTATATATATTTATTTTTACAACAGATTAGTTGTATTTACACATTGTCTTTCCAATGATGCTATACATTCAATGTGGGGAAGGAGTTTTTTCCCGATTCGATTAAAGTAGCAATCAAATCTGAAAGTACATTTGCGTAAGGAGAGCTTATCATCGAAGAGGCTTTTCATCTAAATGAAGTGGGATCATAAAATTTCTGATTGCAGAAATAAAAAAGAGGATGGCTAGGTTATGGAAAATGGGAATATAGAGTTTATACATGTCTGATTAAGAAAGAGTTCTGCTCTCATAAATACGGGCATTTATTTTCAAAAATATTTTCTAAATTTAAAAATTTCTTTAGTACCTGCTACATAAAGTGTGGTCTCATTAGGCTTTTCTCCTCCAAACAACTCACGAGAGTACTAACTTTTCTGATAAAATTAAGGGTTAAATTAGAGAACAGATGCCCCCTCTTATTTCTCTCTAAGTTTATTTTGAATCGTGTTGGTCTTTTTATTATTGATGGCAAGAAAACTCACAGCAAGGGATTCGTTTTCATTTCCTCGATGTTCCTCTTTGTCATTCAGAAAAAAATACTGCAAAATAAGAGGGGACAAATGACTTAAAGCGTGAAAGTCATTCTCCATTATTTCGTTGCCCATTTTTCCCACAATATCCCACGGAGATGATAAAACAACGGAATTCACCATGAAGGCCCTCACGATGATAAGATTACTATTTTTGAAGAAATTCATTAAATGGCCAAGATATTCCGGATTTTAGTGATTGCCTAGTAAAAATTCATTGAAAATTGAGGGGCGATTCGAAAAATTCTGGATTTTAAAACTGAATGACATAATAGTGAAGCATTTACGACACATGCTTCAATACAAAATAATGCTTAGAATTGGTAGTTCTATCAGAAAAGTTGGTATAAAATATAAGGTTAAAAATTTCACCCTATCCTACTACACTTGAAGCTGGAGATTTTCTTCTCACAGATTATAGAAATCAAACAAGCAAGTTTCTCCAGAGTATTTAAAGTCTTTTTACAACTCCCTTATTTGATTGCATGTAATAGAAGCGAATATTCCACTCAGTGTGCTAATACACATTTTAAAAGAAATGATTAATTGCACTTGTAATAGCAAAAAGAATTTCACCTAGGTTTCTCGACAAAAATAGAATATCATATTATATCTCTTCTATCTAGGCTTCTTGTAAGAGATAAATAATGATATATATTTATGCTTAAAAATTGAAAGAAGGAATGAAAAAACAAACGATATTTCATTGCATCAATATCTATAACTTGGGCGTCATAATCTGCATGATTTTATTGATACTCGTGAGTATCAGATGATAATTAGTTTTGATAATCCTGTCAAATATTATCAAAAACTTCCTTAGTTTTGACCTCATATGGAAAATAAAAAACTATTTATTGATTGCTGTGACAAGGTTTTTGAAAAAAACAAAATTCAAAAATAAATTTTATTTGTGTTTTTAATTTGGGTGTAAAATAGACTCAACTTATTTGAAAATAAACTTCAAATCATAAAGATAACTTTACATCCAAATTATGTTTGAATATTTCAAAATTAATAGAAAAAATTTCTTACATTAAAATACATATTTTCAAATTTAAAAATGAGCATTTGAAGAAGTTTTTTCGAATCACACATTATGAAACGGGCCGATAAGTTTTCTGCCTTTGTTGACCAATGCGTAAATAATAATCTTGTTCATCTTTATTTGCTTGAGGATAAGCTAAAATATCGTGTTTTGAAAAAGAGTCATCTTAGGAGTCAATATGGATCCCACATCGAGCGCGAGGATTAAGAAATGAATTCTGAAAAATATATTCGATCAATTTCGAAGATTTCGAATAAAATTAAATCTTTAAAATCAATAAAAACTGAGGGTTTAAAAGGGAAATTAGAAGAATCTTCAAAATTCAATACTAGTTGAATATTTACTATATTTTCAACATTAAAGCTAAAAATATTTATCGAAATTAAAAGTTTAAATCGATACTGATAAGACAAAAGTTTCGAATAAGCCCAAAAAGTTCAAAGAAACGTAATCTCGATCTGGAATTCGTAAAATGGCCTAGTTTTGGCCCGATCGAATTTCTTTTTATATCAACAACTCTTGAGTTCATTTCATCATGGAATTCAAAAATTAATTTTTTCTTGATTATCTGGAGAAAACTATTGAGTTTTTTGTAAAAATAGTAAATTCTCATCTTCATGCCAACTAGCTTTATATTCTAGCACGATTATTTTGTATGGAAAATTTATTATAACGCATTCATCCAACTGTTACGAGCAAATGATTTTTTTTCTATGTTCTAAGCGTGGTAGATAAATTATAAAAAATAATTAATTTTGACCAAATCCTTCATGTAACACTTTTTGTTTTTTTCGGAACTATATTTCAAATGTTTTTTGAACGACCGAGAATGTATTTTTTCAATCTATGGTTGAAGTTTCTTAATGATTATTACCTTTCTGAGACATAATTATTCTTTTACAATCCTTTGTCAATACAGTATTGAACTTTTAGTAGACAATAGTATTAGTGCTATCATTGCAATAAATTTGAAAATTTTTTTCTAAAATTCAAGAAGAGCTTTATAAATAATTATTTTTATGTGATCACAAAAAATGTAATCGACAACCCTATCTCTAGAACAAACTATCAATAGATTAATTTTAGCAAAGTATAGGTATAGAATAGGATGAAATTTCGTAAAACTAGTGAAACCGCCTGCAATTTTGTTTAAATAAAACCATCCTTTTTAAGAATTAATTTGTAATGGAAATTGTTTCGAAAATGCTTCTACTTTATATTTTCTAACAGATTTTCAATGAATTTTCACAAAAAATAAAGTTCTGAATATCTACTTGATATTATCCAACGAGTCCCAAAAATTAATGCTTTAAAAACACATTTCTCGAGTTCATATTGAAAAATACGATAACTTATATCCAGTAATCATACCTGTAATATTCAATTATGCAATCGCATGACCCCTATCTTCTAAAGCTACAAAGATAGCCAACTTTAGATTGAAAACTCTTGAACTACTTTTAAGGGTTAAAGAAAGATTTTAAATTTAAAATGTAAAGTATTTACATAGTTTTCTTACTTCCAGGCTATATATATTTCATTTATCCTTCCTATTCTCTACGTACCTTTGTTATGTAAGCTAATCGTTTGGGTTTGCCTGAAATTAATAATCATCGTACTTTTATATCCATTTACATGTAAAAATCATCTAAGAGGCGTAATAGAATTTAATAATTATTATAATCGTTTTCTTGGGGTTTCCATTATGTTTAGATTAGGATCTCGTGATAGAATTTCTCGTTTTAGGACATTTCTTTTCATTCAATCCATTGAATACTTTTGTCCACCTTATTTTAAAGCTTTCCCTGTAAAGATGAGGTCAATCTGGATTAAATTGACTGATAAAAATAAAGCTCTTAAATAATATCTTCAAATATCAACTCTAATGTTTGAGAAATAAATCACTTTATTTTCTCTGAGAGAATATACGAAAACAGATGGAAGGTTAGAAGTACAACAAATATAGAGCCAAAGCCAACATGTAATCACCATATCATACAAGACAGAGAAAAGTATTCAGTTTACATCATTCTAACCATACCTTGCTTGCAAAACTTAAATGAGGTATACATACTTTTCAAATTGATGCATGATGATGAAACAGATGGATTCTGATTGGTTACTTTCTTGAACCAATCAAATTGTAAAGGAACACGAGGAAAGAAGCTAAACCCAGTAAAGGGAAACACATTTGAACATTTTGAAAAAATAACTAACTCTTCGCATTAAATACTGCTAAAATTTATCATTACTCTAAGCTAAGGATGGTTCAATTCGTTCGGAACTGATTCGGAATGATGTTCAAAGTGAGTTTTGATTTATTATCCATGAAAATATCTTCATTATAAATCTATTTTGAATATTTTATAAATACAACATGATGTTTTATGATCAAAACTTATTTCTTGCAAATATGCGATCATAGAAAACTACTAAGACTACATTTAAAATAATGGCTTGGTTTTATAACTTTTCATGTCCTGATTATATTAACTGTTCATCATCTTCAGTAAATAGTGCCGGTCATTAGTCCTTTAAAGTTTCCATAAATGACAAAAATTTCTCATGTCGACAAGTGATAAATTATGTGTATGTTTGTATTGATTCTAAAGAATTTAAAATTTTGATAGTCTCGTAAGAAAAATTGCATATTTTTTTCTGAAAATAAGTTGATTATTCTATTCCTTTATTTCACGTATCAGGATTCTGTTACTGCTTGCTCTTTTATTTCAATTTAAATAATTTTCTATCCGAATCCTGTTAAAAGCCTATTGATTGGTTTTTTTCAAAATCTCTATTCATATTTCATTTCGATATTTTCTATTGATTCTTTTTTCGACTCATATTACAAGAAAATTCAGATCATGGAAAGTTTTAAAAGGCTATTTCGAGTTTGTGACGATGATTCCTTCATAGTGATTTGCCACTATTCTTTCTACAAGTAAATAGTGATACGTTGGTACTTTTGACTGATAATTTTGAAATACTTTGGAGTATTGAAGTTTAGAAATACTAAGGAAAATATACCAAGAACCAAATATTCATTTCTTAAAGGATCATCACTGTTCTCTCTTAACATCTGATAAATAATAAATAACAATTTCTAAGGAATTACTGAGATAAATAGCAAGGAACATAAAGATGAAAAAGCTCACATAGACCGAGGTAATTGAAGATTATAGGCATTTTTATAGCTATTGATGAAGAATTTCTTCTTGACCCACTCGGCTTCTTGCGAAAAATGGACAAATTAGAAATTGAAGTAGAAGGGGTTTTCCTGTTTAAAATACCTGGTATCTTCATCAAGGTGATAATGAGATCTTGTTGAATGTATTCTAATCATACGACCTAAATAGGAAGCATCACAGTCACAGAGAAATATATGAATCGATAGAGTCTTTTCATGAGAATCAAGTATTGAAATTAGCTAAAAAAACACAATAGCTGGGTTTGAGTTTGTTAAATTAAAATCGATCAATAATGAAGATAATTAGGGAGTTAAAGATGAAAACTGGAGATGCACTATAGAAAAGAATTTCAATATGAAGTATTAATTTTTTTGATATTCAACTTTTGACAGTTTATTCGGTCAGATTTTCCATGCACCTTGCAGTTATGAAATGATTTACAACTTTAGACGCACAAACAAGTAATAGACAATTTGGTATTATGATTTTGAATAAAAAACCCCCATAAAAACTAATAAACATGTAGAAAAATATATCTGATATCAGACAAGGTTTAATCAATCATTTATTGAACTGAATTAAGGTTTCCAATACATATATTACATTAATTCTTGTAATAACACAAGTTACAGGTTTAGTAGAAAAGAAGAACTAATTCATTCTTTCTTCTCATAGATACTTTTTATATCTTTAATTACTGGTAGGCTCATTGAAGACTACCCAGTGTAGTACACAGTCTTGAACGAAATTTGGGTTAATTTCTTTCTCAACTTTTACATATTTTGGTGATGCAATGCAATTAATCATTTAGGAACTAATGAGATATCTCCAATGTATTAGTAATACAAAAGGAATTCTACATATTTCAATGATTTATTTCTCTCTATTTTTAGCAGTGGTGGTTATTTTGAAAAAAATAATTATTATCAAGGATTTCTGCATAAATAAAATTGGTCTCACTTAGAAAATTCACAACTCGATTTGAGCGATAATATTCGGAAATTTCATCCATATTGTAATTTTCATTGGTTGCTAAGCTTATATGAAAGGTCAGAGAAAACAAGGCCTCAAATAGGACATAAATTTGAAGATGCAAGAGACGAGTCGATTCAGTAAACTTTGATTTTTAGTTCTAATTATCTTTTGGTTGCTTAACTAAAATATCAAAATAGATTGTGGAACCTTGTAATATCATAATAGCATGTACCAAAGAAATGATTTTTTTATTATAACAACTGATAAAGTATCATACTATGATATGGTCATGTGACAGAATTTTCCATTTCAAACATTACTACAATGGAACAAGTGTGTTATTCTCTGAATGGCCTTTTTATTCATGAAAAATGAAGATTGCCCATGTTAAATCGATAAGATGAAATCGGATGATGGCTAAGTTGCCAGAAATCAATTCTACATTGCAAGCTAATTTTCCATAGCGTGTGACAGAAAATATGGATAATTACAAAAAAATTTGATAGAAGTTATATGATTTTTCTAAACTCTTTCTCAAAGGAAAAATATACATCTAAATTACTTATTTTAAGCGATAGAAATAGGACAGGGAAATCTGAAAGTTGACTTTTTCATGATACAATAAAAATAAATTATTTTAATATTTCTGGTTACTGGAAAGTATCTCAGCTTTAAAAATAACGAGTCTGAAATTTTTTGAGTCTAATTTCGATAGAGCTCATTTTTTTAATCTTTTGTCTTGAGAATGACTGTGACTGAAAAATTTGGCATCTGATTAAGATATATTTTATTAACTTTGCATTTTTCATTGATTGAAAATATTTTTTTTGACTAAATATTCGTTTCGTTTAAGAGAGTAGAGATATCACAAATATTTCATCAAGGAAAGATGGTTGACATGTGATATTTGTGAAAATGAAATTCGCCAAAATTTCAACGATATATATTTCCCAGAAATTGTGAAAACCTACTTGTTTTATCATAAATTGATTATTAGATAAGCACGTGAAGTTGCTTAGATGGATTGAATCTTTTTGACAGCTTGACCAATGAAAATGAAAAAAAATCTTTTTTGAACAAACTGAAATGAAATTCCAATTGATAAATTATGTGTAATACATACTGTGTATGCTTCCCATAATCTCATGGAGATTATTAGAAATAAAAGGAGGAACATTCAAATGTCGAATGGAAAAGTTAATCACTTTGGTTATTTTAAGGAAATGTGCAAATTTTTATTACCTTTCAACTATAGCTTTCATTGCAGTCAACAAGGATGGAAACCTGCTCATTAAAATCAACTTTTCCATTTTAAGTAAATAATTTCTTAAATTTGAAATTGTTACTTGCAGGTAGTCATAGAAGATTTAGAGGTTTTTGATAGAAATAATTGATCTGTAAGACTTATTTTATTTATATTATATTGAAAATGATTAAGAGAAAAATATTTTAGCTTCTATCATGAGAAAAATGGCCTAAATCAAATTCAGCAAATTTTTCATTACGTTAATTTTAATACAAAATCATTGTTTCTATTGCGACCAGTTTTTGAATAGAATCCGGATGGATTTTTTATATACCATTCGATTTTCCCCTGAAGAGCCCATTTAAATGCTAACCCAGGCTAGATATCGAAAATTTGTAAAATCTATCTCTTATACACATGACCCCACTATGCTACTAGATTTCTTGGTTTTTTAGTTTTTTTTTCATTTTATCACAATGTGGAAATTACAGTGTTTTTAGAAATTCATCCTACAAGTGCAGTGTGGTCACAGGTTGAGTTGAATACTATATTTAACTATCTAATGAAATTGTCCGATTTCCAAAGTTAAAAGTCTGAGAAGGGAATCTCTATCAAGTTGGATTTCATGTGACCACACTTTACTATAGTAGGTTTGTCAGCAAAAAAAATTTTAATTTACATTTGATAACTTGTTATTTTGCCGTTCTTTGAGGTCTCACTCTTTTACATTTCTAACATCAATATAAACATTTAAAGATATTTCTGAGGAAGGGATCTCAAAAATCGAAAAATTACAGCCGAGTTTTCATGAAGGTCTATGGTGGAGACATTAATTTTAGTAATTTCTGTCATGAATTCTCAATTATTTTTGTCTCAATGTAACTAAAAGTGCAAGCGTATTCTTAGCGTTGTACTTTTTCTCTTCTCTCTGATGAAGAATGTAGGAGTATACTAAATATATATAATATCCAAATCATATTTTGAAAGTAAATAAATGAGAAAAAATGAAACAAAATAGAGAATAAAACTTGAAACAATCAAATATAGAAAACTCTCTAATGACATGACCTTAGAATATGGAGAGTATCTCTCTGCCTATTCCGTATTCCTTTATCGAGAGATGAAATCTATTATCAACCCCGCTACCACTACTATATCAACATTTACAGTTCGAAGAAAAACTTTTCTCCTCTTTTTGGTGGGTTTGTAACCATGATTACAAGTTGGAGATTGTATTTTTTCCACTGCTCCTTTCTTGGTATTTATTATTAGATGATTTCTAGAGTATATGTATATGCCACAAGGCTACAACTTTTCATCATTAAAGATATTACCTGGTCTATATAGTATACATACATCGAGGGATAAGAGACAAAATGAAGGTCAGCGATGTATTTTTTCGCAGAGAATTACCATTATTTATTAAGTAGATGTGCAATATTTTTTCTTGTGTTTCTTGTATATATTTTTTTTCAATTTATAAATCATGATAAAGAGAATCGTTATAAAATCAGAAAAAGATCATGCTGAGATAGTTATGATTCAATTCGTCAATCTCTATAGATTCGTTATGTCTTGATGAAGCTCTTTTTATCCAATAAAATCAGAAAGACACAATGCGTCATCATTGCTTAGCATTTTCTAATTCCCCTGTTACATTTTTGATGATCTTTTTTGACCTGAAAAAAAGGGCCAGTTAGAGTCCTGTAGAATTCTAATTTTCAGAATGGTTCTTTTATAATTTTAAACCAACTGCATTTAATGTTCTTATCAATAAAGTTTCTTGTAAATTCCTATCAATTTTACCTTAATTTTCACAATATATTAATCATAGAAAGAAATTTTGACATTGGCTATTACAGGCGGTAATAAATTAATCAGATAAAGCTTTTTACAGGAATATTTAATTTTCTTTTGTTTTAAATTCACAAGATTAATTCTCGTTATAATTCTGGAGGATCCTAGGGCCAGTTGATATGAAGAATTTAGCTGCTTTTACAAAAACTAAATCATACCTGTAGAATAAGAATATTTAATCGTTTGAATAAAATCTTTCAAAATGGCCACTTTTTGCGTCAAAAAATTGACCAAATTTTTTATCGATAAGTCTTAAACCAAAAATAATTCCATTAAAAAATTGTAGATTCGCAATAAACGTAAATTCATTTTCAAGTTTTTAATGCTTTTTATCCCGTAAAGTCGATTTAGGAGTTGAGCAGTTAAGGTTTTAATGTTTTACTTTATCGCCTCAAGAATATAGTAGAAACTCAATTTTACTGAATTTCATCATGTTTCATTGTGTTGAGTTAAAATCGAGAAATATTCATTTTATCTCTTTTGTAATAAATATACTTTTTAACATTCTCATATATATGAAGATGAAAAAAAGTTCCAGGAAAAGTTTAATTACTTCTTCATAAGGACAAGTTAAAAAATAAATTACTATTTTTTCTAATGTTTCTGTATTTTCTTCAAAATGTCACAGAAATGTACGAGTTTTCATCTCCACTAATCAGTGCTTCTTTCCTTTAATAAAAATCTATCTGTTTTATACAAGGAAACAGAATATTTTTACAAATTCTTCCCCTTTTCTTCAGCTTTGAATAATAAGATACACTGATAGTAAATTGTACTGATCTTTGTACCAGCATTTCCTGTCTTGAAAAATATCCCTCTAGAAGTTGTCTTGGACTACACCCGATAATACTATTTTCTTATATTTTATACAAGCTTTGTGCATCAGACCAAGAAGAGAAGTCCTTTAGATAAACTCTAGAGGTTTTATCTTTCAAATAGGCTTTGAATTATTCAAACAGTCGAAAATTTCATTTAAAGTTCTATTCTAAATAAATAAGAAAGTCACATTGGAATTTGTAGATTAAAATAGTCTTTTCTTCAGGTTTCAGTAAATCCTTATGAATCAAACTGAATAATCTTTGGGTTTTAAATACAATCTTCAATTGTATATTATCATAATGTTGATCAATAATATTAACCAGTCGTCTTCTTATATCATTACCGAAACCAATTAAGTTTCATAAAAATGGTTATCTTCTCTCCTTCATCTTTGTCGACATCTTCATCTACATCATCAGAAATATTGATGAATTTGTCTAAAAATCTGTTGGAATAACCATTCTCGTTTAAACGTAACTTTGACTCTTCTATTTCTTTTAGGCATTCCTCTGGACTATTAATCCTTCTTGTCCTCTTTCCTAGACCAATCACTAAGCCAACTTTATGAGATAGAGGACTGAAACTGGCAAAATGGAGATATTTCCCATTATCAGTCTTCTTCTTGTAGATATTTCTTAGAATTGACCCATCCTCATTCCTAGTTAGTTTGAAATCTAAGAAACTCAAACTCTCATTAGACTCTTTTTCCGCGGTAAATTTAGTACTGATGAACCATAAAAAATGTACATTTAGTTAATAAAAAATCTTTTCTTATATATCTAGAAATAATTATTTGAAAAATATTTTAATTTAGATATGAAATAAACTTAACTTCAATTTGAAAAAATAAATTTTGGATGTTCTTGCATAAGAATACATTTTTTGTGTCCCTAGCTTACTATTTGATAGAATAGCTTTAATAAATTGAGTTTTTTATTCCTATAGATTCTTTAATAGCAAAGTTAGCGATTTTAGGTGTTATTAGAAGTCCGCGAAGAATTAGCAATAGCGTAGAATAAACCATTTTAAAAAACTAAATAAATTTTAGAAAAGTTTCATGAGTTCAAAATAATTATTTCAATATAAAATTTTCAAGAATCTCGGAAAATATTTAATGAAAAATGGCATAGGAAATTGGCGAAGCACAATTCAGAGGAATAGATTCAATTTTTATCGTTTCATCTCCTCCTTTAGATGACCTTTAGCTAAATCAATTTAAAGTTCTTTCTTACAAGTTTTTATTCGCACCTAAAGAGAGCAAGGAAAAAAATCATGTACTTTAGGGAATTCAGATAACTATGATTATTTCATTTTAATTTCCAGATAATTCTTACACTCAATGTCCTGTTGGCGATTTTACTCGTCTCCAATGCAGGACAAAACAATTCTGTTATCCTAGAGTTTTGGCACAACCCAGAAGTTGACGTTATAGATGACCTCATAAAAAATCATAATTTAACATTTATTGAAAAAGTTTGTTTATTTCCTATATTTTAATTTTTCCAATATTTTAATTCTTAATACTACTTTTTCAAAACTATCCACAGATCATAATAGATCAAAGTGACTTAAGAACCTTACTCAAATTAAAGTTGGTTGATATGAAGTTTGGAATCTATGATACAGAGATCTCGATTTTTTCATCAAGAATTTTAATTTTTTAAAGATTTTTTGCAATCCTACTCATGTTGCCCACTTTTACCACTCGAAGAAAAAAAATTATTTTTATGAAAAATATGGTCATTTTTAAAATTCTCATTTGGCGCCAAAATCCGATTTTTCGAAACTTTGAGCTGAAAATTTTTTTAAAAGTGGGAGGCTGATCGAAAGAGTTTTTCAAGAATAAGATAAGATAAACTGAATAGCACCGTCAAATTATCGACAGTTTCCCCATTTTCGAGAGATTTTGAATTATCGAAATTTCATTGATTTTCAATTAGTGAAAATGATCAGAAATCGAAATTCAGCTCCCAAGCGATAATGTGATTAAGCATAAGATCAGATTCAGTTTAGTTTATTTTCTAGCATAATCTTAATCCTGAAAAAACTCTTTTGATCAGTCTCCAACTTTGAAATCAATTAAAATTTTCGGTTCAAAGTTCGAAAAAATGGGATTTTGGCGCCAAATGGAAATTTGAAAAATGACCATATTTTTCATAAAAAATTTTTTTTTCAGAATTCTTTTTTCCAAATCGTGAAAGTGAGCAACATGAGTAGGATTCCAAAAAATCTTTTATAAATTAAAATTCTTGATGAAAAAATCAAGATTTCTGTATCAACTTAATATCAATTAGCTTCATTAGAATAAAAAGAATAATTCCTAAAAATACAACTTGAGATCAGTTGATCTAATGGTTATTTTACACATTTTGTAATAATAAATTCATTTCTATTTTATTTTATTTTCAGATAAACTCAGATTCATTTTTGTATCATTTTTCATACTTTGATAAATCAAAAATCACTCGCATTCCAAAAAATCTTGTAAGTTTTATTTTGAACCTCCTATAAAAAAAAGTACACACATTTTATTTATCTTATTGGCACCATCAAGATGGGGATGAATCATCCATCTATACCTTTGCATGGTTTATTAATTAATTAACCTGATCAAGAGGTCAACCCAATCATAGTTGGTGGCCTATCAGGTTATTATGACAGATTTCACATGCCCGATTTCTGACTGAAATAACATTATAAGCATATAATTTTTAGATTTTATCTTTTCAACACAATCTCTG
Organism: Gyrodactylus bullatarudis; assembly: GCA_012064415.1. Lineage (NCBI taxonomy): Eukaryota > Metazoa > Platyhelminthes > Monogenea > Gyrodactylidea > Gyrodactylidae > Gyrodactylus > Gyrodactylus bullatarudis. The sequence goes on along the minus strand of SSNU01000317.1, from coordinate 166,407 downwards.
ATTAATTTTTTATCCCTTCCAAAGATTCAAAATTGTAGAATTATGAATAAGGATTCATGAATTTTTGCAAAATTTTCAATTTTTTCATAAAGAAATCGAAATTGATCATTAATTTAGGTCATGAGGCCTAAATTTACCGTATGGAGGAAAAAAAATTTTGAAAAAATCAATATTTATGAAAATTATAGAGTTTGTGTCATATTTTGATTTTTCTAATTTTTCACTAATTTATTTGACTAGCTATGATCTTTAAAAATTTAAGTTTGGTGCTGTAACTCAAGATTCGAATGAATTTCTTGATCAAATTCAACTTCTTAATGAAAAAATTGAGAATTTCTATCTTTATTTTAACTAGGTTTAGATTGGATCGGTAAAACGGGTTCTGTCTACCACATTATTCAAAACAAACCTAGATTCAATCCTATGAAAAGATATCATTCAGAAAAAAAGGATTGTTAACCAAACTTTTAATTGTCATAGCAACATTGTGTGCAGAATGGCATCTAATATTTCTATCTTTAGTCTTCCGGAAATTGTGCTTTTGATCAGTTTCTCTTGCAGAATTATTTATGTCTAAATAATTGCCTTTGAACTGTCATTAGATATTTCTCACTTTCAGGCCTAACTTGTATGTATTACCTCAGAGGCATTTCCATTTTTTGTTATTTTTTGTTTGACCTAGTGACTGATTTCTTACTAATTTTATCCTTGGTAAAATTTACTTTTTATTTTCAAGGTAAAAAAATATTATTTTCAAAAGTCAAAAACCAGAGTGACAAGATTTCGATACAGGAAACGAGTGAAACGGTTTCATCCGTATCCAGGATTCTATCACAACATGATTGATTTCTTCAAACTTACCTCATTCAAGTTCATGTTGTCCCTCTTCCAGGATCCCCTATGGCCTTTGCAATGGTATTTGGTTAGTATTTTTATTTTCAAATTTCATGATTTTGAAATTGCTTATTACTTTCTGCTTAAAAATCATTAGTTCAAACTTTTACAGGATTAGGGAAGAAAACCACTTAAAGAGAGCTATATGGCTGAATGTCTGGAATATAATCATTAACTCTGGTTATTTGGTGGAGACTGGCAGAATGTACAAGTTGCAGGTGTGAAAATGTATATTCACTCAAGAAAATGACTTAAATAATAATACAATTTATTTAAATTATAATACAATTTAACATTTAAAATATTCTATCAGCACAAATGGAGATTTCTTTAGTCTAGAAAAAAAGTTCATTATATTGGTCAAACTGGTGGAAACTTAAATACTGTACTAGACTATAACAACCTCATTTTAAAACGTAGATATTTGCATATTCTTTTTTCTTTAGTGTAGAATAAAAGCTGCTGACATATCTGTCCATTTTCGAACTGTCCACATTGCTTATATATGTTACCGGTAATCTTGTTACTCTTGATAGTCTCAAGACTCCCTGGCAAATCAGTTTAACTTGTCACTAGTAACAAGTTTAACTGATAATAACTAATTTTTTGACTTTCAGAATTTAGAAAGAAATTTATTCATAACACCCCTTTTTCAGAATCTTTTTTAAGAAGTGTTACACATTAATAGAACCTCAAAAGCTTTACAAAATTTTATATTAGTAGAAATGAAAACTATAGCTGTGTGATATTATCAAGAATTATAAACTCAAACTTCATGTTCATTTTCAATCCATACGAAATTTATTTAATGGATTTTATTTTACGAAATCCAGTTAAACTTGTTACAAGTAACAAGATTCCTTGGATTCTTGAGACTATCAGATAATCTTAAAACCGAATAAAAAGTTTAACTGGCTTTCAGTTAACTAGTAAGTTAGCGTCAAATTCCAAATTTTCGAACTTGGAGTTGAAAATTTATCTTGATTTCAATATGAGAGAGTGATGATCTAAAGCTGATTTCAAAATTTGATTTTTAGGATCACAATCCGACAAAAAAATAAAATATGCTGAATCTGATTTTGAGAATTACCCCGTAATCGCGTCAAAATTTAATTTTAATTTTTTGACCATTTTCTCTACTTAAAAGTAGATGAAATTTTGATAATTCAAAATCCCTAAAGAATGAAAAATTATCTCAAGGCTTTTGTTGATAATCGTTTTTTTTGTCTTATTGTGATCCTAAAAATCAAATTTTAAAATCAGCAAAAATTTGGCCAAAATATTCCCTAAAATATATTAATCAAATTCGATTTTTTGATGCAAAAAATGAGAAAAAAATCCATAAATTCCCATCCTCATATTAACTAGCTTTAAAATGGTCTATTCAGGCTTTTTACTAATGATACGAACCTATTCGATATTAATATAAAAATCACAAGATTTTATCGAATAAAATACTCAAGGCAATTATTTTTTGAACAGTTTCGCAATGAAGTAATTAAAACTTTTTCACACCTGTAAAGAAATAATCAACCATGTGAGCTAACACTTGACGAATAAAGCTTCTATAGAATTACATCTGATTTAAATTACTATTTTGATATCTGATGTAATATTTTATAATTGAAAAATATATTTTTTCAATATTTAAACTAAAATAATTATCTGTTGAAATATTCAATCAAAGAATAGTTTTATTATAATTTGGTTCAGTTTTACAGAAATACAAAGCCGTTTTTTTAAAGATCGGAAAAATAGAAATTTTAAATTTAAAGTTCTTCATTTTAAATGATAATTACCAACAATCTCTAGTGGGATAAAGAGGAATATTATTTTTGTTAAGTGTTTCTTGTAAATAGTTTACCGAATGTTTGTTGAACATAAATAATAATTTTATTACGTATTTTTTAGCTTAATTTTGATCCGAAAACGGATACACTATCAGAAAGAAGTATGAACTTTTTGCCAGCCACACTAACTTATAATGTTACTGGACGAGATGTTAGAGTTGCTGTAATAGATTCTGGAATTGAACTAAATCATCCTGATATTCGAGATAATGCAGTGAGTTAGGATTTTCGTAATCAACTTTTAAGTTTGAATCATAATATTCAGCATAATAGTTCTAAGCATTATTTTGTATTGAGGCATTTATCGAAAATGTTTTTTTTCAAATCGTCTTACTACGTAACTACTTAATATTTAAGTATCTTGAACATTGAATTAGATTCCTGTTTTTTTAAAATAAAAACAACAGAACAACAGAGAATGTTTTTTAGCAGTAATCAACAATACTCATGTTAAAAAAGAAACTGCTGACAATTTAAATTAAATTACAGGCTAGGAACTTCCCCAGTATATACCCTTTATGCATCTTTTTATTCTATAGGATTTCATCAACAGTTACGATGTAGTTGACAATGATCGTGATCCAAGTCCAGAATCTACAGGAAGCATTTGGCTCCCTAAAGAGTAAGAAAAAATCAAATGTACATGTATTATTTATAAATTCAATTTACTTTTTCATTTACAATTTCAATTCGGAATACGAATCTTATTTAATAAAGCATCTTTATAGGCATGGAACAAGATGTGCTGGACAAATTGTCATGAAGGCTAATAACAGGCATTGTGGTGTTGGAGTTGCTTATGGGGCCAAAATTATTGGTAATTTTTACATCTCTTTTCAATCATATTTTTTATATCATGAATTTAAATATAACATAATAGGAATAAGACTTCTTGTTGGTGCTCTTTTTGATTATAAAGAGGCAATAGCACTCAGTCATCGAAATCAAATCGTAGACATTTACAGTTCAAGCTGGGGTCCTCAAGATGACGGCCAGACAATTGAAGGGCCTGGAGAATTAACCCAGAGGGCTTTTGAGAATAGCATCAAATTTGTTAGTTGTTCAATATATATTTTATTTTTTAAGTATTTTAGATACTTAATTAGTTGTTCATTTTAACCTCTTTTATAAGGGTCGTAATGGCAAGGGAAACATTTACGTTTGGGCCTCTGGCAATGGAGGGCAAATAGGTGATTCTTGTGCCTTTGATGGTTATGTCAGTCAACCATATTCTATTGCTGTCACAAGTGTAGCTGACGACTTTACAGCTCCACCTTTTAATGAGCCATGTGCTGCTGTAATGACATCAGCCTTATGTGGATGGAGAAATGATTCGTTTACAGTTGTAAGTTGACGTAGATCTTTTATGCACTCAGCTAGAAAAACATTTGAGATGGAATCTGAATTTCCAAATTTTAATCATCTTTTAAAAGAGTCCATTTTACTTAGGTAACAACTGATTTAAATGGAAAATGCACGGTTGATCATGGAGGAACTTCAGCGTCGGCCTCATTTGTAGCAGGAGCAATTGCATTAGCCTTGGAAATGGAGTAACTTATTTATCAATAGTTTTTTTATTAAACGTATCAAATTGAACTTTGAGTTGAAAATTTTTGTTTTATTCCAAGGGAATCTTTATATTTCATGATCATAAACCCTATTTAAGATGAAGATACGTTAATTTTACTATATTCAATGAAAAATTGTCCATTGAAATCGACACTTCCCTGTCCGATCTCCAAAGTAAGAGAAGATTGAATTGAAAAGAGAAAACCTTTAAATATTCTAATTAAAATTTTAAATCTAATAATTATTGTGTTGTAGGTGTAAGAGTATTTAGAATCATAACTTTCCAAGAAAAATAAATAAACTGGATGAACTTCTTTAAAACATTTTTTCAGATTTTTATATTTTCCTGAAATTGTTACCCTATTAATGGATATTGATATAAACACTGCGTGTATTACACAAAATCCAAAATGATAACCACTCCTTTCTTGTACATTGTACAAATTTAGGATTGCTGAATGATGATAACGATGTATTATCATTAGTGGCCAAAATTTTACAATTTTACTTGATAAATTCAAATGACATAAATAAAATACAACTAAACTTTAGTGTGAGCATTAGAAGCTATTTTTGTGGTTAAAATTTGAACTAAACATCGAAAATTTTGATGAACTCAAAATAATTTAAATTTTTAGACCCAAATTAACCTGGAGAGATGTGCAACATTTAATAATTCAATCATCAGAATCAACAGGTATTGGAAAGGAAAGCGACTGGCAGACAAATGGAGTCGGCCGAAAATTCAGTCCTCACTTTGGATTCGGCCTATTGAATGTCTTCAAATTGGTAACTGGTGCTGAGCAATGGTATAAAGTGTCTAGTTCTGGCCTTGGCAAGCGAATTACGTGTAAATACAATCTTCTACCAAAGAGATATCCCTACGGTTTTTCTTTAACACGAAAGGCCTCTATCACTATCAAAATCACTGGCTGTGGAGAAATGATCAAAAACCTGGAGCATGTATCTTTAGTATCCTCTTTGTATTCTATTAACCGAGGGAGCGTTGAGATGGACCTGATTTCACCTCAAGGTAAGTCTTATTTGCCAAATTCTAGTGATTTATTGATAATCTTAATTTTCATTTTAACCCTATCACTATATTAACTGGTATTTTCTTGAGCTGGTAGGATCCACAGTAAATCGTATTGAGTTTTTGAATAATAATTTGTCAGATTTTTTTTACTTTTATTACAAAAATATTTTTCTTCAGAAAGTCAGAAAATTTATTTTTCAAATTTCATTATGAAATAAGCCAATAAGCTGTGGAAATTTTAAAAAACTTCTGAAAAAATCTGAGCAAAATTAGGCTATTTTTTAAATTTCGAAAATGCACAAAATTTCCACTTTCAATTTAACGATTTCAAAAATTTAAAGCAGTTAAATGCTGATATCCTATATATCCTAAAGAATTTGAATTCAGCTGTAGAAATTCACAGAAATTCGTCATTATTGTGGAAAATCGAAACCATTCGAATTTATTGATTACTACGAAGAGGGATGATCGAAAATTTAAAAGTTTAACTTTTTCTTGTAAACAGGAGATTCCTTTCTACCTTCACGGCCCTATTCAAATTCTCCGTCTAATGATGATCTCGATTATCAGCATATAATGGCTTCTGATGAACCTTTGAGAAATGTACATTTGGTGTTAATATATCCTTTTTCTACTTTTCCAATTATGAATTTATGTGGATTTTCGGACGTATTTAAAAATTTACGTGAATATTTTTATCGTAATAATGGCTTCAAATTTTCGAAATCATTAAAAGTTTTAAGCTAAAATGTTGAAAAAGTAGAAAATTGGTGCAAAAACGGCCTAATTTTGGTCAGATTGAATTTTTTCAGGAGTTTTTTAAAATTTTCACAGCTTATTTCATAATAGAATTCGAAAAATAAATTTTTTCTTGACTTCCTGAAGAAAAGTATTGAGTTTCTTGTGTTATCTTTATGTCAACTAGCTTTAGAAATATTTGGAAATCTTATTCTTGTCTATCTAAATTCAATTTGTATTAAATAGAGTTTATTCTTTGGAAAGAATGAGCTAACAAGAGTAAATTCAAATTTTATTCTCTTGTCAATAAAACGCTAATTGATGTAACAATTTCTTTCAATGTTCAGACATTTATTTAGCTTTTTTCCAACTTTTACAGACGCATGGTGTATTCCCTGTAGAGTTTAGAGAAGAAAGTTTTTTTCTACTTTTTTTCAACAGGTTCCAATGATAAAATAAATATTTTCTCTAATTCCATAGTTCTGTTCTACGCTTTTGTCTACGTTTGAATAATCTCTTTAATCCAGTATTGTAATTTATTTATTATTATTTTTTGTTTATAATCTTTATCGTTGATAATAATTCAGACATTCTACAACATGGGAATTGAAATGAACACAAAAATACTAAATTCGAAATTAAAATGTGTTTATTACCAAAATTTTATTTTTCCCCTCTGTCCAATGATTGGATACAATCTTTATTTTGGATCACGATGTTTCATTAATTTCTGTAAAACCAGAATCATTTTCAATTCAATCTCATTTCAGGAACCAAAGTGAAAATGATGTATACACGCTGGAATGATCAAAGCTCTGAGCCGATCAATAAATGGCCGTTTAATGCTATTCACTTTTGGGGAGAATCAGCTGCTGGTACATGGAAGCTCCTCATTAGAGATAAAGTAAGTCCACGTAAAGTTCTGTGGCACAATCCAGGTATCTTTTGAACCATAAATTTTCTTCACTTATCTGAAGCAAAATAACAAACTTTCTAGTCAACTAAATCTTCATCTTCAACTAAATAATGATGAAGACAAAATCACAATTTTTCGGACTTGTGTCTAGTGTTCAGAAAAGTTGTTTTTTCTTTCGGAGATTCTAATCAACATTTATCATTCACTGGTAGCAAGGGAAAAATTGCCTTTATAATCTCAAAGAAAGGAAGAAACATTGATTGATGTAGAATTAATTTGCCTTGAAAAGGAGGATAATTCTCTGGTATTTGTGAAGCGTTTCTTTTGTCATCTAACATTTTTTTGTTTCTTATTTTTTTCTGTCATGTGAAAATAATAATAAACGACCATGAATTATCACTTTATCACTATGAATGCCTGGATATTAATCTATTTATAAGACTCATTTATAGCAAAACAAGCGTTGACATCAGTGAAAATATCACGAAGCAATTTAATTTAGAATTTGAACTTTGATTATTGATACATAAGATCATATTATTATTTATCGAATTAAAGGACTGCTTTTTATTTTTCTAGAGCGGAGAAGGATTTACAAAACTGAGAAAGTCAGAGCTGGTGCTAACTGGCACTTATAAGAAGCCTCATGAAATCATAATGAAATAGAAACAGAGACAGAAAAAAGCCAACTTGATGTTTTAGTGAAAGATGAATCCAGTCATTTATAAAAAATACGAGAATTTGATTATACACACATATCTTTGTTATTCGATCAAGGGTTTTTTTTCAAATTGTATAGAAGATGACTAATTACAACTCATTGGTCATTGCATTATTATAATTTATTGAAATATTCATTTATAAAATTGATGTAATTAAATTTTGAAGAATAAGAAATGCATGATAGAAAGAAATATTTGTAACGTTATCGAGAGAGCTGACATGAATAAAGAATTACTTGAGAAATATACTGGACTCCTTTCTTATTCAAATAGGATTTGGAAAAGTGCTATTCTCTACAAATTAAAGGGTTACATGAGATCTACAAACGAAAATACTCATTGGCATTTCATCTTTCTCTCTCGTAATATCAGACTTTCCTTCAGACACACAATAGGACTTTTAGAAGTTCAGTTGTATTGATAGGTTAGTTAAAAGCAGTAACAAAAGGAAACAGAACTTTATCAGTCTAAGGTGATGAAACATAGTTTTTTCATGGGAATATGTTTTGTTTCTTTACAGTTGAACAGGAATTTTATTTTATACAATGGATCAATAGATACTCTTGATTGAGAGTTTTAACTCATTAAATATGAATTTTCCTCTTCTTCCTTCGTCTCTTTCTTGATTAATAAATTCAGATAGATGAACAATGTTTTCTTCCATTTCCAGACAAATGATATACAAGAGGCTTTCACACGCAGTATGATCTTTTCTATTTTTGGAGACAGGATAAAAGTTTAATTTTATTAAAAAATAATAAATAAAAATCCCAATATTGTATCTAAAAATAAGAATGTCTGATTGATAGGTTTAATATTGTTACATCTTGTAGAAGAAGATTAAAATTTCCAAATTGAAAATCTATTTCGAAGACTTGAAAAGAGATCTAAAATATAACTTATACTCTCTAAGAAATATTGTTTATTTTAAGTATCACAATATCGCGGTTCTAATTGCTTATTTTTCAATTGTGATTCTGAAAATCAACGTTTGATCACTCTCTGACTTTGAAATCAATAAAAAAATTTATTTCAAAGTTCGAAAAAATGAGATTTTGGCGTCAAATTGATATTTGAAAAAAAAATTCAAATCGTAAAGGTGGGTAGGATTCCAAAAAATCTTTAACATATTCGAATTTTTGATGAAAAAATTGAGTTTTTCGTAAAATTCTTAGATTCCCAACATCATATCAATTAGCTTTAGTAATAAGATGAGTTGAAGGGAACCTTTTTCTCGAGATTTTCACTAGATCATCTCTTCTCCTCTTTGTAAGTGATCAGTAGATCTTTTTCAGAATCAATTCTTCCATGAACCAAATTATTCACTTAGTATCAATCGACTAATGGATCGTGTTCAAATAAATAAAGATATTTTATTGCCCAGAACCCGTCATGAATGAAACGGCTAATTGGAATTTTATCGTTAATTTATTGATTTTGTCAAAAAAATTTTCTACACCAGATGCCTTCTTGTGTGATAAAGTCTATTCTTATTATTTCTCAATAAAGAAATATGCCTGGAATAAATATTTGACATCTTCTGGTAGGTTTTTTTTCAATTTCCACTTTAGTTGCTGAATAATATTACTCATGATTGAAATCAATTCTATTTTCTAGCTTTCATTTAGCATATATATTTGAAATGAAATATTTCTTCAAAAGTTTTTTTTCAAAAGGTAAGAAAACGTTTAGAATCAATGAAAATTTTTATTAAAAAAATTGAAACGAATTTCCTAAAAGAGTTCTGTACATAAAGTGTGTTATGAGTAGTTTTAAAGTTTAATAATTTAAAACGATGAACAAACCATTTTTCTAAAAAAGGTCACCAAACGGACGCATTCTTCACACAATAGTTATGATAATTCGGTTTATTTGAAAAAAATTATAAATTCCTTTGCTATTACAAACTATTTTTTAACTTTTCAAAATTGATACTTTGAAAATGAGATATAAACAAAGAATGAATGCTGGAAAATGAGATAACCATTCGGATCGTGACTTGTGTCAGTGTAGTCACTTGAACTGAGCGGAGTTTTACGCTTAAATGAGCCATAATTATTTTCATAGCAGGCTACCCGAAAGAACATGTGGAATAATTTGTCAGCATAAACATCACGATCAATCTTGTAGGTTTTAGAGGCGTCTCCAGAATCCAATTCGAAAGAGACATTACCGTTTTGTGCATAATGTGGCCAATCAGGGTTAAAGTGCAACATGCCATTTTGTGTGTGATATTTGATAGGAATATTTTCGGTCTTATTCAACAGTGTATATTCACAATTCGCTTGTGGCATCTGTAAGAAAATTCAATTAATCGACACTTTTTTAAGATCAATTTTCCCATCACGAAAAATATAGTTTGATTTTTAATTTTGAACATAAAAATATAATGTGATTGCAAACTCTTCATTTTCTGTCACATTACCGTTCCCACCATAAATAAACAATTAAATTTTTAAATGATAATTTCTGTGCTTTTCTACTTCTATTTTTAAGCGATATTAACTTTTTATCTAGCTATAACAATATGAAAGACAAAAATAAACTCAAGGGTTAGATGAAGACCAGTGGCGGAGAGTTCATAAGCTAATAACTTATTAGTGATAAGAACCCCTTATATTTAAAAACAATACTAAAGTTATTCTGGAAATAGTCTTTGCCTTGGATTTAATGCTGACGTTAAAAATACGATTTTCTTAGTTATTTTTTTAATGAGAAAATTTTATTGAAGAGTTATTTTATTTAATTAAACAACTTCTGATGGTCTTTTGATTTCTCTAAACAGATCTTTTTATTATTGCCCTTGGCCCGAGATCGATTTTTCTCACAATTTTAAAGGTGTCGAAATTTTTTAATCTTAAATTTAATTCCTTATTTTTATGTTTTTGTCTTCAATTCTATTGAGAAATGAATACAGTTTCTTGGTTTCGGCATATGCGAAGACTATTTCCAGAATTGCTTTATATTTAACTTATTCCCTTAATCCTTACTCGTTTCCAATCAATAACCCTCAGCATAACAGAAGTTTTCGTTGACTTTGATTCCGGGTTTGGCATGTGCACAGTTATGTATTGAACAGTGTCAGCATACATCGATCCTCTCGGACAGTCAAGCTTACTATTGCTACAATGAACTCGACATGATCTATGGTAAAGAATATTATTGATTAACTTGGTGAAATCCCTGTATCTTGGGAATACTACTCAACACATCAGGTGTAAATTAGATTTGTCTTACTAAAATTTATTTATTATTTTTTTATGAATTATTTTTAACAAACCCTAACTTTGCTATGGTGAGTAGAATTTTATTTGACATTCATTTACTAGAAACTTGAACTCAAAAATATAAGTTGGTTTTGAGAAAGATTATGATCTCAACAGTTTGAAACATGAAATTTGATTGATAATTTCAAAAATGTATCTACTGTAGAAAATTTATTGCTTTATCAATCAATAGTGCTGGTAGTTTCTTTCCCGTCTAGTTTTTTCTAGATTTAATAGTCTATTCATTAATACTAGACATGATTCTTCTTAATTTTTTTCATCTCCAACAATATCAATGCAATGTTTTCACAATTGGAACAGGCAAACGAAAAAACAGCATACAACTATGGTAATACTAATGACGATATTTATTTATCAGCATATCCTCAAAAGATTTTGCCGGAATAAAAGTCAAAGCTTGACTCTTGTTTCATATAAGAGGCAAAAAGAATAAAAACAACTTGGACAGCATGTAGACTTTCAGACAGAAAGAAATCTTTTGGTTTTCTTTTTGTAATTTATCAAAGGAACATGACAAGCCTTTTGAAAATGTACATTGTACAATGACTTTTGAAGACAAAAAATACATAGTGATCGTTTTGATATTAAAGTCAATCTTCTAAATATCCATAGTAATACTCAAATTCAAAATTCATAAGTCTATCAATTTTATGACTCATTCTGAGGTCAAACGCTAAATTCTTGCAAGACTGAGTATTCTACTGATTTTTAGTCCAAATTTTTGGATAGGATAAAATAAAATCTCACTTTGCATTACGATCGAAAATGTAATGATCTGGACAATTAGGATTCTTGCATGTATAATTCCCGGGTAAATTAAGACAAACTTGATTTGATTGACAGGGCTCGAAACCAGTACACTCATCAATATCTTGACATGAATTTGTATTGGAGTTTAAACGATAACCTGGTGGACAGGAACATTTGAATGAACCAATCATGTTGATACATTCATATTGACATGGGGAGTATCCATTGGTGTTATCATGGCATTCATCAATGTCAGAACAACCCATACGTGTACTGTTCCATCTAGCAAATGCAAATGAAATATCTATAAATACAATAAATGAAAGCTTGCTAAAATAATTTTTGATTAACCTAACAAGAGTACAAAAATTCTGTCATATATATTTCCATCATTTGAAATAGATAGGTTTTTAATTAAAATTTTCAAAGTAAAATAGATTGTTTATGGTCTCGTATATAAGGATATTAGCAAATATCTCATACGTTGCTTTTAGCCAATAAAAAATAGATCAAAAAGTTTATAATTCTCTTGATAGAAACAGTAAGCAATGCAATAAATAAAAAGCTGTTAAGTGAAATTTGAATTCATCTCAGATGATATCATAAATCCCTTAAAATGAATAATATAATTTAAGCTAATTTTCATATTTTTTCATAACACAATCAAACAAGTCGCAAGATCGGCATTAACATAAACACCACCGACAAAAAATCTAAAGCAGACAGGATGTATCAATTTAGATAATCATATAATATGTAATAGATTCTTTCAACCTTATTATGTAATTTTATCGTTTCGGAAAAGGCTTAATTTCTAAAATCTAGCTTACTCTAAATAATAATTACATATTTTGTAGAATTCTGTCAGAACATAATCTAGCAAAATAGTTTATACTTATTAAAATTGTGACAGTATGTTTATCAGATCGAAATAAAAGGATTCTGAATATTTGAAATTTCTTAACCATGTAGATTTTGAGAAATATTCGAATTTTTTTGCTATAAAAAGTTTATTCTAGCTAGCATTATAACTCTAAAAAGATGGAAATTAACTGCAAAGAAATCACTAAAAATCATCGCCCTAACTTCTGAGTTATCTCCTCCGGTTTAGAAGTTATGCTTGATAGTATCTCTTGAATTTCAATCTGTGATGAAAATTTAGGGAAATGTCTTTATACTTTTCTAAAATGGTGAAAAATACGACTTTTGTATATTTTATCATTTAAGATCTGAATAATTTTTTCACTTAATCAGATTGCACAAAATTTTCAAAATTTCCAAATCTTTTCATTATGATTTATTGAGCATATTTGGAATTAATTCGAAGAAATGTTGATAACAGGTTGATATAAAAGTCTGACCACTATTTATCATTGTTATGAACATGGGCCAAAACCTAGTGTAATCTGTAAAATAAATGCCTTCACTACTTTATAAGCTTCGTCTCATCTCTTTTCTAAGCAATCTAATTTAAATTTCTCTTGTTATCTTATTTTCCTCAATAAAATAAAGTCTTTTTAAAGAATTACCTATATCCGTTTGGACAAGATCTTTCAATTGATCGATTGGTTGAATTTCCATCGAAACCTCTGCATACACCATCAACTGGCTCGGAATTATCGTAGCATTCACATGTATAACCACCTGGCTGGTTAATACAAGATGAACCTCTTGGACATGTGAATATACCATGTTGACATTCATTTATATCTGTACATCTAACTTCGTTACCCTCGATTGGTCCATCTATAAAGTAACCTTCACGACAGACTGATTCACACCGAAATTCACCAGGCATATTAATACACCGTTCATGGGGAAGACATGATCTTGGATTTTCAATACATTCGTTTATGTCTAGAGGAAAGGAATAAAAAATTAATATACCGAAAGTATTTTTACTCATTCTGGAATATTTCTCGGTAAAAAAAAGTCGATACAAACCCAAATAGTCATAAAAATCCGATTCTCAGTTTTTTGTAGACAATAATTTTTATGTAACCAGTGTGTTTATACTGCCTAAAAATTATTTTTATGTTTATTGATATGCATTTTTCAAGCTCTGTTGCTTTGCGTTTTTTGAATTCTATTCTATCAAGTCATCTGATGGATACATAATATCAACTTTTGAAGAAAGCCATAGCTTTTAAGTGGCAAATAATTTGGATGAATATAAAATGCATTAAGAAACAAAAAACTACTACCAACCAAAACTCTTTAATGACTACTTACCTCTGCAGGTCTCTCCGAATTTCTGGAAGCCCATGCCACATTCGCATGTATAAGAACCGTAGAGATTAATGCATTGATGATCTCCACAAATGCCAGGCTGTAATATACACTCATCAACATCTTGACATGTGCCATTGACCATTTGGGTTCCTTGTGTACAAACTTGAATGCACGTATAACTTCCGGGAGTATTCTTGCATTCTCCATATGGACAGACGTTCTTGTCTAAAAATTAGGTAGAGATTAATGAGTTAACCATCTTATTTAAAATTTGGAATTCGAATGGAATATCTAAAACCCACAGTCATGCATGAAAACCTCTATTATCTATTCTAGATTTTTTTTAATTTCGAAGATTTCTTTATCAATGATCTCATATCTACGACGTACTCTACATGACTGTGTGAATATGAGGCAAAACTGAAGAGTAAGTTAAAACTAATTCTAGAATATGATAAATAATGGATGAAAAAGATATGATTAAAAATTAAAAACATGCAAAAGCCTACCCGAAAATAAGAAGGAGGATGTAATGTAACTATATACAGTTGATTGATGAGATAAAACTTGAGTGAACTCATCCAAAGCAGTGTTATCATATATATTTAGTATGAACTGTTAGCAGATCGTTACTCGTTTAGACTTACTTGAAGTATATCTAAACTCTAATCTCAATTTATTATATATAATATGTTTTGGGAAACATGTGTCTACTTTGAAGTAGAATTATAAAATAAAATAATTATTTTGTTGAATATAACTAACTCTCTGTACATTCATCTACATCTATACAACTCTGGCCATCTTGTGAGAGGTAATAACCAGCATCACATGAACATGAATAGCCACCGATAAAGTTTTCACACAACTGTTGACAATTATTTGTATCAGATGATAAGCACTCATCAATATCTGCAAATTAAAGTAACAATTAATTAGTTATAAAACTTTTATTTCTTTTTAGAACCTACCAATACAATAACTCGACGAGTAATCATCTGTTTCAATAACTGATTGTCTTAACTGGAATCCATTTGGACACACGTAGTGATCTACAGGTCTATCTGTATGAACAAGGACGTAGAATGTGAGTTTACCATTTGAGTTGGCTGAAACTGAGAGGCTATTTTTGTGTAGGCCCTGCTTTAGATAACGTTGTCTGCGTCCAGATGGAACGATAATCTTCGATATCCACGTAAACGGTTCAATATTTGTTGAACTATTTTGATTAATTTTAAAAGCACTCGAAGCAACTCCGTGAATTTGACCTAGTTTTTTAATAGAGAATTTAATTCTGTTTTGAATCAAGTGTTGTTAACAAATTCAAATGCTTTTGCCAATCTGAGTACATTGACAGTTTCCCCTTAAAAATTTGAAATTCTTCATAGACAGACAGGAAACAATGTCACAGTTCTTAAGACTGTAGAGGCAATCTTGATCCAGAGAGAACAACCTAATCTTTTTGTCCAAAAAGAGTTTGCTTACTAAGCCTACTTTGAACCCTATCAGATTTGATATAGATAGATGATATTTGTAGATTAAAAGAGAGACGAAGAAGTGCTTTTTAAAATGTCATTTATCTTTAATTTGAAAAACTTGGTTATAATATTGTACGGAGAGAAATATTTGTAAATTTTTTTAAATTTTGCTATGGTGTTCGAATTTACGCGAAGTTTATCCTGTAAAAGAACACTACGATTTTTATTATTGTATTTATTGAAACCCATGAGCCAGGTATTGAGGTGCCTAACTTGATAAAGTCCCAAAACAATACATCCACTCTTCTTACTAACCCATATCCTAATCCATAACAAATTTGAAGTTTAAAATGATACTCAAGTTGAAAATAATAAGATTAAAATATTTTAGAGTCCAAAAGTTCCAACAAGTGTTCCGTAGAAAACCGTGAATTTCTAAAATTGCTTACTTCTTGAGTGACTCATCTGAATTAGCTGTGTTACAGTGGGTAACAACGATATATCTAAGTCCTGTTTGGAAC
This sequence comes from Gyrodactylus bullatarudis, assembly GCA_012064415.1. Lineage (NCBI taxonomy): Eukaryota > Metazoa > Platyhelminthes > Monogenea > Gyrodactylidea > Gyrodactylidae > Gyrodactylus > Gyrodactylus bullatarudis. The sequence goes on along the minus strand of SSNU01000317.1, from coordinate 150,414 downwards.
GATTTTTCTCTATCAAATAATCTGGACAAGAACCAGATATTTGAGCGTCAACTTTTATTTGATCTAATGGGGAATTCTCTCGGTGTATGCCTTGAACATCTATGAGAACAGAACTACCATCAGCAAATTGAGCTTCTATATCCCACATATTGACATCGGAACCACTGACTGTATAACCGTTTGAAGCTTGATTTCTCTATTGAAAAATATGCATTAAAATCATATGCTATTCTGGATTAATCAACACTACCCAACTTATTGAATCATCAATAGCCTGTAGTATTTTTTGAAAATAATGTTTGTGATATTTGAAAACCATTCCACCAAGCCTTGCTGAGTTAGCTTTTTTAGATTATTCTGAAATGCAATGATCAAAATTCAGAAATTTTCAAACTCTGGATTCATAAAGTATTGAGACCGTTCAAATGTGAAAATTTCCGAAATTTTGATTATCGCATATCAGAATAATCTAGAAAATTTAACTCAGCAAGGTGAAGTGAAATGATTTTGAAATATCATGAAGATTATTCAAAAAAATTTCAAATTTTCATTGAAATAAGTGAAGTTTCTGTAAAATTCTCAACTTTATATTTCCTAGCTTTTAATATTCATGACTCACCTCTGTTGCTGATAACCAGTAGGCTGGATTTAATATTCCATTTAATGTTTTGAGGCAATTCAAATGATTTTCCTTAGCACCGATTATATCAACAATGACTTCTGTATCTTCTTTTTCAGCCATATTATTCCATGTACCATTTATAATTAAACTTCCTATATCAACTCCATTTAAGGAACCACGTATTGATCCAATTATTTGACCCGTTTGGCTTAGTTTTCTTACACTACAATCTGTATTTCCATAAGTTATCTGACAGGCTTCAGATTCTTCTGCTCCCTGGCCGCAGTCATTGCTTTCTACCCCATTTCTCATCCGACATTTTCGAATACGGTTCCGCATTCCGTTGAATATACGATTTGAGTCATTTACTGGATCTGTTTAATTAATTTTATGAAACATTTATATAAGAATTCAGGAGAAAGTTAAAGGAAATAAATCTTATATTTAGTTTTTATTCTCACCAGTTGGACATTGTATTTGACAAGAGGTCCATGCTGACCATTCAGACCATGATGACATTGATGTATAGTCATAACCAAGATCGGGACATTCCTCTTTTGTTGTAAATGGTCGAAGCTCGCAGTATTCCTTTTGTTGTGAAGCACCAGGACATAAACGTCCTCCATTTTGAGGAGAAGGTTCAGAGCATGTCCTAGAGCGTATTTTTACACCTTCGCCGCATGTTTTTGAACAAGCTGACCAGGATGACCAATTACTCCATTCCCCATTAACTGTGAAATGAGAAAATTAGTCAGATTCATTTTATATGTATGGAGAGGTTATATTTTTGGAACTCTGAGACTCTTATTGAAATTATAGTCTAGATAAATGTCAACGTTCTCTACAGGTTTTTTGATAATACATAGTTCATTATGTTTTTCCTAGTTAAAAATTCAATATTTTATGTTGAACACGATTCTTGTATCTATTGGCTGCTATGAGCTGAGATATTTGGAATAAAATTTACTTGAGTGATAAACGTTGTATCATGACTTTGATGATCCTATTCTTACTGTATATTACTACAATAATGTTGCTACCCTTACGAGGCATATAGTGAATAGTTTTTTAGAATCAATAAAAAATACAGAAATAAGTCAATAAATAAATTACTAGCACATGGCTCTTCATTGCAAGACATCTCCTCTGAGGAATTTTCATTCTCAGGGCAATCAGCACCACCTGGAGATGGAGCTGGGTTGTTGCATTGACGCTGACGACGTTTAATTCCTCCACCACAGCTATGTGAGCAGTAGGACCAACTTGACCATGCACCCCATTGGCCGTCAGTTGGACAAGGCTCCCCACTGCATGCACTTATCATTTCTGAAGATCCAGGGCAATGCTTTCCACCATTGACTGGTGCTGGGGAATCACAAGTTCTTTGTCTTTTTTTTGTGCCGCCTTGGCCACACTCCTTACTACATGATGACCATGGGGCCCAAGGACTCCAAGCTCCGTCGACAGCGCAAGGAGGTAAACCTTCACATAGAATATCTTCCATTGGATATCCTTCACAATGCTACGAAAAGTTAAGGTTAGTACTTAAGAACTGTTTTTCATCTTATCTAAGATGTAGTTTAAAAATACAATCGACAATAGATTTGAACTCTCAGTTATCTTTCACCAATCCCAAATTTAGAGTCAATTTTCAAATTTAATTTCTTAGGTTTATCTTGATAAATAAATTGAATTCTTAATTGAATTCAACTTGAGAAAGACTTACAGAGCCCCCATTAGCTGGTGGGGGATTGTCACATTGTCTCTTACGACTCTTGAGGCCACGTCCACATGTCTTGGAACATGCTGACCAAGGAGACCAGCTACCCCAATTTCCATCTTGGGGACAGAATTTTATTATACAACTCTTTATATCAATCGATTCTCCAGAACAATGAGATCCGCCATGCTTTGGTGGTGGGTTATTACATTTCCTCTCCCTTTAAATAGAAACAGTTTTTATTTGAAATTGAAACCATAATTAAAAAAGCTTCATTAAATGATTTTGAGTCTTAAACCTTTTCATATTGTTTCTATTATTACCACTTGTTGTGCACAAAAGGGAAGATTTGAATGTCTCAATGTGAGTTTTTTCAAATTTACGTTCGTATGCTAGGAAAACTTTAATTGAAATAAAAGATCTTCTAGATCTGGCAAATCTTCAACTTTGTCACGCGCCGAAAATGAAGATATTCATAATAGAAACTGTTAGAATCATCTAAAGAGAATTACTACTGAAATGTTTTCATTGAAAGCGTTTATGCTTCAGTGCATTTCCACACTAAGGAAGTATGGGAAATATCAAATACTCAAGAATGATTACAAAGAAAATATACCTCTTTTGTGTTCCTTGTCCACATGGAGCATTACAAGACTCCCATTCTGTCCACTCAGACCAATGACCGTCAGTTTTGACAAACAAGTTGGCATTTTCTGATTTATCATAGCCAGTATCAGATGTGGCAACACAATGATATTTACCCTCATCTTTAATCTGTACGCCAATAATCCGCAAGGTTCCATTGTTTACTATCGTTAGATGTTTGTTATCTAATGAAACAGGATGGTTATCCTTGTACCATTCAATTTTTGGCTCTGGATAGCCATTAACTGAACATTCAAGGTATACTATTTCACCCTTGGTTACCATTTGATCTTCAGGGCCTTGATGGATTTTCGGCTTTGCTTAAAATTTGAAAAATAGCTTGAGAAAACTATGGCATAGAATCATAGCAAATTATCGCTTTAGTTACTATTTCAATCGAGATCAAATCTTTCTAAAAATATTGAAAATTGAATACAGTATATAAATCGAGCTGGTGTCAGAATCTGATGATGCCAGCCAAAAAATAGCTTTATAAACCGATTATAATAATCATTTTTCCGTCAAATTTGCGAAATGGATACTCATCATCAGATATAGAAAATGGAATCGCGAAAATTCGATATGATGGCAAAACAAATTACTTTTGACAATGAAAAATATTTCTCCGGTTCCCTCGCCAACAGGATTTGTAGCAATACACTGATATTTCCCTGTATCATCCGGCTAAAAAATATCACAGAGAGTCAAAATGCTTCTGTTACGATCGAATAATCAAACTCACTTTGGTCATAGCAATACTCAACATGGACCCTTGACTATTCTCTTGAATATACATTCGGGATGAATTATTAATTATTTGGCCATCCTTGAGCCATATGACTGAGTCTGCTTGTCCAATGATACTGCAGCGAATTTCAGCAGTTTGACTTTCGTCATAAGCTTCATCTTGTTGTCTCATAGATACTTGTGGACGAGCTAAAATTTATAATTTAATAAATAGTAACAATCTAAATTTTATTTCACCCTTTCGTCCTGTATAGTGAGATTATTCAAAGTTGGAAATTCTCAGTTATTAGTAATAACTTATTACGCAGGTCTCAACAATATCACATTATCTGTTTTATAATTCACGCTAAACAAATCTCAAAAATCCCAAAAAAACCAAAGAGATATCTAAATTTGGATAAAATTTGGTTTTTCATCTACTTATTAGTAGATGGGAAAATCGACTTTCTAATAATGGATCAAAGGAATCCTTATTGATCATAATCTCGTATTATATCAGTTTTGAGTCGTTTTCTCGATTTTTTTCGGCTTCATAGGGTTAGAAAGAAATTTTATACTTGCCAATCAAAAGTTAAATTCAAAACTAAAGATAATATCTTACATTTGGAACTAAACGTAAAAGTGTGTTCAATTTTTCCTGCATCATTGCTTGCAATACACGAGTATTGACCTTCATCAGATTTTCTTATGGGTCCGATGACAAGAGAGGATGCGCCATTTTTATTGCTATTGCCTATGTAAAAGAAAATAATTTTCATAATTTGAGTGTAATAAATTTCTCCTTTAAAATTACTAGGTATAGTGGAATTATTAAAGGTCCACTCAATACTCGGTTTAGGTCGGCCATCTGCCTTACAGTGAAGTTGGATCCATCTATTTTCATATGCTTCAACAATTCTGTCCGGTACCTCAGTGAACGTTGGCTTAGCTGAGAAAGGGAATCAAGATCATAAATAATTTTATTCATTAACTTCAAGAAACATACTGAGAACTGTGAGGAAAGTTGAGTCTCTGGCTTCGCTTCCGTCAGCTCCATGGGCAATACAAAAATACATGCCATCATCAACAGGCTTAAAACAGTCTTAAATAAAATTTCATAACGATTTTCAAAAGGCTTGACATACCTTTAGGGAATAAATTCTCAATACGTTATTTCTTTCAACAATGCCACGTTCGCCTAGTAAATTCTCGACTGGCTGACCATTGAATTGCCAGGAAACATCAGGTTTTGGTTTACCATCGACTTTACAAGTGATCATTACCTCTTGGTCTTCATAGCCAATTGTTGATGGGGGCAAACTGACCTTTGGTGGGACTAGAGCATTTTATAAAGTTTAATTTCAAAAGAACCATTAAATTTAAAGAGATAATCTCACCAATAACATTTATATTAAAGACCAGTTTGTCCTCACCAGCTGAATTCTTGGCAACACAGGTTAATTCTCCTTCATCGTTTTCCCTGAATATTTTTCAGTTAAAAATAAATTCTTAAAAACTAACAGCATTCTAAAAACCATACGTGAGAGAATTGAATATAAAAAGTCCAGTCTCTGTGGTTGTGTAATAACTTCTTGTACGACTAAATACAACACCATTGCGCTCCCAGTGAATCACAGGAGGTGGGTTACCATGTTCGACTTCACAAATTAACTGTAAAACACTCTTCTCTCGGCCAGTTACCGTCAACTCTGAAGGCTTAACGATTTTGGGTTTGACTAAAAATATATATATATTTCGAATTTCAAGTGTTAAAATTGAAAATGGTTAGAGTAATTACTTTGAACTTCAAGACTTATAAGAGCATTCTGACTGCCAGCCTCGTTGTCAGCTTGGCATCGATATTTGCCAGCATGAGTATGGTCAACTTTTTTGATAATCAATCCTTGGTTTGGTTGAATAATAATATTTCCATTTTCGTCATTCTGGGAGATCAATTGACCTGAAGGTCGACGCCATTGGATCTCGATCGGGCCGGAACCTGAAGTTTTGCATGGAAGTAATACTTCGCTACCTTCACTGACAATTATTGGTTTTGTTGAAGTAGAGATCTTGGGACGTTCTAAAAATATTTTTTAATTATCTCAGTTTTAAATTATATTTCTTCTTTTACTTACCAATTATATTGATTTCAACGGTCTTTGAATCCTCGCCAACTTTATTGAAGGCCACACATACATATTGGCCGCTATCTTCCTTTTTGGCATTCGATATTGTCAAAAGGCCAGTTCTAATTTGTTTCATTAAAATTTAATTAAAAATGAAAAAAACAATTAATTTGTAATTCAACCTACGTTGGATCAACAGATGTTCCTAATCTGAACAAACCCCCATCTGCCTTTGACCATTCAATTGTTGGAACTGGTTGACCTTCAGCCTTACACTGTATGGTGAAAGTGGCTCCCTCCAATTCACGAATTTCATTTTTGTCCAGCCAAACAAGCGGAGGCACTGAGGAAATAGTTTAAATCATAAATGGATCCAAAATTTAAAATATTAAAAAGACTAACTTATCACATCAAGCATATAGGACTTGGTGATATTTCCTGCTTCGTTTTTGGCTAAACATTTGAAGTCTCCGTTATCACTCGAGTCTCCAACATTGAAGGTCAACTGACGACCATCTGCTTCAACTCGATACTTTGCAGGGTTAATAAGACCCGTTAGAGAAATAGGAGCTCCATTGTGATACCATGTTATAACAGGGTTTGGAGTTCCTGAAGCAGGACAATGTAATGTAATATCTGAACCCGAGTTAACACTGACACGTTCAGGAAATCTAATAAAGTCTCTTGGAAATTTCGGTGCAGCAGTTACAGAGAATATGAAAGTATGTTGATCTTCACCGGCCTTATTTTTCGCTATGCATTGATAATTACCATTCTCTTGAGCTGTTGGTCGAATTACTGTTAATGTTTGTCCCATTTCTTGACTCATGAAATAATCTCCACTTGGTGACATTAAGACAGGGGCTCCGTCTTTTGTCCAAATAATTTCAGGCTTGGTAGAATTTATGTCGTAAATATAACAATGGAATATGGCCGGAATATGTTCAGATGTAGAAACTTCTGTTGGACCATCACTGATACGTATGATTTTAGGGGGGACTATTAGGAAATTTATTTTATTACTGATAAATTCACAAAATGTAGAAAATCAATAAACATACCGACAACCGTTAAATTAAATCTTTTTTCAATGCTTCCGCCGCCATTGCTAGCTGAGCAGGTGTACTCGCCAGCATCTTCAGGTTGAATATTAATAAATCTAATGACCTGATCTCCATGGTCTATAGACATTCTAGCACTGTAGATTGCACTAGATTGATAGGTTGGCGATGCACGATTGAAAAATGAATCTTCACGTGGATTTGGCTGTAGAATTTCAATGTCTTTTCTAAACCAGGACACCTGAGGTCTTGGATCACCATTAACTTCGCAGGGCAAAATAACTGTTTGATTCTGGATTGCTTCAATGGAAATTCTTTTTTCGGAATCCACAAAGTACGGCCGAACTAACAGATATAAAATATTAATATTATGTAGTGAAAATAAGTTCAAATTAGTTTACCGTAAACTTGAACTGAAAATGTTTGTGATGTTTCACCAACTTCATTCGAGGCATAACAGGTGTATTCGCCTGCATCTTTAATTTGCACAGAATGCACAGTTAATTTTGTTCCATCTGGGCTGATTTCTACATCACGGCCTGGAGAAATCGGGGAACTATGCTTTTGCCAACGAATCTTTGCATTTGAGTCAGTATTACCCATGAGGGTACAAAATAGTGACCTTGTCTGGTTGACATACCAATGCACTTCAGGTTGAATATTGGAAGCATCAAATTTGGGGGGTGCTAAAGAGAAAATCAACAATACAATATTCAATTAAAGAAAAATATTTACTCACTTTGAACGTCTACCTGATACTCTTGAATGTCCCAGCCGACAGCATTGCTCGCATTACATTGATACGTTCCTGTATCTAGCTTATCGATTTTGAATATTGTCAACGTTTGGCGTTCCTAATTTGATTTAGAATAAAAATAATTTCATTTTATAAGGAGCATCCAACTTTATAATCAATAATCACATAATGCCAATGCTGAAGACATAACTTTAAACCAAAAGCTCTACTGAAATCAAGATCTAGGAACTAATATTAGAAAGTATCGATCAAATAGTCAAGTTAACGTTTGCACCTATGTTTTGTTTCAACCTTGGTAAAAACGATAACTAACTCTATTTCTGAGTAGATCAAAGTTTTTCTGACATTTATTCTTATAGAAGCAGGCATTGGAATTTGTTCAAGTTCATCATGATATAAAAATTTTAATTTAAATCATATTTTTTCTTCATCCCTGGGGTTTTAAATTTTCTTTCAAAATTTTCACTTACATGGGAAACCATAGCTTTTCTTGAAAGTGATTCAGAGTTAGAAATAAAGTTTGTACTTTTATCGATAGGATGATCGATATTACGCTCTTCGCTGATACCAGTATCAGGTGGTGCCCGAATCCTGGAAAACCTAAGACTTGGCTTTGGAGCACCTCTCGCTGGACATGCTAGGACAAGCTCTGATCCTTCTGCAACAACATATTTTGTCTTGATCCTTTGTCTGTCGATCCTTGCAGGAGCTTTTAATCATTAAATATTATTCTATTCTCATCGAATCCCATAGGAAAATTTCTTACCTCCAACCGATAAGTCAATATTGACATCCAATTCACCAAGTTCGTTTTCAGCGATACACTTGAATTTTCCAGCATCGCTCGGTAATAAAGAGACTATCTCCAAAAGTAAATTATTCCTTAGTAGGCGATATCGGTATGGCATCGGATTTAAAGGCATATCATCCTTGTACCATTGAATTTTAGGATTTGGATTTCCTACAATTAAACACTCCAAGACAACACTACTGTTTACAGTTCTCTCAAAGCTGTACTGACGCTGGCCTTCAGGATCCAATCTTGGAGGAGCTATAAAGATGATTTTCATTGATAATTTTGAAACTAAGAGGAGAGTTTAACTCACATTGAACAACTAAGCTGAATGTCTTGGTGTCCTTTCCAAACTGGTTCTTCGATTCGCACGAATAAGTTCCCGAATCATCTTCTGACAACTGTTCAATGATCATATTCACTCCGTTGTCAGTTATTCTTACTCGACGTCCACGTATCTCTTGACCGTCTTTGAACCAGCGAATTTCCGGTTTAGGATCTCCAGAACTGACACAATATAAAGAGAATTTTGATGATATCGGCTCCTTGAATTCACCCTCTCTTGAGGAATAGGTAATCACAGGAGTTGCTAACCAAAGGGAAAAATAACAAAAATTCAATTAGATTTTTTAACGCTCTGAAAACGTACACATTAATTTGAGAACCCAAGTTCTTTTAGCTTGTCCGACCTTATTTTTTACATTACATCGATAATGACCGGCATCTTCATCTTTCATATTTTGGAGAGATAACTAAAAAGCGATATTATTCGTTTATCATTATAGTTCTTATAAATCTTACAATATTCCCGTATTCACTAATATTTGCTGATGGAAACAATGCGGGATTTGCTGTGATCGATTCACCATCTTTGAACCATTCCACAGTAGCATCTGGTTTAGCTTGCCAATCACAATGGAATCGAGTATTTGAGCCAGAAACAACTTGTCTTGGATTCTCACCTATATCACTGATGATATTTGGAGAGTCTAATCAAGGGAAATTATTAATTTCTTCAAAAAGATTTTCATAATATTTCTAAACAAACAGATGAGTATTGGATCAAAGACCTTTCTAGCCTGGCCAGCCTTATTTGTTGCTATGCAAACATATCTTGTTGTTACACCCGTATCAACACTCGGAAGATATAAGATTCGACCAGCCATCATCTCTCTCAGGTTCTTATCGCCTGAGCCATCCTTTGGAAGGGTCTATTGAAAATTTTTAATTTATTAACAAAATGCTTCAAGTAAGAGGTATAACTCTAAAGTTACATATTCCCATTGTATTTTCGGTTCAGGATTGCCAGTAACGTTACACCAAAGTTCAGCTGGTTTACCCCTGACGAGTTCTGGTTCTTCTCTTGTAAGCGAGTCATTGAACTTGGGTGGATCTAAGATAAACCTATAAAATTTCTTTCTCAAGCTGAAATTTATATAAACTAACCCAAAACATTTATTTCAATATTTATAGAATCTTCACCCATGACATTTTTAGCTTTACAGACAAAACGACCGAAATCTTCAATTTGTACAGACTTAATTAAAAGTTCTCGCCCAGATTCTTGTAGAGTATATCGAGGATCTAACGATATTTCCTCAGCTTGACCTAGGAGAAAGTTTGTCATCATTAAAACATTATTCTTTTAAAATTAGTTAATCGATTAACTAACTTCCAATCGGCTGAACACTGTATCCAATATTTTTACCATCTTTCATCCAATGATACGTTGCCTGGGGCTGTGCTTCAGCAATACACCTAAGTCGAATTTCATGCCCTACTTCTGTTTCAATTTGAGATGGACTTGACACCTGTCCATTAATTCTTGGTTTCACTGAAACAAAAAAGATTTTGTTTATTACTGTATTTCCTTCGGATATAAACTTATTCTCATATTGGTAATGTTAGTACAAAAACTAAGATTGGCTAATAGTAGTTAGTAACTTTAGACTTTCTAATGGCTTATCTAGATTCTATAGATACCTTTAATGTCTTTAGATGCATTCGGATCTATTAATGTAATACCAGGTAAAAGGATTATTATGTGAGAGCTATTATAATGAATCGCTTACTAGCTACTTGAAGATCAAACTCTTTGGTTACATTTCCAGGGATATTTGTTGCTTCACACTTAAATTTGCCTTGATCTGATGGAAGTAACTTGAAAATTTCTAATGACTGACCCTCATTCGATATTTTATAACGAGCTAAGAAGAAATAAATAGATATATAGATATTCTCAAATGAAAAATTTACTTACAGCTGTCCATAGCTTTCTCGATAAGCTGGTCATTCTTCCACCATCTCAATTTTGCTGGTGGATTCGAGTTCATCGTACACGTGAATGTTATGTTTCCGCCTTCACTTGTCTCCGATAGAGTTGTATTGTTCGATTGTCCAGCATTGCTTTCTTTTAGAAAAGAGATCATAAATTAAAATAATCTTTCTAATTTGAAAAAATTTCATACCGAATACTGTGAGGATGGCTGTTTTTGAGTCTCGACCAGCTTCGTTGATAGCCACACACTCATAATTGCCGCCATGAATTGTTTGTGCTGATAAAAGCATCAGATTTCCGTTGCCAACAATACGAATTCCGGGTCGGTTCGATTGACTAATCTCTTCCCCGTTATGTAGCCAAGTTATGTTTGGTTTTGGACTACCTGTTGTCTCACAAGTCAAAGTTATGGAACTATTTATAAAGACAACACTCTTGTCATTGAACTCTTTAATCTTTGGTGGATCTGCAAAGAATTATTAATTTTAAATGACCTTGAATTATATAACTCATTTTCCATAACTTTCCATTATTCAAAATTACTAATTAATCTCCTTGAGATACAAGCAGTTATTTTTTTGTCAATTCTTTTCGAATGAATTCCTCAAATTGATAGATTTTTTAACTTTTAGATTACTAACCCAAGACAGAAACTGTATAGTCAACTTTGATTGTACCACCCTGGTTAACAGCAACACAAGTGTAACTACGAAAACAAATTAATTTTAAATTTAAGATTTTTCTTTATTTTATCAACGTACTTTCCGTCAAGATGTGATTGTAAATTTTCAATATTCAAGTAGCTTCGTGTGGTCTGATCATTGGATGAGCTCTCTATTGATATACCGAGATCTGGGGAGGAAACTAAAGGTTTTCCATTCCAAAGCCATGAGATCTCTGGAACTGGATATCCGGCCATTTCACAAAATACATTTACTGAATTTCCTGGGTCAACCAAGTATCGATAAATCTGATTGTCAGGCTCAACATATTGAGGTGGATCTAAACATTTGAATCCCTTATATTAAACATTTTTTAAACTTTACTTAACAAATCTTACTGAGTACAGTCACCTGGTAGAATCTTGAATCAGATCCAGCTGAATTTTCCGCCCTACATTCATAGGATCCAGTGTCTTCGCCATTCTTACCTCGAATTTCAACAGACTTTCCATTTTCCAATATCATTATCCTGCCCTCGATTGGCTTTAGCGGTTTTCCATTTTTCCACCAGGAAATCTTTGCTGGCGGTGTACTCTCTGTCACCATACAAATCAAGTTCGCATATTCATCTGGTCCAATTTCATACTCTCTAATTCCCTCAGAAATAATGGAAGGTGGAACTGTTTTCAATAAAAATGTGAGATTAGATAATTCAAAAAATTTTTGATTAAATGAAAATAAAATTACTGTCAACATTAACTCGAAATTCTTTAGTATCCATTCCAAGATGATTGATTGCTGAACAAGTGTATGTACCGGCAACATATTCAGTAGTTGAATAGACTGTCAAGTTGAAGCCTTTATTTGAGATAACATAACTTGGACCTCCACTATAGGTATCTGATCGACCATTTGATATTGGACGACCCTCTTTCCTCCATTCTATCCTTGGTTCAGGATCCCCAGTGGCAAAACAACTCAACACGAAATCATCACCTTGAGTAACTGATACTTTCTGTGTAATATTGCCGTCAAGTATTTTTGGACGTACTAAATATGTGAAAATAATTTAACATGATTAGAAATATAAACTTGATTTAAATATATTGGACATACATTGAACATCGAGGAACATGTCAATTTTTGCTTTACCAACAATATTCTTTGCAACACATGTATAACTTCCTTCATCTTCAGGCTGGAAGGGAAATAAATGAATAAATCTTGCTTTAAATGTTAATTTTACTTTAAAGTACCGTAATATTCTTAATAACAAGATGAGTATCGGCTAGGGAATACTTTTCCTCGTCAATTTGCAATGGTATATTATTTTTCGACCAAATAACTGTAGCTGGCGGCTTTGAATCCAGTACAGTACAGGGCAGACGCCTCTCCTTAGCTCCATCAACAATCACTTGCTTCGGCTCAACAAAAGATACGGTAGGTGCTCCTAAAATTAAAATGATTGCAATGCAATGCATGGATGAATATTAGTTGCGGAGAAGATTTTAAAAACTTACGAATTCCTTGAATTTCGATTCTAACTACAATATCTTGTTTACCATACATGTTTGTTGCTTCACAGAAAAAGTCCCCACCATCTTCCATTGTTGCTTCTATGTTTGGAAAGGTGAGTTTCATTAAAATAGTTCCACTCATGAATCATTGTAGTTTTAAACTACCATTGTAGAATATTAGACTAACTTTTGATTAGAAGGGAATTATCACTATTTAATATGTACCGATCAGATATGGCAACAGGAATTTTATCATTGCCGATTAATTTGTACCATTTTATTTCTGGTATTGGAGTGCCAGTTAATGGACAAGGTAAAGAAACATCTCCATTGAAATCAGCTCTTATAGTTGTATCATAATCAAGGGTTGGTGGTAATTCCGGAGGAACTGATAAAAAAATCAAAATTAAGAAATTTATTTCTACTTAGAGTAGATATTTTCAACAAAATAACATAGTTTTGTATGCAAAAGATCCAGTAAAAACTGAAAGTGAACAAGTTCTGAGCTATTTGAAATCAAGGTTGACAATTTAGCTATTTTTTCGAAACTAGATATCATATTTACAAGTTGGCTGAAATGTGTGACTGAAAGGATTAAGAACGAAGTAAGTTTTTGGTGAATGAAGCTTTATTTTCTCCGGTTCTCTTCGGACCAAACACCGAATTGTTATATTTATATGTATGAAAATTTAGAGATAAACAATTTAGGCATATAAATATAACAAGTCGGTGTTTGGTCCGAAGAGGACCGAAAAAAATAAAGCTTTATTCACCAAAAACTTAGTTTGTTCTTAATCCTAGCACGACTTTCAGTCAGCAAACTCAGATTATTTTTAAGGGTTTAAAAAATCCGTCAAGGAAAATATTTTACAGGGGCATAATTTCTCTTTTTTACGCTTTAGATCTTTTGACTTACATCCTATCTTCATAGTTTGACTCTTTTTGATAGTACCTGCTTGGTTTTCAGCAACACACGTCCAAACACCTTCCATATCTCGATCAATTCGTTCAATAATGAGACTTGATCCATTGTTATCAAAGCGAAGATTCTCACCAGGAAATACCTAAAAATTGGTAAAACAATCGATATTATCAAATAGACTTGGAATAGAACTCACTGGACTTCCATTAAATTCCCATTTGAATTTAGGCTTTGGATCACCAGAAGCACGGCAGATTAGAGTTTGCTCTTCTCCCTCGAGCGGCATTTCTTTTGTGAATTCCATTTTCGAAATCTCTGGTAAACTTATAAAGTTTGTTGTCATGTCGACTTTATCAGTTCCTGCATCGTTGAACGCTTCACATGAGTAAATTCCGCTGTGAGCCTTTGTGGCGTTATTAATGATCAATTTGGATTCCTTGGGGGAAATTCAAGATAAATTATTTTGCATTTTCTCGATAAAATATAAAATTCTTACCAAATTTTCAGTTTTAACCATTATCATGTTATCTTCTGCCACTGGGAGCTTATTAAAATACCATTGAAACCTTGGCGGTGGCTGACTATCAGCTCGACAGATGAGAACAAGTCTCGAGGAAGATTTGAAGAAAATATTATCCTGATCAATGACAATTTTAGGTTTAACTAAAATAAAATGCTCATTTCAATTTGGAAAAGAAAAGTAATGATAAACGATTTATCTTACCATGATAGCTGACGAAACCGTTGGCGAAACTAAGACCTCCCTTGTGCTCAGCTTCACAGCGATATTTTCCCACATCAGACTCATCAGCTGTCCTGAATTTGATGAATAAATATTTTAATTTTGCTTACATCAATAAGTTTTACATAGTCTTTTTAAATACGAGTGAACTTAATTCAAAATGAAAATAGATAAGAAAATGAACACACCATAAAACCCTTTTTGTCTTTGGAAAACGTAGATTAGCAAGAGAATTTATATTTTTCTCTACAATTGCAATTATCAGAAATGAAAAAGGTAAAATTCTGATAAACGCATGCGGTAAAAAAAGATGGGATTTGTTTACGATCTTACTGGTTCACTGATTGACCTTAACTTCTTCCCCTACTAACATTTATGCAACAAAATTCATTAAAATACTTCAGGGATATTCTTCTATATAATTACCTCTCCACCCTACGTTTAAAATTCCCACGGAAAGAAATGAAGAAATTATGATGTGTAAATAAGGAGCCATAACCCTGTGTAAGAGAGTTTATAGGAAATGAATGAAATCTAAATAATTATTGACATGAAATTCCAACTTTTTTACATGTTACATTATTGGATTATTTGATCTTTCTTTTCCTATCCTGTATTTATTCGTGCAATGAAAGATATAAAAACATAGCAAGGGAGCAACATAAACAAATAAATTAAACCCAGGACTTAGCTGTACCATGGAAAAAAATTTAATTATACATATTTTATCTTGTATAACAATGATTCATCATATCAAGACTGGTTCAAAAGTTAGCAATTGTCGATTTGATCGATAAATATTACATCGAATTCTTCACCTTAGGATCTCTTCTACATATTTAATGACGTAAAAAAATTTTTTATCTGAATTTTTTATCACTCAAATATCTTATTGGTTTTCAATTTTAAAATTAAATTGATAGAATTTCATGAAGAAGGAAGAAGCTTTATTTAATGACATACTAATGAAAATTGGCATTACTCACGCTATAGTCAAGATGCTTTGGAACAAATTTAAAGATTGATTCGGCTCAGCTATAACTTCGTGAATGATTTGATATTTAGTTGAATTTTGAATTTTATAATGAACCGGAGTCTCTCGGAACCATCTAATCTCAACATCTGGAGCTTCACTGTAGACATTACACTTTAAGGATCCAGCAAGACCTGGTTCAATGCTTTCATTCCTTCCGATTATTGCTGTTGCAGGAGAGGCTTTATTAAAATTAAAAATATATATGAGTACAGCACTAAAGTAAATTTCAAGATCTGAGAACTCTATCAATAAGCTAGCTCTTAACTTTAATAAAATCTCCAAGATGCAATTGATCAACAAGAAAAACTTATTCAAAATCTTATTACGTAATACAATAACAGCAGTCTCATCAGAAAATTGTCCATCAATCTTAAAGTTTATCTCGTCAGTAATCACCGGATCAATCGTTAGTCGATAGACACCCTGAGATTCAGCATTTACAAATTTCAATAGATATGAAACATTTGTACGAGTACTGCAATAGAATAATAATAAGTTTGAATAAAATTATTTTGTTTTTGGATTTTATAACCTACTTATAAATTTGATTGTCATTATTATTCTCAGGCAAAAGTTTGTCATTCTGGAACCAATCAACTTTGAATGGAACTTCACTTTCAACTGAACAAACAATCTCCTGGCTCGCTCCTCTACGAATTTCAATTTTTGCCGGGCATGTAACAACAACTGGCTTAGGATCTCGAGATGAATAAGCAACTTTTGAATATCTCTGAATTTTTTTGCCCATGCTATCTGTTCCTGTTAGCTAATAGAAAGTTTTATTTTAGATTTAAAGAAAAAAAAACAAGTGGTTTTCAACTAACTTGAATATAATAATGTCCTTGAATAGGCTCCAAGGGGAGTGTACTGACATAGATTTGAGTTGAAGGGGTTTTTTCAGCGGGAAGACGAGCTAGAATTGTACCATTCGGAGCTCGGAAAATAAAAGTTTTCATTTGTCCGTCACCGAAGGCTTGTGAAACATTAGCCATTATATAGTTCTTGACTCCGGCTATCGGCTGTACAAATGATCCATGGTTATATGGTAGAGAGACTGTGGCAAAACCATGTAGAAAATCAACTTCACTAAGGCTTGTTATCCTCACTGAATGCCATTGCTTGTCATTTTCAGATGGAGGTTCTGGAACATTTGATTCTTCAGTAGAATCTTGAGCTACTGTTACTTCAAGAGTCCAGATACCTGATGAGGGACGTTCTATGGAGCCAACAAATACTGTTGGAACTGTCTTCATTAATTGATTTAAGCCATTCTCTGGTGTCATCAAATGACCTAGGAAAAATAAAATATAGCTTTTATTGGGTTTATTCGCCTAAATCAGATTCAGAATACTTTCTAATTTAAAATTTCCTTTTACTTACAAGGCTTTTTGCCCATTCTTCTGAGATAAACTTAATTATTATGCACAAGTTAAGAGTTTTATTTCAATCTATGCGTCATTTTATAAATAAAAATATGATTCTTTAAGATACGAATCAAATGCAGGTTTATTTCGGATACACACTTGCTTAAAAAGCTGAATAACTTCTTAGGAAAAATAATAAATCAGAGTATGAAAAAAAGTTCAATCTACTTTTGGTGGCAACATATACAAGCCTCACCGAAACTAAACTAGCTTATACATCTTCTGAATACTGAATTAAATTTTTAGAATGAAAAACTTGAAGAATAAACCCAATCTACAAATAAATGGAGAAATCTCACCTTGAGGATTACGAATTTTGACAGTAATGGGATCATTTGTTCTTAGATTAGTTACTTGGATATTGATCTGAGATAGATGTGAATCAACTGGGAATGAATATGTTTTTGAAGGCACATCAAAAGTCTCTTGTTGAAGAATATGAACTTTCTTTGTTTCCACAGCATCGGCAACGACTTTCATAAACTGAGAAAAAGCGATATTTTTATTGAAAAGAAATAAAATTTATTTAAATTCTTACCTCATTAACCATGCCCTTGTTAATAATGTAGACCTGGCCGGAACTAACTGTGGCTATTTGTTGATAAGCCTGAAATCCTGGATCATTTGTATTGTTACAGAATCCAGTGAGTACAAAAACCACCTGGCTTTGTTTCTGTTGAATCAAGTTCAAAACATTTATTGTTCTGTTATAATCTTTGGCTGAAGAATCAGTGAAAACATAAATCAAAGAATTAGGCTTTGATGCTTCTAGGGCCATTTCAATGCCAGTAATTGTCATTTCTGGACAATCTCCGCCACCTTGAGTGTAGACACTATCCAAGTAACTCATAAAAGTTTTGGATTTACTGGTAACTCGAGCCGGGCCAACATCTTGAGAAAATTAAGGTTCAAGAGACAATTTTTTGGTTGGAAAAAAATGAACTAGGTGTGAAACTGATAAACATATTTTTCCCCAAAAAGTACAAATAAATTCAATTAGATTTTTAGAGAGAAAAGTTTTTTTCCCCTCAGAGATTTATTTTGTTTCATGGTGTTAATTTTGAACTTTAGCGAATATTGTAAATATGTCTAAAATGTGTATATCTTTTAACTTGAAAATAAAATTGTTTCCTTTAAACTTTTACAGTTTGAAATATTTTTTAAAATTTACTCACCCGGATCATGTACGAGAACCAAGACAAAATCTTTAATGTAACTGGCAAGACTTTTTCTAGCATGACGTCGTAGAATTTCTTTAGCTCCATCCTTCACCTGTCTGAGATCATTACCCATGGATCCAGTTGAATCAAAGACTATGGCTAGTGATATTGCTGCATAACTTTCTTCAGAGCTGCCTAGTTCGACTGGATCACGAACTTTAATTATGTTCCTTGTCGGATCAATAGTATAAATAACATCTGCAAATAATAGGAAACTGACCAGAAGGAATCTGATCAGTCCATTGATTCGTGACATAATCTCTTCCTAGAATGTCGTTTCAAGGTTACTTTTCCAAATTTTAAATTACTTTTATATATATATACTTGAATTGAGTGTGTGTATGAAGTAGTTTAGGTTAAGCATTGCCCTCTTCTCTATTACGATTGGTCTATCGTCACTACTAATCATTACAGAATATTATGCCTAATCAGTGTTTTTTCTCTCTCGTGTATTCCATGCAGGATACGAATAGAATACATTACTTTTTCCTCCCATCAGATGTATACGACGTGTACCCTTATGACTAACTACTTATAAGCATTACTTGTAAGTTGTAAGATGCATGTTTTTTTCTGCTGATGCTATCAAAGAGGGGAAATAAATACCAGAAAGAAACGGAGGCAGAAAAAGGTTAAATTTTTCTCTTTAATATTATTATTGATACTGTATAAAAATATGTAAATAAAAACAGTAATAATCAGATGCTTTGTTTAGGTTAGAATTGGGTTTTTCTCAGGAAGTTGAATCATTTCATCTAATTGAACATTCATGATTTTAAACAAAGTGGTTATGTTTAGTTGGAAAATGTGAAGGCCCCGGTTTGTCATCACAACGAGAGACTTGGTGCCATCATTGAATAGATAAAGACAGACTATCTTGTGTATAGGACCGTGGACTTTTCTTTTGTCAATTAATCTGAAAATAAAAAAATATTCAAACTAGGAAATCTGAATTTTATTATTTTACGAATATTTCCATATGAAATCTAACGAAAATTTAGGAAGAGACTTGTGGAATTTTTCAAAGGATAATATATTGGCAGCGAGAGTGAAATATTTTTTTGAATCTTAATTGTCCGATAATATTATTCTATATTTTAAAATGCCTCAATAGTAATGATTCAGAAAACCTGTTGAAGTTCCACAAAAGCTATATTATACAGTGTGTATATTAACATAATGGTAAAAATTCAATTAAAATCTAACAAGATAAGACTGAAAGTTGGTTATTTTGGACAACGCTAATAGAAATCAGTCCTTCTAAATGTTGAATCGATTTTTAAAATACATCTACATGATTAAGGCCTGCTTTGCTCGCCTCGTGAATATGGGTTACTGAGTCGATTCGTAAAGGTCTACTGCTGTTTTTTAACCACGTTCAATTTTTATTTGGGGAAATTGAAGAAAATGGAAATAATTCTTGATTTCGTCTGTCAAATGGAAACTAGAATCTTTTCTAACTTAAACAAGACATTTAAAATTGTCAAAGGAAATATTTGCACCAAAAATAATGGTTTGACCTTTTTAGTTTACAGAAAAGAGAAAAATTCTTTTTATGAATGAAAAATTACTTGTAAGTTTTATTTGATTGTAACTTGTAGCATAATAGGTTGGCACTGAATGTTCCAATGAGGATTTCGTCCTCTCCGTCATAATCAATATCACAAAACGTCATCGAGGTAACACAGTCATACTGATCGCTCTCTCTTAGTGTCAACTGTTTAGGATGATTGGCCCGCATTTTATTTTCATCGTTGTCAAACATTGCATTTGAAACGTTTCTAGATAATACACAAAGGTTTTATATAAATTTATTTCAAAAATCTCCAAAATAACACAGTATGACAAATTTCAATTTTTTTTAATAACCAACATGAAAATATCAAAAATGATAGAGAATATGATTCTGATCTCAAATCAAATGAAAAATTTAACGACTCCTTTACGAGATATTCGAGAAAGAAAGAATTTTCGACATGACTCTCTTCTCTACAGCATAGAACAACTCAACCAACACGACATCCATCTGGATCCATTTTAGACTTATTTTTCACAGACATCCCGGATATTTCTCTACACAGTATACATCCGGTAAGATCGTCAGATCATCACATTCTCATTTTCTCCAGATCTGATTTTCGTCCATATGATTCCTCGAATCCCTATTATACCACAGATATCTCTAGATTTGTTTCTCTCACCATGTCTTTTATTCAAGATTTGTTTTTCGATGGATTCAACATCAACCTGTTCAACTCATTATTAAAGAGGTCCTCAAAACTTTCCAAAAATAGCTCAAATATCCTACAACAAAGCTCTCAATCTCTATTTGAATCCTCAATACTCTCGGATATAAAAGCATTCCCTCTGCGTGCCTGGAAGAAGATTCGATTCCTTGCTCATCATGAATAAAGAAACATTAATAATAGTAACTTTGAGCCTAACGAACTAAACAAATTCTTTACCTCAGTATACGCCGCCTTTGACTATCCTGATAAAGTCCCCATTATCAAAATAGTCCCAATCCCGACTATCTTTCCAAGCCTAATTATAGACCTCCTTCTCACCTTCAAAAATAAATATAGGAAAGACAACTCATTCTGTTCTGTTGACACCTTACTTGCGCTTCCAAACGTATTTTTTGAACATTTATCTCATTATTTTCAACATATTATCATCACTAGTGTAATTCCACCTCAATGGCTCACAATCCTTATACAACCAATCCCAAAGAAAACAGTTCCCTCAGGTCCGGGGGATTTTCGGCCAATTTCACTCCTTCCAATCTTTCTGGCACTGATTGACTCGTTTATCTATTCAAATCTTAAACATATTGATATCCTCAACCTCGATCCCCATCAACATGCTTTCATCAAAGGTCGAAGTACTGGCTCTAACCTACTATCATTCATGGACACTGCTCAATACCTTATATATAAGAGAATCCCTTGTGCTTTCATTTATCTTGATATTGAAAAAGCTTTTGATAGACTTCCATTTTCAATCATTCAAGAAGCTTTGATCAAACAGAAAGTCAACCCTTATTTAATTAATCTTACCATGTCGTTCCTTACTAAGAGAAAACAACAGGTTATATTCAATGGTAAGCTTTCCGACTCTACCTCAATCAACTCTGGGGTTCCTCAAGGCTCTATTATTGGACCATTTATCTTTAACCTAATATTCTCTAGTATTGTACCTTCAAACCCTCAAATCAAATATTTCAAATATGCCGATGACATCAAAATACTGATATCGCTCCAAAAAGGCTATTATTCAATTCTCGAGGAGATCTCCCACATAGCAAATTTACTTGGTGAGATAGGTCTTAAAATCAACCAAGCCAAAACTAAAATCATGGCACTCAATGGCTGTCCACCTCTTGACCAAACATTACCGTATGATACTGTCTCGATCATTAATGACCTCGGTATCTCATATGATAACAATCTTAACACAAACATTCATGCTATTGAAATCCTCAAGAAGACAAGATGTAAAATTTACTTTATTAAGAGATTTGTCATAAACCCAGATTTGAGGATCCAACTTTTTAAAGCATTAATACTCCCTTATCTTGATTATGGATCAGGAATTCTTTGCGATATCCCTGTCGGAACATCAAAAAAATTGGAACGCATTCAATTCATCTATCTCAGATCATGCTTTGGTTCTCTACCTTATAAAGACTTACTTGATCGTGCAAAAGTCTTTCCTCTCTGGCTTAGACGCATCTCTGCCTCAGCTTTCCTGTACTCTAAATACGCTCCACAACCGAATGGTCGTTACAACTTGCGTTCAACCAGGGGATACTCCATACTGCTCAATGTTCTTCTACCCCTTCGTACGAGATTTCAGATTAACTTCTCTAACTTTAAAAACAAAAACGTTGCCTATATCTGTTCATATTTATTATCATTTGTACCAGATAATCATAATATGCTTATTAATTATTTCAAATAAAAATCTAGTATAATAATTGCATTAGAGACGTTTCTAGATAATACGCAAAGGTTTTATATAAATTTATTTCAAAAATCTCCAAAATAACACAGTATGACAAATTTCAATTTTTTTTTAATAACAAACATGAAAATATCAAAAATGATAGAGAATATGATTCTGATCTCAAATCAAATGAAAAATTTAACGACTCCTTTACGAGATATTCGAGAAAGAAAGAATTTTCGACATGACTCTCTTCTCTACAGCATAGAGATTCGAATAGAAAAGTTACAAGTTTGAAAAACACACCATCTGATTCAGAATAGAATTCTCAACAAATTAAATTTTGGAACTTTTCTTCTATCTTTCAAAACTTTTCCGCTATTTGAGTTCAAAGTTTCGAATTTTGAAAAAAAACTAAAATTCTTTAACTTTAATTATATAGATTCATTTCTTAAAGACAGCAAGGTAAACCGAAAGATAATGCCACAATTGCGAGTTAGAAATCTTTTTACTTCAAATAACTTACAGATAAATAACACAGGGTTCAACAGAATTCAGTACACAAAGATTAATCTGGTCATTAATCGGGGATTGTATCAATTTCAGATCAACAATGATTGAATTATGTGAATATTTGAATTTTCGAACGTCTAAACTTGGTTAAAAATAAAAATTTACTTGATGATTTTAGATCAACTTGGGCAACAATAAAGGTCCCTTCCACAGTTCCGAAAGCACTTGTCCTCACCATCTTTTCAGCATTAATGAGGCTGTTAAAACTCAATATGAGTCCGATTGATGAGCAGAGCATGAATTCGGGAAAATATTGTTTTATTTCATTATCATTTAACTCGCACAGTCCATTTTCATCAGGAACAAACAACTTGATTCTTTTAAAGGAACAATCTTCATCATCATCTTCTTCATTCATATCACTGGCTAGCTAGAATTTTTAAGAATCATCAATTTATTAAATTAAAAGAATAGTAGTGTCCTCCACAGCAGATTCAAAGAGAACTTACATTTTGACCAGTAACGAGAAATGCTGGTTTCATAATATCAGGATTCGTTTCGCAAGGGAAGAAACTTTTCACAATTAATTGAAGAAAACATACAAAGTATTCTGGATCACGATAGGAAGAATATTGAGCTTTTTCTCGAAGTAAATTTCCCCGATACTATCAATATCACGAGTAATATAAACTTGAAAAAAACTCTCTTCGTCTTCTTTAGAGAATATTACAGAAAAATAGTAAATTTCACCAAATTGTGTACATTTTATAGCGATAATTTCAGCGTTAACTTTAAAAAAGAAGTATAAGATAAAGACAAAACTAACTAGGAAATCCGACAAGATCAATGTTTTTTATAGAAGGTCTCAGTCTAGATTCTTCTAAAATAAATTCGACTGAGTTTATATTTTGTTTTGTAGTATATTTGATGCTAGAAGGATTATAATTTGCAAAAATATAAATATCCCGGAGCGAATTAATGTTATAATGACCAACATTTAATACACTAGACTGTGTTTTGAATGAATGAAAATGTTTCTCAACATAATCTTTTAAGGAAATCATAGCATTTCATATAAATATAGTAATATTTAGACTAGAAGGATAACTATTTTAATATTTTGTAATTTAATTAACAAATTGTAAATTTTTTTGAATAATTTGTGGTTTGAAACAACGAGTTGAAATACAAATAATTGAATCGAAAATTTCAATTTGAAAGTTTAATTTAAATTTGAGTCAATTAAATTGAATCAAGATTTTATAAAATAAAAAACACAGTAGAAGTATTAGCTCTCTCCATATTCTTGCCAAGAATAATTCATTCAATTAGCATTATAAGAAATGTATAATAAATTATGCAAACGAAATCCAGCATCTTGAAAGTACTTTAAGTAATATCGGCCTCATAAAAAGACGAAAATCATGCTGCTTAATAGTAAAATATCTCCGAATGCCTCTTTCCCTTATGAACTTGTCTCCTCCATTAAGGATCTCGGCCTTCATTATGATAACAACCTTAACACGCACATTCACTCTAATGAAATTCTCAAGAAAGTCAGATGCAAAAGCTATTTCACTAGAAAATTTGTGATTAATCCCACCTTGAGGTTATCCCTTTATAAGTCACTAATTCTACCATATCTAGATTATGGATCTGGAATCCTTTGTAACCTCCCTACTGGCACAGCTAAAAAACTGGAGAGAATACAGTACATCTATCTCCGTTCATGTTATGGCCCTCTCTCTTACAAAGAATTACTTGATCGCGCCAATCTACATCCTCTATGGCTAAGACGAATCTCAGCTGCATTGGTCCTACCAGACATGCTTCAAAGCCCAAAGGCCAATACAATCTAAGATCTTGCCGTGGATACTCATTTCTGCTCAATATACTTCTCCCACTCCGCACTAGATTCAAAATAGAATTATCAATTTTTAAAAACAAAAAGATTTCATATATATGCAAATATTTAATGACCTATGTACTAGAGAATCACAACTATTTTCAAAATTTTTTCAAATAAAAATCTAGTATATATGCACATTGACAAATTTTAAAGATATATATCTACAAATTATATCTTTACTTTCAAGTAACTAGACTATTAAAATAATATAAATTTTGCGAATTAATCGTCACGTGTTTTCTCGAAAAATACACAATCTTAAACATGTGATCAGAAAGATTTTACATTTTCCTCATTCAAACTTCCTTTATTCCCCCTAAAGAGCAGTGATATATTTTGTCTGGAAATTGTTTTGATATATTTTTAAAAATGTTACCATACCAAAGTGAAGAACTATTTGTGTATTGATATCCTATCTAGACTTACTTCAAGTAAGTTACTTGATAACGAGGGAAAACTGAAATCTTCGATACATTACATTATTAAATCTAGATTTACTCGGAATAATGCCAATCTTTTTCTTTGAATATCTCATCCAACGAAGATTAGTTTAAATTAATTTTAGCAAAAGTTAAAAATTGAACAAGTCACATCCGAGCAATATTCAAGTTGAACATCAATTCACAGTTGAACAATACTTTAATGAAATGAAGGATCTTCCCCGCTATGGTTATATATATATGGCTGGGAAATATCGATCATAGAAGTATTCAAAGATTCTTGCCACGTGATGGAAAAACTAAAAAATTTCTTCCGAGGTTCAAGACTAAAATTTACTGTAGGCTTAATGAATATACTTTTAGTTGAGTAATAACTTTATGATTAAATCACACCTCTATATAGATTCTTGATGAACCATCGATAGTGGCTTAATTTAGCTGTCTGCTTTTAAGCAAGCTCTTTAAACATTGAATTTTCTAATGAAATTTATTGAATTTCGATAGGTTTTTCGAAAGTGAGACTAACAACACAAGACCAATTGCAAGTTTAACATCTAATCTATACCTAGTTGAAAGTTTGAGGAAATTATTTTCTTTTGATGGTCAATTTTTTAAGTAAGATCATGTTTATTCGAATAAAGAATTCTGTTATCAATAGGGACTCAAAAATAAGGTACCAAATAAAATGAAAAATAGTTTCTCATAAACTGAAAAATAAGAAAAAAAATAGTACTTTGAAGAAAATTTAAGAGATTCTGAGAAAAAAAAGTTCTTCACAGTAAAATCTTGCAAAATTTTGGAGTATTCAAATCTTTTGTCATCAAAATTTCTGATTTTTTGTCAAATTTATTTATTTAGTTGTTATAACGCATATTTTACAGGATAATCCATTTAGTTTAAATTTTAAATTCTATGGAATAATTTTTGACTTGCTATCAACTGCTAGCTTAGTTGCCTGTTCATCAAAAATTTTGCTTGTTCGTTTACTAGATGAAGTTTAATTCAGAAAAATAGTACTAAAAAGTACCGAGACAGCAATTTAGTGCAGGAATAGCACCAGCTATCTTTAAATTGGGATAAGATGGGCAGATTTTTTCTTCAGATTATTGCAACTCAGTCTTTTATCTTTCATTCGATGTAGAGTGGAAATTCCTCAATTTATCTAAATTTTATGCAAAAATATTGCCATAGATAAAAACTAGAAGAGTCCAAAGTTGGAATGATCGGCTTTTAGATTTCAATTGAAAATAAGAAAAATAATCACTTTTCATTCTGATGCAATTATAAAATTGGCTTAAAAGAATGAAGATAACTATAATTCAGGAGCTTAAATCGTTAGCGTTTGATAAAATTTTAAGAACTTCTTTAAGCTGTAACTGAAAGAAAAGAAATATCGATATTAAAAGCAAAGAATAGGAAAAATGAGACAGAAATAAAATAATTTCTTAAAGATCCCTTATGATAATAAAAATTGTTGGAAAACTCGAGTGAAAATCCTTTAACTAGATCATGTTTACTAAGAATAAATTTTACCCAAACAATTGAAAAATAGTTTTATTTATTCTAATCATCTCGAGTTTTCCAGTCAAATAGGCTATTTTAGCTGAATACTAAAGTTGAATAGACTTTCAGAAACTTGTTTAGAAAAAAGACACAAGTCGTATACTTCTTCTGGAATAGTCCTACTACAAAGTAAAGTATACCAGAGAAAGACGATGAAGATTTACCTTTTCTCAAAACCCTTGAAATGATCAAGTTTCCTATTTAAGAAACTTTATTATTTCATACTGAAACTGGAGAGCCTCTTTGATGATGCCAGTCTTCTTAAAAGTTTATTCAGACAATACCTTAGTTATCTATATGAAAACACTAAGAACCATTTATTCCTGAAATAATTCAATTAAAATCCCAAGTCTTGAAATGAAAATTGCAAACAGAACCAGGGAACAGGTCTTTCAATTGACGACTCATTGCTTATCAAGAATTAAATATCTTGCGAAAAAAATGCCATTCCACAAAAACATTTTAGCACCTCAATTATTGGCTAATAGAAAAAAAACAAAGTATAACCCAGAGTTTTATCCGTAAAGTTTTAAATTCTTTTTGCATATTTGATGCGTGGTACTTTTTTTGAGTTGTTTAGTATATTTCTTCAGTTTAAAGATCTCTGTATAATCTAAACATAAGGAATTTAATTTAGCTTTTAGTCTTTAGGTTGAAAATTATGATTCTTATTCTGTCAAGGGATTTCATTTTTCAAATTTTCACTATATTCCTAAAAAATTTTCTTTGGTGTTCAAATTTTATTCCATCTCTTTGTTAATCATTACAACTTCTAAAAATAGAAAATTTACATAACCTCGATAAGAAGAAAATTCTAAATAATTTATCAACTTAATTCAGTTATTAGGTGATATTTTGTCTAGGTCCAATATTAATTTCCCTGATTAGGCAGTTGAATTCAACTAAAAGCATTAAAAAATTATTTTGACTCATGGTTTAAACCTGAAATCTTCAATAAATATTAGTAGAATTAGATTTAATATGAATATATAACCAACCTTTATCAAAAGACATTTTCTAAGATAATCAAGAGTCAAATTCATTTTGGGAAAAGAATAATTTACGAGGCACAATTGAAAAAAAAACCCAATCAATCTACAGTGTGAAGTATTCATGTTAATTCAATTTTGTTTTTTTTCCAGCCTTAATTACATACTAAATAGACAATTGAGTTTTACAAATACAAAATGAAAAAATACAAAATTGACTTCTTCATTCTACGAACTAGACCTGAAAAAGGTATAGAAATACACAGACAATTTACTGTCAATGTCAATATTGTTGAAATCGAAGTAAGGGATAATTGGTTGCAATAATACGTCAAAAGAATAAACCCCTTATAAATTTTTGATTAGCACATGATTTTTCAAGTTTGATTTTTATACAGCTCATTTGATTGGTTTTAAGGTTTTTATTTAATTTTAAATGGTTTTTCAGATCCAGATAGAAATACTAAGGGTTTTTAGATAAAATTAAAGAAAGTACAGAATACAAGCGTCTCACCACTGAAGAAGGTACCTGTCCATCTCAGTACCGAAAAGGTTGAAAGAGGCTTCGGAAAAAGATTGTTTAAATTAAATCTACTTTAATAGTCAAAGAATAAATTCAATTCAGCAGAAATTCAAATGAAGAAGAAAATTGATATAAAGTTCTTTCGAATAACTGCTATCTCGAATTCTAATGAGGAATTCCGTTGAAATCTGCATATAGAATTAAATTATCATCTTGCACCCTTATACAAGTGAGGATAGAGACTATATATCAATTTCAGATGCCTAATTTGTGTACGTTTGATATTTTATAATCAGTATATGGAACTAGGAAAAACATAGTCCTAAAACGAAAAAAGAGAATGACTCATTTTGTTTTTGCTTTCTGGATTACAATGTAAAGCTGTGCAAAAAAAGTTTGATTTACTCTAATTCTGAGATACAATTTTATTATTGGATTTCTTACTAAAATAATAATATAGATAGGTAAATTGATACAATTGCTTTGAAAGTACATGCCGAAGAAAATTGTTTCAAGTAAAAGAGGGAGAAAATCAGGATTTTTCTTTCTAGAAAATTAAAGTTTAATTAAAATAAAATAGATAAGGGAAATTTTCTATCTCTGCAGATAGGGTCTGAAAGATTGCCTTCAACTTATAAAGCTAGTTGACATGAAGATGAGGATTTACTCGTTTCGTCCTCTTGTGGACTCTTCAGTATGCTACAGCCTGAGATTTGAACCTCTTGCATTGTAGTCCAATATTCTCCAAGTTTTTCTTTTAATGACACTACTCAAGAGTGAATGTAGTTAAGATGAATTTTTAGTCAATTCTAGTGACTTCAATAAAAAGCCAGTAGTTTTATATTTCTCTAACATATTTTTCTTTTTCTTTAAGAACCCATTAGCCACTAACATCAGAAGTACTGTATTTTAAAAATATTTTGATATTTGCTCAAAATTTTATTCTTACTCTGTCATCAACTTGCCTCAATGGGCTTTAATAAGACAAGAGTGCTTAAAATATTAGTCAAAGGAAATTCATTTGTAGAGAGCCTTCTTAAGTGGATGAAACGCCGAAAGGTCTGGAAAAGGCTTTATAAAGAGATTGGTAAAAGAGATTCGAATTGAATCTTCCATCATGAGTTAAAATAATCCTCTTTGAACTCGTTAATAAATTTTTGTTTCAGTAGACAAGTTACTGTGAAATAAGGATGGTTCTTATTAAATAAACATTTCTAAAATCTATTAAAGATTTCAGATTATATCATTTTCCTATAGAACTCGATAGTTTCAAAGTTGAGTCTCTCAATGTGTTTGGGAATGTAATGTGAGCTAGCATATTTTTAGCTTGTCGAATTGATAAAATTTCTTCCTCTGTTAAATACATGGGGTTCTTTCTTATTTGGCCTGTTAAAAAAGATTCATTTTTTCCAGGCAAAAGATAAATAAATTCTACATTATAAAACAATATTATTAACAGTAGAGAACTTTTCCCTGTCTGAAAAGGGAAGATGTCTACAAATTTTGCTAAAAAGAAAATAACATCATGAGTGGAAACACATTTTTCTCTATTATTACAACAGTACAATACTTGGACGATTTTTATTTCATCAGAAATTTTCTCTTCATTGTTCGTTTTAGCTTGTTTTCATTGAAAGGGGAAAAATACAATAATCACACATTAAAAGTGCAGAATTATTCATTTAGGAAAGGAAATAAAGAAAAACTCAAATTGCGATAATTCTGCTTTCTACTTTGAAAATGTTTGCAAAACTAATGAGTAGGAACTGCTCTACTTCTTAAGACATTTAATCTGATGCAGAAAAATATCAGGACTTTAAGATAATCTCGAAAAATGTATTTGAGATTTTAAGTGAAAAAGAAGTTAGATCAAAAAGGTCTATTTTTCCTTAATTGATGATTTGATTGGCTGAAAATTCCTAAAAAATTCTAACTTTATTTCCATAGAATATGGAGCATATTAGGGCAGTAAATTTGCGATTTCTGATATGTTGCTTGTTTCCATTTCCTTATTCGAAAAATATAAAATTTTGATTCCTAATATTGCTACTAACCAAGATAAATTTGCGATTTCCTGACCGGCTGCGATTTATTCCACTCTGATCTCTTCTACTTGATAAAAAATAAATTCTCACTTAAGTAACTGTCTAAGTAAGCCTTTTCATCTACTCAGGTAATTCTTGAATCATTTTCTTCTTTTTTGTCTCTGGCTACACTCTAATTGGATTTGCTGAGAGTTGAATATTCAAAACATGAAACAAGTCCTGGACAATATAATTAGTTGATAGGCTGTATTAGATGTGGAAAGAACTTTTTCAAAAATACTTTTATAAGAAAACTTTTTCCTAAAAATTATACCATTTTGAATTCGAATAGATAAACAAAAAATAGCGATGTTTTGCGATTTTTTTACCGTCCTAGTGATTACTAATCACAAGAACCTAAAGTGGAATTTCGATGATTCTCGATTATAGTATACTGATGCTATTTATTTATTCTTATTAGGTTTTACCAGGCTTTAAAATTTGTAAATTATCATTCTATTTTAAAGCTGTATCATCATTTATTTATTTCTATTGAAAGAAATGTACATTTAGCGAATATTCTCTTATTTCTACAAAAATAATCCATAATTAGAATTTTTATTATTTAATATGAAAACAAGATGCCTGAACATATCTTTTAATTTGCTTGCTCATTTGAATAACAAAAAGTAATTTTTTTCAATCATACTGATTAGGATGACAGAAATTAAGTAGAAATATTTCTCATTAGAGAGAAAAATTCCCATAAACATCAAGAGTGCTTTTGAAGAATACTTGTTGTTATGATCTTTTGTTAGTTTATGAAAACTGTGAAAGCTCAATGCTTCTATTTCCTCTTCTCTTCCGCTGAATAATCTCCAAAAATATAATATATCTTAATACAGTGGCTCAAGTTGTAAGATAATTTTAGTAATATGATTTTACTTGTCTAAAGAAGGCCTTTTTGCTCTTCATTGAATAAAGTTTTGAAAATAAAAAGATTTTCTACGCGATAGGCTTAGTAAGGCATGTTACACTGTATTTTCAATGAACACACATCGTAAAAAATGTTTGAAATGCTCAAAACCTTGCATAAATAATTTATCACGCATATTTTAGTACCAACATAATCAAGTGTGAGGACACGAAAGATTTGTTTCAATCTCAGCCTTGAAGAGATTATGTTTAATAAATGAGTTACTATTATACAAAGTAATAGTTTTCTAAAACTTTGATGAATTTTTAAAATTCTGAATATATTTTGTTTTTGTGATTAAGTATTTTAATTTAAGTTTCTAAGGAATTTTGATGACGAGCACTTATCCCTCGTCACCAAAACCCCCCTAAAAATCAAAATCTTTTCAATACAGAAATATTTACGATAAAAACAGGTATTCTGGATATAAAAATTTATGATTTTTACAAAAATCTCATTTTTTCTGAAAATGCTTTGGAAACCGATTTAAAT
This sequence comes from Gyrodactylus bullatarudis, assembly GCA_012064415.1. Lineage (NCBI taxonomy): Eukaryota > Metazoa > Platyhelminthes > Monogenea > Gyrodactylidea > Gyrodactylidae > Gyrodactylus > Gyrodactylus bullatarudis. The sequence goes on along the minus strand of SSNU01000317.1, from coordinate 118,786 downwards.
GCATACTTTCACCGGTTGTAGAAAAAAATTCGAAAGATGATTAAGGAAAAATTTAGAATAAAATTTTAATAACGATTTATCCATTTTCTAAAAATTTTAATTCAGAATTTTTGTCAATACCAAGGTGTGAGTAAACGTTATTTTTCAGGATCTCCAATAGACAAAGAAACCAAAAGTTTTTTATGCTTCTGCATAATATTTTTAATCTCTATTTTTTAACAACAATAAAGATTTCAAGTTTTTAATTTGAAAATTTTCACAATTTTTAAAATCTTATTCCAGAAACATTGAAAGATATTTTGAAGCGAAATTTGGTGGGATAATATAAAAATACTTTAATTTTTCATATTGATGTGCCATTTTAGTAATTTTAGAAAATTTCGTTCAAGTCTAACTATACATCAAATAATTACTTTCTTCAATAAAAATTTTAAAATATTCATCCTCAACTTTTAATTTCTAAACCAAGACTTAGTTCAAGTGATAAATATTTGAAGCATAATTATAGAACGTGAAAATTTATTAGGCCAAATGATAATATCCACATATATCACTTATACTTTCTGTAAAAAGACTAAGGTAAATTGATAATACATTAAATTTTTTGTAAAAAGACTTAAACTATTAGACATTTTTTAATTAACCCATGTCTTATATGAGAAGAAAAATGATAATTCTGAAATTGCTTTGACAATTTTTTTAGACAAGATTTGTTATTACATAGTTGAAACCAAAGTGCATAAATAGTGCAATAATACCTTCAAAGTAAGTATCTATCCTAGTAAGAATTCTATAGTTGAAAAAAGAATACACAAAGATAGATTATATATTTACAAGACTTGTATAAATCTATAGACTACAAAAAGAGATTGTATTACTATAGAGAAAAGTGGATTAGAATGAATCAGACAGTATATTATTATATATTGAAGAGGAAAGTTTGAAAAGCTTTGTATGTTAATATATATATTATAATAATTTAGTTAGTGAATGTAAACTTTATATAGGATGTACTAGGTGAGATTGAAGGAAAAGTATTTTAATAGATGAAAAGTACAGATTCAATTTGCCCTTGAATGATTTTCTTCAATTATTGAGGAGGAGGAGAAAAAGAAGAAGAAGAGGAAATTCTCAAGAAAATTTCATTGTTGTCTGAGAGACTTTTGAGAAAATGTGTGCATATTCTCCTCTGATGGAATATAAAAATTTAAGTTCTTAACTGAAAATTGTGAATTTCATAGAGGGTTTTACACATTGAAAAGTAATAACAGGGGAGGTGACCAAAATTTGATCTTGATCACAAATTTTTTCTTGAAATGAAAACATTATATTGAAATTGAATCATATGATACATAATAATAATAAATTCAACGTAAAGTGAGATTTTTATAAAGTTCAAACTAATCTTGATTCCCAAGCAAGTGAAGGTAGCACACCAACTCAATGCACCTCAGCAGTATCCGATTCAATGACCACTCTTAATATCAGCTACTCAAAAAGGGAACTAGGAACAGAAATCAGTTGATTCTTCCGTGCAAATATTTATCTCACAGATACAGATTGAAAATTAAAGTTCTCATTATCAGAGGACTTATTCAGTCAAATGAAGATTAGAGTAAAGAAAAGATTTTGTATAGTCAAGCTTAGACCTTAGGTGACACATAATAGATCTCAAATCAAAAAGGTTATCACAATCCTTTAAGGAAAACTTAGATTCTAGATAATTATAATATTTGAGAAGAAAATTATATGAATATCAAAGTTTTCTTAAAGATTCTTATAATTCAAGCTGTTCTTCGAAGCCAGACTGGGTCCAAACCAGATATAGCAATAAAAGAATTATAAGAGTCGGATCTCAAAACCGAATTTCATCGTTCACGAGCTGAACTATAGGATTTCACACATCACTTCAATGAAACCAACTTTCCATTTATCAATAGAATAAATACACGGTTAATCGAAAGATACTGAAGAAGAAGAAAAAACTTTGGAATCTAGAGTTTTATAAAATTGAGAATTTTGACAAGTCTATCAAAAATTAAATGGCAATAACCGATTTTCTTGTATAATTTAGATTTGTTTTCGATAACTTTTGATGACAAAACGAATATTTTTCGAAAAATAAACAAGGATCAAAGTTAATTTTTCTAGCTGAAAGTTTATTTATCAATAGAGAGGGCCTTCCAAAAACTCAATGAAATCCTGATAGAACTGATTTAATGATGAAAGACACATAAAACAATAGAGAAAATATTACATATTGCCGTCACATACGAATCAAGCTCAATAAAATAAAGTCAAAAAGAAAGAATTGATAATTTATTTGAAAGAAAAGTACTTTAAGAAGAGCTTTTTGTTCTATTAAATAATTTCGAGTTCGTTTGCTTCACCTTGTGATTTGACCAGAAATTGTTTCACTCATTTAATAATAATTCATTTATTCTACATGCATTCTATACGAAGAAGAAAACTATCCATTTTTCTTCTAATTAGATCAGTGTATTATTAGTGTATTAATGATTAGTAAGTATTCCAAAGAGAGAAAAAAGATAAACTTGATACAGGATTTATCAAAAAGAACAAGATACAATTCAATATGTATCTATATCTGAGTATCTTAACTTTTTTTTAATTTAAAAGTTCAGTACATTTAGTAATAAATGAATACAGTCATGGATAGTTTTTATCTCAGTTTTATCTTCTGATTTACTTTTAATCAAAGATTATTTACATTATGTGTAGGGCCTATTAGGATAATAATTTAAAAAATTCTCACTGACATTGTAACGTTGAAAATAACATTACGTGATGTGAATAATATCGATGAGAATTTCTTCGATTAAGAACATGTATCCGCAGTATTGCAAAAGCGAATAGAGTTGATAAATTTTTTTAAGAGAATACATAAAAACTCATTATTTGAATCATTTTTTAACCCGCTGTGTTATTTATATCCCATATCATTTTAGTAACACATTATTGCTTATCTTAGCCTCAGAAAATACTTCATTTACCACCGTTTAATTAATATCCTGGAATACGCAAAAATCTTAGCTCTATCATTCGTCAAGCTAGTGCTATAATTCTCCAAAGAAAGTTTTTTCCAAATATAATTAATGTATTTAATTTTTGTTTAAAACGATTTTTTGAAAACTTATTTCCTTAAGTCATAGATTAAAAGTAAGATAACTTTAACTCGAATTGAGTCATGAAAATAAATTCTCTAGGACTTTAAGGGTTGAGAAACGTATGGCTTATTTCAAATTTTAAGTGATTCAAATTTCAAATTTTTTGAACTCTAAATTTTCAACCAATGGTTTGACTAAATAAATTAATAATGATTAAAACTCATTTTTATAATTTCTTGTTGGAAAAACAGATTCACTGATTAAAAAAATAAAATTCCAGTATAATTCAAAATAACAGGAACTATGGGAAATCTTAGATTGCTCAATAAAACTTTAATTTTGTAATTTCGAAAAAATTTTAATTCTCTGAAGCATGATAAATTCCAAGTACGTGGAAGGAAACCTGTTATTGAATTCTAGACATTAGATCTTTGCACTTTTATTCTTTTCATTAGACGAGGAAATATTTTTTTCATTAAAGTACAAAATATTCTATTCCATTAGAATGTAACTGGAAACTTTTAATTTTGTATATCATTTGATGCACTTTAATTCTCGTGACTGAAGAATAAAGAAATGTTCTACCTTTGAAGTCATCAATATTTTTCTACATTTACATTGGGTTTAAAAAGTTATAGTTGTCTCAAACATGTTTGACGATGAACAACAAGACAACGTCAGAGACACATTTTACAGTTTGGAAGGTTTTCCCTTCCTATTTCTCTCCAAGTCAACTTGGAATCGTTTCGTTACAGATCACTTCAAGGGATTACCGCAAAACAAGAAGGGTCAAAATTGCCATTGACTACTAGTCAATGACTAGCCTTTTGCCCAAAGACTAAAAAGTAAAAAAGTTTTCGGATTCATTTATATAATAATGTAGTATATGTATTTATCTTGTTTTGTATTTATATATTTTTATTAATATTTAGTCATTTTTTGATATAATATATATATATTAACATATATGTATGATAGATATGATAGTAATTAAAATCTAAAATAAGATTGACAAATTTATTACATTGAATTTCAAATATTCTCCTCATTTGTATTAATAATCTCAGAAAAATATTTTGAATCTTTTTATATCTCTCTCGTTCTCTGGTATATATTTCCAAATTAGGAAGTCTTTTGCTTTTAGTTAATTTGTATTCACTTATGGGCAATAAATAAAATGTAAGGTTTTACTTTTACATGATTCATAATTTATCTCATACAAAAATAGTACATTTGATATCTGAAAAATATATTTGTTTTTATTGATTCTCTTGAAATACAATGACGGAGGGAGAGAGGTCTTGCGTTACCCCCCGAAGAATGAAATTAATAAAGGGTCGATGTTTTTCTTTATCATTTACTAAAACAATCTGTTCACAAATTCGTATACTTTTCGATCAAAGATTGGACTGACATAGAATCGAAAATAACGATACAAATTGGTTTGGATACCCGAAGAAAAAAACTGTACAACTGAAGATAAAATAACAGGTTTGGATACATCCTCTTTTAAACTGTGAAAGATTTCATGAAATTTTCATCCATAAATTACTAAATAGCTTTCTTTATTGCTTATTAATTAATCCTTATAACTTTCTATTTGACCGGGCTTTTAAACAATTTTCAATATTCTTTTTCTTTCTATAGCAACGATGACTTGAATGATTGAAAAAAAGAGAAAAAAATATTGATAAGCTGATAGAGTTGGTTGAAGAACCTTTAAAGTTTCATTCATCATAGTATTGTCTTGAGGCTCGACGTTTCCGTGAAATATTTATTTGTTCTTCGATGCTTTGAGGAAATTGTATTGGTAAAAGAGAATTATAGAGTATGTGAAAATGACTCAGGTTAATCGAATTGATGTTTGTCATTAAGAGGAGAAAGTCAATAAAACGTTCCGATGCTTCAATTTTCAAAAGGTACTCATGAAGCTTACGCATTATCGACTGACATGTATTTGTTACGATTCTTGGATAGCACTCTGGAAAAAAAATCAAGAGTATATATATAAAGTTGGGAATCTATGATTTTTACAAAAATTTCGATATTTTCATAAAAAATTGGAATTTGTTGAAGATTTCTTGGAGTCCTACTCATGTTGCCCACTTTTACCATTTGAAGAAAAAAATTCAGAAAAAAATTATTTTTATGAAAAATATGGTCATTTTTCAAATTCCCATTTGGCGCCAAAATCCCATTATTTCGAACTTTGGGCTGAAAATTTTTAATGATTTGAAACTTGGAGGTTGATCAAAAGAGGAACGAGATTAGACAAGAAAGCTGGCCAGCACCGTCAAATTAAGAACAGTTACCCCATTTTCGAGAGATTTTGAATTATCGAAATTTCATTGATTTTCAAGTAGTGAAAAAATTCAAATTCAGCTCCCAAACGATAGTAATGCTATGCTTCAGATAAAATTCAGTTGCATTGATTTTCTTGTCTAATCTTGATCTTGAAAAAAATCTTTTGATCAACCTCTAACTTTCAAATCAATAAAAATTTTCAGTTCAAAGTTCGAAAAAATGGGATTTTGGCGACAAATTGAAATTCAAAAAATTACCATATTTTTAATAAAAATAATTTTTTTTTCTTCACATTAAATGTTAAATTTGGCAACATAAGTAGGACTCCAAGAAATCTTTAAAAAATTCGAATTTTTGATGAAAATATCGAGATTTCGGTAAAAATCATAGATTCCCAACTTTATATCAATTAGCTTTTTCTCAAACAGGAGAAAATTATCCTACATTATTTGAACTGTATGTTTCTAACTAGCGTCTGATTTACAAACTATCAATTTTTATCTCCAATAACTTTAAGAATTCAAGTTTTTAAATGGTCCTTAAGACTTTTCGAACAAAATATGTTGTCAAATCAATGTAAGATCCCCTATCTAGTTACTTTTAAATCCCTGATCAAATTAACATAATCTTTCGTTCTAAGGGAAAATGGTATTAGTTTTTTGAGAATAGACCTCTTAAAAGAATTTGAACTTTGTCGGGAAAATTTTCAAACAAGTTTTTCAAGATCAGAATTAGTATTGAAAATCAATTATGCTGAATCTTTTTGTTATCGTTTGGGAGTCGAATCTCTTGATCATTTTCCCTTGAAAATCAATGAAGTTTCGATAATTTAAAAAACACGATTTGATGACTATATTTCTTGTCTAATTTTATGACCAATCTGCCATCTCAAATTTCAAAAATTCGTATTCTTGCGCCAAATCGAAATTTGAAAAATGACCATATTTTCAGGCTTGTATTGTATTAAATTTAAAATAAAACATTACAGTATCTTTTCGTTTAAACAAAAGCAATAGGTTTTTATGCTGTCTACTCTACATGGAGAAGAACTTAACTCCTTGATATTACATCTCAACCATATTATTCTTCAGTTACTTATACTAAATCAATACAAACCAGATTGCAAGCTGGTCAGGAAACAAGCGAAAGAAACCAATGAATCCAGTGTTTTGTTACACCAGAAAAATCAATATTTCGAATAAACTCAAATTGCAATTTTATGCAACCTGATCTCAATATTTCATTATGTCGTTTAAAATAAACTATTTTATCATTTTCAACTTGTAAAGCGTGTTACAATTGAAGAAATTGGTTCAATAAGAAACTTTTTCTACTCAATCTAACTCCAAATAAAAATGAAAATCTTTCTACCCTAGTAGGAATTTCAATTATATTTGCTCATGATGGGTAGAAAGATTAAAATAATTATTATTGATGAAGCTGAAAATTTATGACTTTTATAAAAACTTCTTTTTTTCATCAAGAATTCAGACAGGATGAAGATGTTTTGAAATCTGAGGCTCATTTTAACCATTTGTAGAAAAAGCAATTCAAAATTGGGAAAGAAAATAAAATTTGCTTAATCTGATCTAAGGACTGATCGCATTATCGTTTGTGAATTGGATTTTGATTTCTTGGTTATTTTCATTACTTGAAAATCGCTGAAATTTCTATCTGTCAAAACTGGTGGGACTATTAAGAATTTCAATGGCAATAATCGGTCTCATCTTTTGACCATACTCAACTCAAATTTAAGCAAATAAGAATTTGGCGCTAATTAGAAATTTGAAAACTTTCTTAAAATTAATATTTCTTTTTCTTCAGATGACTAAGGTGGGCCTTATAATTCCAATTTCAAAATATCTTCAACAGATGAAAATAGATCATCATTTCACAACTTTACAAACTTGGTTGATGTATCTGATTTAAAACTTTCATCGAATAGATTGGTGCATTCAGCAAAGTACACTATCTAATATATATATTGAAAAGCTTTCTTCTTAATTACCGAATTTATTTACTGGGAATATAGTCTGTCTGAAATATTTGCTGAAGAGTTATCCCAGAAAAATTATCAATCGATTTCCTAGTCTAGACGCGATAAGAACAGAGTACTTTAGACTCGTTAGAGATCAACAAGAAAATAGACAAAAACGTTTCATTTCTTACCTTGGGATATCACAGCAGATTGTAAAATCCGAAAAATATTCTCATCCTCAGATATCAAAGGGAATTTATCGTCCAAAACTGTTTTGAACAGGCGGACAATTGTCAGTGGGAGGCCGTTAGCGATAGGTTTGCTAGCTCTCTCAAAGTTTAAGCATGTTCTCGTCTTTAACATTTCAAGAATTGTAAGACGTGCCTCCAGGTTCCTTGAAACAATCGATTTAGAATGTCCAGTCAACTTGAAGAGACTTGAATATTCGTTTGAAATTTTTTTCCTAATTACTTTTAATTCTTTCTGGCTATTGGAAGAGAGTTGATATATTGAAATTCGATCACCGGTTTCATCAAAACTATTGTCACTTTCATTTATTAAGTTGGCCAGTAGGCTACCATCGGTAAAATTGTCCAAACTTTTCTTTTTAAAGTTCATTCTGGTAGGTTGTTGTTGTTGGATTTCCATTTTGTTTCGTAAAAACTTAAGTAAATACAATAGCATATCATCAATATTGTTAGTTGGTTGGATTGCTGCCTGTTGATGATCAGAATTGACTTGGGAATTTTTATCCAAGAGGATACTTTCATTGGATATTTTGTTCTCGTTAAGCTGATCGTTATTGTTATTTTGGATAAAGTTCAAATTGTTACACATGGCAACTCTCGAAGTAAGGAGACTGCTATAGCTTTTTATTTGATTAGGATCCCCTCCAATTAAAAGGGACTTTAAGAATTTGGTATTGTTTCTCTCTTCAAGAGAAAACTCGTGAGCTTTTGAGGAAAACTCTTCAAAAGAAGATTCTGGCGTTTGTCTAGATATTGAGCCATCATCTGAAGTGTTCGGCCAACTCTCACGAGATATTGAAGATTTTGGTCTCTGGATAGAATTATTCGACGTTGATGTGAGATTTGAATGTGGTGTCATTGATTCAGAAATATACTGCGGTTCAATTGATAAACTAGTAGGTTCAGATTCTGTTTGATTGTCTTGATCCAATGTTTTATTGTTATCAAAAGATTGATGATTTTTCTTAATAATCTGGTTTTTTACAAAAAACTTTGATAAAAGAAGCTTCCATGATTCTGTATCAGACATTTGAGTGCTATTTAAGATTTGATGATAACTGCATTCTGTCTTGATGTTATGAAGCATTTTATGCAATCTATACAAAGGAAATAGAAAAAATAAGTTGATATTTTGAGTGAATAAATTGAGAATTTTTCAGTCCATCTATCGATAGTCTTTGAAAAATTGATTTTTTCTCTAGACATTTTAAGGATCAATAAATATTAAATTTTTTCGGTATCTTCTCTCAATTTTTAATCGATAAATTTTTATTAAAATTTAAGCAGTTTTGAATGTATCCGTTGCATAAATAAGTCCTCTCAAATGCACACAAAAGAAATGTCCAGTTTTCATATAAAGTTGGGAATCTATGATTTTTACAGAAATCTCGATATTTTTATCAAAAATTCGAAAAACCTAGAAAAAATATTTATATGAAAAATATGGCCATTTTTCAAATTCCAATTTTTCGAACTCTGAACCGAAAATTTTTATTGATTTGAAAGTTGGAGGTTGATCAAAAGGGGTTTTTCTGGATCAAGATTAGACAATAGGAGTAGAATTCCAGAAAATCTTTAAAATATTCGAATTTTTGATGAAAAAATCGAGATTTCTGTAAAAATTATAGATTCCGAACTTCATATCAACTAGCTTTATAATGTGAGAAGCTCCAATGATTGGTTAAAATCAGTAACTCAAGAGTCATATTCCCATTGTCCCGCCAATGGAGCACAGCATTTTCTCGAGTGATAATTTGAACTGAAAAAATTTCTTTAATGAAAAATTTATTAAGCTAAAACAATATCTATAATTTGTAGTTTTGCACTGATGGTAACCAAAGTTTTTTTGTAAACCTATAAATTTCAAATATCTAATCGCCTGCTCGATATCTCTCATAGTTTAGAAGAACTAAAAAATACCAGTTTTTATTTCTATTACCGATGAGTCTTTCAAAAAAGAATTCAGATTCGGAATCAGCGTAGTTATCTTGGTGATGAAAAATAAAATTTGGGACATGAAGGGTTAAGCAGAAATAGTTGAAAAAAACTGGAAAGTTTAATATTACAACCTGAATTGAGTTTACAAAAAGTATGAATATAATTTATTTAAAGAAGATTGTCTATAAGTGGGCAAGAGTATATTTAATAAATGAACTACTATTCATATTGAGAAGAATACTCAAGTGGGAATATTTTCTTATAAGATCAAATATTGATATATAGAAGTGGAATAAACTTGAATTCAATATTTATTTGGTCTTGAAAATAAAAACATTACTACTATGGTTGATCACGTGAACACACTTTTTATTTCTTGATTATTTATAAGTTACAATCTAGAAAATTTATATTCTCTTATATGGTAATACTAATTCAGAGAGGAAAAAAAATTTCCAGACTAGGCTTGTAACGAAAAAAATGTAAGGAAGAAATTGGGAACAATAAAGGAATTCTCTCACTTTGGTGAGTGAATGTGAACGTGAAATTTTTCCAGACAATTCATGTCTTCAATTTTTAATGTGCCAATGTAGCAGAAAAAATGCACTATGAGACAGTCTTGTATACAATTGGTTAAGAAGAGAGAAAAAACTATATATTCTCAGTATCAACATAACATATATATATATATGTTTTATAATATATATCAGTATATATATTTAATTTTTAAGTTGGTCTGCACACTTGGTTTGAAATGAAAAAGTGCAACTAAAGAAATGATTGTAATCAATGTGTTCTTTCTCTCTCTCAAATATAAAAACCTCGTGTAAGTTCAAATATCATTCGATAGATGATTTTCTCTACTTTGTAACAAAAATATTAGGATTTTCTCTCATTTCTCAATTGATAATCATGCTAAATGAGAAGACAAAACAGAGACCATTCATGTTAGACAGATATAATCTGAAATATATACTTTAAAGTACACACATGAAGTAAAAAAAAGAAGATATTTAGAGAGAGAATTTTCGCTAAAGTACATATACGTACATAGAGTACACTCTGTACGAATAATTAAAGAAGCACATATCAAGCAAAATATTATTTTGATCTAGAGAGATCTAAAAGGGGGTAGGTTATAATCTTGGGATGTAATAAATACGAGAATCTATTAATACACACAGTCGATTATATAACGAATTTTTTTAATATAGAATTAAAAACTGAGATACTCAACAAATACGCAAAAGAATCCTTATCAACAGAAATTCACTTAAATTATCAGATATTGTAAGTCTAAAAGATATATCTAAAAAGTTAACAGACTATGACTACTTACATCAACAGTAATTTGATTTTTATATTTTTAATTTAAACTTTACCCATTCAGGCAAGAAAATGTATTTACTAACCTCTTGAGAAATTCCATTTTTTATATGATACTTTAGGTATGTTCTAATAAAACTATTCATTTTCACAGGTATAATTCTTATTATAATTCTCAAGCCCAGTCAATATTTTTGGCCTTTATTAACATTTTAAGGCATTATCTCTGAAAAGAAGAAGATAATCTTATTTCTATTCTTATGATTCGAATCGATTGATGAGATGAATTAATTAGAATAATATTTTAGAACTTTTACAACTTTTATATGATAAATCAGACGAGAAAATAAATGTATATCTGAATGATATCTTTACTGAGGTTGAAAAAGTCTAAATTTTTTTCTTCGACTGAATAAAAAAAATCCTTCATATTCGGCATAATTAACGTATCATGTAAAAAGTTTAAAAAAGTTAACGCCAACAAAAGTTTAGTCTGGTGACCATATTAGATTTTTTTTCAAAAACTTTTTCATCTCTTATCTGGTCTCATAATCATTTTAGATCATGGTGATCCAAATATTTTTTGATGATAATTATACTTTTGTCCGAATTGAAAAATAACAAGACATTTCGAGGATGAAAGGATAAAACTAGGTAAATAGTCTTCTAATCGGATCAAGAAAAAAAATGAATGATTGAAAGTACACACACATCGAAGAAGTAAGCAAGAAAAAGTTGGTTCAAAATAATTTTTTGATACAAAATAAATTCTCCAGAATAAAGGTAGCATTTAAACAGAACATAGAAAGTAAAAGAGAGAAGAAAGAAAGCAAAAATAGATTTAGTAACAGTAGAGAGATAGAGAGAAAAACTTTTACACCAGGAAATTCTTTGCTCTAAATACTTGACAATGCAAGAGTTGTATATATTAAACTTCTTGATATAATTTTTGATTAATAATAATATTATTACTTATTATTGCTTATTATAGAATGTACTTTTAATCGAATGGTTTAATAAACAAAATATATCATAAAGAGTCTTGCATACGTCGACCATATCAAAATGCCCCTGTATTTCATTACATGAGGATACTTTTCACTGAAGTAAACAGGTACTAATTTATTATTTTTGTGTGGAAAGTTATCTGAAATAGTTGGTTAATTAAAATGAATTTTCGGTTCTTTCCGTCATCCAAAGTACAAAAAGAGAATTACATTAAATATTTTTCAGATTTTACGTAGTTATTTCTCTAAAAAATGTATGATAAAGATAAAAAAATTCTTTCAGAAGCCTCAATAGATGACAAAAATCAGACATGATGTGAGACCATCATTTTGAATAGATGAAACCATTTTAAGGAGAGAAACTATTATCATGAATTAAACTTATGATCAACAAGATAGATAGATGACAGACTTTTGTGATTCCTTATATTTATTTAGTTAGACTTTGAAATTAATAAAATATTTGCTTACATTAAATAATTTATTCATTAGAATCGATTATGGAAAAGTTTAGGATATTTACTATGAAAATAATCATCATCTACTGATATTATTATTAGTTTCTTTGAGAATCTTTTAATATCAAAGAGATCAAAAACTACGTCTACACACAGATCACATAGAATCATAAATATTATTAGTGAAAATAAACTAATAACAACAAAAGAATTAATGCGAAGATGTTGAAAGAGTCCAAACTCGACACGAAAAAAAGTTAATTTTTCTAACTCTCAAAGCGAAATTTCTTGAAGAAAATTAGGTCATTATTGCAGTGATGAAATCAAATAATTTATAAATTGAGTTTATCTTAATTAGTTACAAAAGTGCATTTTAAAACTTGAAATTATTGAAAATGAAACAGATTATTGTAACTCACTGTTGGATAGGTTAGGTTTAGGCCCAATTCTATTCGAATGGACCTGGTCTCTTGAAAATAGAGACAACTGTCTGGTTGATCACGAAATATATTCCCAGAATTCGGTTGATATTGTTTATTTTTCAGTGAAATTCCTTTTATAATTATTAATTAAATAAATCCAATATTAGTAATCGTTATGAGAATCTTTTCGAATTTCTATCTTTCTCTATTCAATGAAAGAAAAGATAGAGAAACAGAAAACAGAGTTGAAGGGGAATTGCTACGGTATAAATAAATGTGATTTAAAAGTACGCTTAGCTTTTTAGACATTTTTACCAAGTCTATCCAAAGTAAATTGTGATTGGCTCATTTCAACTACCAATGAAAATGAAGAATTACTATTTTGAAATGATTTTACTAAAAATAAAGAATGAATGATATTACTTAGTAGTATTATTCTACACAGATAGATTATAGATGATCAGCATATATTATATGCCTAAAATGAATATACTCTCCTTTAGATATTCCTATGCACACAAAATGTCTATTCAAGGAGATAGTGATTGTCTAATATTTTTTATTTCAGAATAGACATGAAAAAGTCCAATTCTCTCTTGTTCTCCCCCACTACTTTTTCTTCCTTCTTTTTATATTTGAATCTGGTCTGAAATTTAAAAAGAAGAATTTTTTCCCTTTAAGACAATCGTTGTATTATCAAATGTATATTCAATGTCTAGGATTGTTTTTATCTCAACATTCTTTTATTAACCAAAATAGAATCAAAGATAGCCAAGGTTAAAATTTAGCAGTTTTCAAGAAAGTTTTTTCCTTAAGTTATCACTGATAACTGAAAAGTTCAGATTTTTTCGATTTCCCAATCTTATTAGTTTATAACAAAATAAAGTTACTGATGAGAGGTATTTGTACGAAAAATTGAGATAATCATTCAAACATAATAATATTAATCAGGCATGAAACATGCAATCCAGGGTTTTTAAATAGTGTAGGATGTTATTCAATCGAATAACTATAATAATTTTTCATCACATTTTCACTTTTTACAACTTACCTCTTTTTTGTCGCTAGAATTGAATGAAATCAAAAAGTTGGGATGATTTTTGGTGCAAATTGGCGGTATTTCCAAACAGAACCCTCTGGTGAAGTGAGAATTTGAAGGATGAACCTGAAAGTTGTACATTACTTAAGTAATTCAATGACCATTTACTATCTTACATGATTTACCAGGTGATTCTGTACTATGAAAAAAATTTTACGCATTTTTTTTATAAAACGAGAAATAAAAATATCGACTTCACGTTTTATTGATTAAACTCTTGAATTCGATGTATCTACTCTAAAGTAGGCTTCAAATATATTAAGAAAAATATTTAGTTTATAAGATTTCAGTGAAAATTTTTTGACTCAAACTCGCAGTGAACCAATTGCATTTACTTTTAAATAACTTACTGAGTGATACATCGCACAAATCTAGGAGTTAGAGTTAGCTAAAGGATTATACAGATCAAATTCGAAAAACGTTCATATATCCAATACGAAAATTTTCGTGCAAAAATGTCATTTATATGATATTTCTGCATTAAGATATCAAATGTTTTTGTAACATTGGCTTAAGGCTGAGTCACCTAAACGATCAATGAAAAGATAAGAGGATAATGCCAGAATTCCGCGAGACATAAATTGATCATCAGTGTAATTGACTAAAACTTTTAGCCTAGATACTTACAACTAAAACTAATTGTAAGCAATTCTGCAGAATTAAAGCAATCTGATATTGATATATCGGATCAAGATTCAACGAAGAATTCAAATTTGACCATAGAAAATCACAGAAATTCGTTGTCATTGTGGGAAATCGAAAAAATCTGAACTTTTCAGTTATCAGTGATAACTTAAGGAAAAAACTTTCTTGAAAACTGCTAGTTTCTTTCAACTTCTATGGCAAAATTTTAATTCTTCGTCTAATCTTGATCCAGTTTAATTTAAATTAATTAAAATCGACAGTGAGAAATTGGGGCATTCTTGTAATTCGTAATATGGTCTAATTTCGGCCAGATTCAATCTCTTTTGAATTATTTTATTTTAACAATTCATAAGATTAAAAAAATTATTTTTCTTACGGAAAAGAATATCAAATTTTATAAAAACAATGCTGAATTCTTATCTTCATGTCAACTAGCTTTAGATACTTTTCATAAGTATCTTGTTGAAACCTATCTAAAGAAAGAAAGAATTTTAAATGAAAAAAGGCTAGTTTACTTGCACTTGATAAGATGAATTTTCCAGTGATGTAATACCTTCTATTTTACTTTTTTTACACTTTGTATCATTGAGCACTTTTCTGCACTAATTCGTTGAGAGGCGTGTTTATTTTCTGATACACCTTTGCACTTTGGCAAGTTAACTCTTGTATAAAATATTTATGGAATATTTAGAGTCTAGACTCAGTATTTTTAACCATTATAATATAAAGCTAGTTAAAAATGAAGTTGGGAATTAATTATTCTTTTACAGATCTCAAACTATCCTCGTGTATAGATGTAGATTTGAGTTGAAAACTTATGTTAATTTCAATTCGTTATTCAGGATCACAACTAGACCGAATAAAAAAGTACAAATTTTGAAGATTTTTCAATTAAAAATAAAATATCAATCAATTTTCCATCAGAAAATTCGAATAGTAACGTGGAAAAATTGATTAATGTTAATTTTCAGCTTATGAATAGACCAGTTTTGACTTCTTACTCATAAGAAAGTGGGAAATAACCAGATCTAGAAATTATTTCCTAATCTTTCATAATTAATTCTGTAAAAGTTTCTTAATTTTATACACGCAATCCATAATCAAGGTTTGAGTTAATGTAATCTTCAGTTACTTGCATTTGGGAGAATTATTATAATATCCAGAAAATTACTGATTCATATGTGCAAAAGTTGAAATTATAATCTAACACCACTTCTGAGTAGAATAGGAAAGGAAAAAATTGATTTTTTTATGTCTAGACATAGGAATATTTGATTTCCATGGTATCCGGAAATTATTCTCCCATCTCTTTTGTTTCATTTACATAATAGAAAAATTATAATTCAAATTTAAAAATTTTTTAAATTAAAATTTAAAGTTTCATTCTCTCTTGTGATATACACATGTGTAAGATAGTTCTAATCAATAAATTATGTAAAGATAAGATTGATTTATCTTCATTCTAAATTTTCTCTAGATGCTGGGAGAAAAATTATTCTAAACATTGTAATAGAGCTCTATTCTCATACGACTTCGATACCATAGCTAAACCAAGAAAGTTTCAAGTTTGATCCATCGCCCTGGATATGAAAAAAATGTTAGAACGAGCTTTTACTAAATGTTTTGTTTCACACAATTTCATCATGGTCTGATTTAAATTCCCAACTACTGGTGAGTAATTTAAAGTGAAATTTCGCCAACGAGAAGACTTATTCGGAAATTAATTTTTATAAGCACTCAGTTAATGTCAAAAGGGATATCTTATAAATTTCATTCGATCTGATCTGATTACAGAACAACTTAGATATAATACCAAATACCAATGGCAGTCTCATGCCTAGCTAGCAAAATATAGCAAACTTGGATAGATTGTGATATATTTTTTAAAAATAATCATGAAAAAATGTTTTTAAATCATTAGAAAAAGTGTGTTTCAACAATCCAATGCTTCGCAAACATCCAATAATTATTATAATTTTGAACCAAGTAGTTCTTATAATAACATTCTAAAATTACTGACTTTGTTATTAAAGAGAATTTTTCCGTTTAACCCTTAAAGTCCCACAGTGATAGTTCTAGCCTCAGAAAATACTTCGTTTACTACCTATTCGATAGGAAGTTTATTAATCTCCTGGAATACACAAAGATCTTGGCTCTATCATTCGTCATACTCGCGCTACTCTAATTTAAAGAGAGTTGATTTTTTCCAAAAAATTAATTTTTGTTTAAAACAAATTTTTTGAAAACTTATTTCCCAAAGTCGTACATAAAAAGTAAGATAACTTTTATCGAGTAATCATACTGATCGAATGCGAGTCATGAAAAAAATTCTATCTTCTCTTCAGATTCTTACTGTCTTCATTTTTCAGTTTGTCGCATAAAATGGGGAACGGCTAAAAGTTTGCTTCAAAGTTTTAATGCCATGTAAATCTTACTTGTGCACTACATAAGTAATTGAAATTAGGAATACAAAATATTGACTGATAAATTTAACTTTAATCTGAAGATATATGTTAGTTTAAAAGTTGACGATTATACTAGTTATCAGAGCAAGAAGCACTTTTAAAGTCAAAAAAATAACTTTGGTCAAAAAGTACAAATAATGCGAGAAAATATTTCAGAAAAATCAAACTCTTACCAATGCTGATCAAAGTTTTAATCAATATTTGAGTATATTTCATCTATAGAAAAACAGACTTGGACAAATATAGTGTAGCAGATGTGACTAATACGAGTGCACGAAACTCAGTATTCTATTACAGCTTTTATGTGCACAATTTTTTGATATTAATTTCGCATATATGAAAATTTTAATGGATTTGATAAACGAATATCTTTTAACCAAATCTAGTTTTAAATATCAATGTTATGTTAGAGAATTTATAACAGAACATTGAAGATTCTCAGAAACTCTAATTTGAACATTTTTTTCATGTTCGCGTTTTGAAATTTCAGAAATAAAAATTCAAGAAATAAAAAACCGAATATAAATTTTTTTTAAATTCATACTCTAATGTGGACATTTATGAAATTTTATAAAAGTTTTTCTTCCTTGGACTGAATTTAATAATGCTTTTTGAGATTCTACGCTACCTCTTTTTTATCATTTATCAAGAAATTAAATACCATATTTCCCACAAAAAATAAAATAATCAAGTATGTACTAAAAAACAGCTTCAAACAAAATAGGATCGAGAAAAATTTAGATAAATTTAATTTCCCCTTTCTATAATAGTCCAGACATTGATATGAATTCCACATTTTATCTACAAAGTATTTGTTTTTATTTGGTTAATTACATACAAATAGAAATAGCCATACTTAATTATGATGTTGTCTAATCCGAGAAAGGGAAAAAATCCCTAAAAGACTTATACTATCGTACTGCATACCACATCAAATTTTCTTTCAGACGTTAGCATTCATTTTTTTCTTCAGCGCAACTAAAAATGATAATGCTAATACTAATAATAATAAAACTAAGTAATTTATTTTCCATAGTCTGTAACTTCTTACATGTTACCACAAAAGAAGATAGCTAAGTCTGTAGTCAATATGAAAATGGTAATCGGGATAAAATCTATTTAATTTCTTCAACAGGAACACAGAAACTTTGGAAACGCTCGATATTATTTTTAATTCGAACTTCAAAAAATACATTGCACGGTAATAGATACTTGACTCATTCCAGAGTCTTTGTACAACACGTATTATTTTAATTCTAAATTTAATATGAATATAGTATATATATATTCAATATACATCTTGATTTCTACGATCATGGCCTACAAACAAGAAGTTATAATTAGATATTGATGGAAAATCTAAATGCATTTTTGCATAGTAGTTTAAAATCTTTTCTAAGGGTTGATGAATTGTAAACATTAATATAGAATAGTAATTGTAAAGACGAGTTTTTATGAAGCAAGATTTTCTTGGAATTGAATCGATTTCATTACTAATGAAAGTAGTAAAAATTTAAGAAAACTGATTGAATTCAAGAGTCACGAATCATATGTGAGTATTTTATAAGTGACATGATTAATTCAAATAATCATTATTTAATGTCAATAGAAAAAGAAAAGAGATTTGCAAAACTTATGAATCATAATAAAGAAAATTAATATTCAGGTTTATACTTTAAAGTAATAGCATTACTATATCATTAAAAAACAATACAGCATTTTGTATAATCAGTTTCCGGTTTTCTACACGAATTTTTTTACAGTCTCGTTACTTATAAGTAAGCACATAAATCGTGCGTTCAGTTATCTCTGATATCACTGAGAAATTATGGAAAAGTTTTTCAAAAGTCACAACCAGCAAGTTATAAGGGTTCAGGAAATGCCCCTTCTCTTGAAGGCTGCAATAGGCAGGTGGCCTGATTCTAAAAGACGTAATCTACTCCTAATCTGCAGAAATGCATAAAAACATTGTATCTGTTGCTTCAGTCGTGCTATTCATTCAGAAGATTGCATAAGAATACCGTCTGTGGATCTAAAAAATAATTTCTTTCGTATGTCCACTAATAAGTAGCTTGCTTGTTTTTCTCATTTTTTATCCCTCATATTTTCAAGGTATATCGCTGAGATCGGAAATTTTGTATGAGTTTAGAATATGCAAATTTTTTCGAACAAACCAGCTCTAAGTTTAGAAGATATTGTCCAAGAATATGACCAGTTTCTTAAGAATGGCTAACTTTTAATTTGAAGGTATGACTTCTGGGTTCTCAGATTTACAAAGATTATGGTTTCTTGATAAGTTTCTTTTTTTTCCTTTTCGATCTCAGTGAGTGGTTGAAAAAAAGTTCTTTATATTTTTCAAAACGAGTCATTTTTAATCGACTTAAATTCTCGAAGAATTATTGTAGCTTGATAAGTCATAGTTCATTCGAAAGAATATTAGTTTTTCTTTCAGAAAAGTGGTCAAAAATTATTTTGAGGCTCGGAGTAAGTTACTCAAATTAGCAATATCCAGTCTAAACTTTAAAAAAAAATCTGAGAAATCAATTACCTATTATTTTATAATTATAAAGATCATTTTAACGCTATAGATCGTGTTTAAATTTGTAAAATTAATTAAAACTAACTGCACTAATCATGATTGCATTATGACTCTCTTCAAAAATGCTTCTGAAATTTTTCTATAATTTATTTTATTTTTCGATAATAATAAAATTACAATTGTTCATATATGCTTTTAGATAATTTAATAATAATGATAACAGATAATAAGGATAGCTCATGACTTTGCTCCGATAAATTAAAGATCTCTTTTTTCATCATGTTATAGAAATAAAAAAATTAGTTTATTATTAATTAAAATCAGATGTAATGAAATTCTTTTCATGAGTTTGTTGTCTTGAGGAGAAAAAAGGAATTCTTAGCTTAGAATTCGTGATGGGGAAGAAGCAAAAAATTATTTTGAGAGTTACAACAGGGTTGAAAGAAATCATTTGAAAACGAGAAGATAAAGATCAAATGTTTAATAAGTTTTTCTTGTTCTTAAAAAATAAGAAAAAAATTTATTTTTCTGTACTGATAATAAAATCTCAACTGATTTGAATATCACTTTGTTGACCAAAGTATAAAAAAGGAACAATGGGACCTGATGAATAATTTGGTATTCATTGTATAGCTAGGGACGGTTTTGGGGTGCAAGAAAAAAAGGTTAAACTCATCCACCATTTGAGAGTAGTGTCTGAGCTTTGCTTGAGAATATAAAAAATGCAGATTTAATAAATGCGATGAGCAAATAATCAAATTTCTGTGCATAAAGGAAATTTATTCAATTCGCAAAATTTTTGAGCTTGTTCTCTATATCATTTAGACTTTGGCCCTAAGGGTTCCATCATAGTCCTCCGAGTCTGTTTTCTTTTTTGCGACTTTGGGGGTTTCATTCACTGGAGACTATCGAAAAGTGGAAAAGAATATTACAATAGGCTTGAAAATAAATTTGTAAATAAAAGTAAGGTTAACTCATTAAAAAGACATGATTAAAGGTTTCATTTTTAGTTTTGGTTAGATATAAATTACCCGCTTTTAAACATGTCAAATAATGCAATACTAATGTGAAAAATGCAATAAGATGGAATCTTTTAGAGAGAATAATTTTTCTTACATAATTTTCAGTACGATCTGATTCAGTAGAGTTGGATTTTGATTTGCAATCACTATTGACAAAGGACTTTGTATGCATATTGAAGGCACTATTTCTCTCATTCATTGAAACATCGGCTGTAAAAGAACATGAATTAAGAGAGTTGATATTTTTGGAAATAAACTTTAGAGGAGAATGTGATTGAGGATTTAATTATGGTGAAGCATGCAAAATAAAATAAAATCATTCACATCACAACAGACCTTGGGAAGAGGAATCATAATTTGCTTGTATTAACAGGGGTTGGCTATCAACTGTCGAATAAGGATTCTCTGTGGGTCTCTGCATGGAATTTCTCGTCATTGAAAGACGTTTCGATCTTCTCAAATCCCACTGAGAATTATGGGTTGAGGGGATAGATCTAAGTGGTAAGTATTGACGATTAATTGGCTTTCCAAATTCCATAACTTCATTGGCCAAAGGCATATCAGTAGAAAGGGAATATTGCGAACCATTCTGATTATCACTACGTGATAACTCATTAGACGGAGGGGCTATTAAAGCAACCGAGGATGGTCTACGATAACTTTTATTTTGCTGATATCGTTGTTGGCCTGGGTGATGAATTCCAGAGATGCTCCCGCCATAGACTATTTTATATTGACGGACAACGTTGGATTTAGTTTGGGAATTTTTAAGTACAGACACAAATAGTTTGAGATGAAGGATGGTGAGATGAAAGAGAAAATAAAAAAAAACAAATCAAAAATAAATAAAATGAAAATGATGCATGCACGCATGAAAAAGTGAGAGGAATCTGGACAAAAACTTGTCATGCAAAGAAATTAGCTAAAAACCAAGGATGTATGACTAGACAATTTGTGATTTCGTGCATATTGTGCAAGTGGAGTAGATGATTTTTCTAACTTACAATTAGATCCACGATGCAAGGGTCTTATTGTGTCATGATCAAAGTTTTCTTGGCTCTCGCCGTTCTCAATCAAGTTGGATGGTTGCTTTGGATATGTGCGACTTGATGTCATAACTTGGGAAGTATTTACCATAACAGGCATAGCTACAGTTTGGCCAGTAGCATCGGTTGCAAGAATATACTGGGGATGACCTCCATAAATCGATTGTCGGTTATTTATCAGGGGAGTTGGTTGAGTGGATCCAGGATGATAAAAAACTTGGCCATTTTGAATTATTGATCTTCGGATTGCACATGACTGACTGCCCTGGTTAGAGATATGATCCGATCCAGATCCTAAGGAGAGTCTATCAATGTGGTGAGTACTTTCAACAGGATGCACACTTCCATAGTGACCTGTGGAGTTAGGCATATAAACAATTTTAGCACCTGGCGGGGCTCCATGTAATGCCATTGAGCTTCCAGTTGGGGAATTGGCAAACATGTGATGATTGCTAGCTGAATTTTGCATAACCAGCATAGGGAAGCCCATGCTGCTTTCGGATCGATTACCACCATTGTAGATTAGATGCTTTGATGATATTGAAGCTGTTTCACTTTTATTTTCGAAGCCTCCGTCTAGACGATAGTCAATTGTACTCGCTGGTCTATGGGCACCGTTGCTAGGAGTTGGAACATAAATTTGATGATAGCCCTGTTGCATTCCGTTAGCTGATAATGCCATAATGGAACTTTGCGAGTTCTTCATTTGTGGGTTCATAATAAGGGGAGCCCGCTTTTTTCCACCAGCCCCGTTTTGAGTAGAGAACATAAATCTAGATTGATTCACTCCAATTGTATGTGGAGTTGCTGCAACAGGCAGTTGGGAATAAGAAGATAATTGAAGTTGACTTCCAGCAAGGGATGGGGTCATCGTACCGCCTAGTTTCATCATTGACCCAGATGGATGCATATGATAGCCATTCGGAAGACCATTTTGATATCCGGGCTCCAAGAACGGTTGATGCTCTTTCTTCCGCTTAAAGGCAAGGCTGCTCATTTTCAGTTTGAACCAACGGTTAGGATTAAGACCATAACGATTCCTTTCATCGTAACCAAGGCATGGACATAGTTTAAATGTAATAATCAAAATTGTTACTAGAGCTCCAATGAAAAGAATAGCTAAAAGACTGATGATTATGTAAACTTGAATTTGACTCAAGCCAAATGGATTTGGGTCAGGATTAAGAGATGCAAGATTTTTAATCTGACAAAAGCGTCCAGTATAGCCGAGTGAGCAATTGCATGAGAAAGAACCTTCAAGATTACTACATTGGCCTCTACTATTGCCATGCCAACTACAAAGGTCATAAGTGAGATCCTGTTGAGGGTTTATTGGAGTCGAAGAGTAATGATTTTGAGACTTTTTGAGCCTATTATAGACGATATCACATTCATTAATATCGACTTCACAACGGGTTCCCTTCCATCCTTCTGGACATAGACAAATGATTCCATTTGATGAAGATTGACAGGTTCCGCCATTGAGACAATATCCATTTGGAGAACTGTATATTTTTGCCATGAGGTCACAGTTTTTGTGCATGCCAGCAAGATTCAGTTTACTCATGTTATCAGAAATAATTGGAATTTCACAATCAGACCCCGTAAAGTTTTCTTTACATCGACAAATATAATTGCTGTTCAAGATACTTTCATTTTCAATCTTTTGGCATGCTCCTCCATTCTGACAGGGATTTTTCAAGCATGGATTTGATACTTTGGAGCATTTGGCATCATAGAAACCCGAAGGACAATTACAACGAGCTTTAGATGATTCTTTTGACTCTTCATATAACCGACATTCGCCTCCATTCTGACAGTCAGCAAGTTCACACGCTGTGAGCCAATTCTTGTCACAGGCACCATAGTTGATGTTGTTTGAGTTGAGCAAAGATATTCTGTTAAGATGACTAAACTGGTCAGTTGTATCAACGAATAATCGAGATAGACGTTTCGTATTCATCGTGAGCATAATACTCTGCTGTGGGCTAATATGAGGCTGATACGGAGGCTTGACGCCATTGATTAGAATTTCTCGAATGCAACCTAAAGAAAGAAAGCATTAAACTTTTGATTACAAAACTCAATACAAGATAAAGGTAATAAAGAAAAAACAAGGAAGCCTATGGAAAATGTAATGGTATTTTACTTCATATGCATGGCGAGAGAGGAAAGAGATGGACATAAACAAGGGTTAACAAAATTTATAAGGTTGACGCAGGTAGATTTGTAATTAATTGAACCAATTTATTGACATAATAACCTGCTTTTGTCTTTTATTTCCATCTCTAATCCAGAGTTTTCTACATTTCATACCCAATGGGTTGCAGCAGGAGAAGAAGGATTTGAATTTAGAAAAAAATAAAAAGACAAATGAATAAAATCCAAGAGAGAGGGTGGACAAGAGGAATAAAGAACATTGTCCAGGGTACACTCACATATATTGTGAGAGATAAGTTTATTAATTTTAATGAAATTAAACTTTTTTTATTATTATCAAAGAAGAAATACACGTAATACATTGATAAATATATATGATATATATCTACTGGTTCCTTGACCAGAAATATATTTTTTTTCTTCATCTTTTGACGCAGTTTGAATAAAATTTTGATCATGAATATTTCATAGGGTTGGTCTTTATATTACTCACCAGTGAAGGATTGACTTAGAGAAATTCGCTCATAAGAAATTGATGGAATTGAATGTTCAGAGTAATGTGGATTAATTATCTGATTCGGAAGACCCCCAATGAATACAGAGATCACCTTTGAGTCGATTGGTGTCCATGTTAAATATTGATTAGTTATGGTCAAGCTATCAATTGACAATTGGAATGACCATACTGAAATTTAAGTTTTAAATCAATATTCAATAGGAGTTAGAAATAGAAACTGAAAATGGTTAACGCACTATGATTAACAAGAGAGTTATTTATGTCACTTAAATGTTCAAGAACTGAATCTGATTCATCTTCCGCATTGACTTGACTCATTTGGGAAGCCTTCAAGAGGGCTTCAGCCAACAGTTGATCGGAATCAAGATCTTTCAATGAAGAGAACTGAAAATTGACCTTATGCTCTTCGCCATCAGCAATGCTAACCTCTGATGTGAACCAGGTATCATTTCTATTAGGCTTTGTGGAATTTAAATAGGATGGTAAAATAACCAATTGGCCGTTTGAGTTTATTTCAAAGATGCATTTTCTCAAGGAATCCCAGTTAACCATGAGAAGTGTGGAATTTTTTACTTTGGTCTGAATTTTTAATGAAATCTCAAATGATTTTTCTTTGCTGTCTAGCAATTTCCATAGCATGTAGGAATTTCCATCAAACCGTAGACTTCCGAATTCTAAGGAGGAAAAATAATCATTGAAATAAAAATAATAATAAAAAAATCTTCTGGTTGGTAATTATTTTTCTACTTTCAGACAATCGGATGGAAAAAATCGGAGAAGAAAGATAAGGAGATTTTAATTCGTCTTGTTCGAAACCTAGATTGAAGCAAAATTACTTTCTTTTGATTAAAAGAATAAGTCTTTCTGATACATGAGTTGTAAATGAAAGAACTATCGATAAAAGGGGATCTTAGAGTTTCACATGAGTGATTCCATGCACTAAAAGTAATTTTCAGTGGTTATGTATGACTCGATGATTTTAATACTGAATAGATTACTCTTTTCACTCGATGATAATTATTAGCAAGTATGAACAACGAAAAGACATAAAAAAACTTGTTGTTTTCTTGCAATAAAAAGCCATCGTAAAAGTATAGAACAAATGTATTTTATAATGTTGGGTTTCCAAACAGAACGATAGATAGATATTTATCGATTATTTTTATTCATTAATAAATGATCTTAAATAACCCCACCCCTTCTTCTAGGCTACTCAAAGAATTAGTTGATTTTTAATCCCAACTCTGAGAAAAATATGGAATATTACCAAAATAATATATTAATGAGTTGATCAGGACGAGTAGAAAGTACTAGATTAGGGAATGGTTTTATACAGCTTATTCTCTTAGTTCATGAGAAATTTATATTCCATATTAGTAAAAGAAGAAAGTAATTACCTCGTTGAGAGAAGCAGTCTTCATTATCGCAAAGGTTATCACTATTATGGGATTTGAGAAGAATTGAAGATTCACAATTGGGTCCAGATTTCGGAGGAGGACAAACACAGGTGAAGCCTTGCATTCCGATTGGGACGCAAACCTTTGGTGCAGGACAGGCAGCATTGGCACATTCATTTATCGGTATATCACAATTTGGACCGCCATAGTTGATTGGACATTCACAGAATGGAACAAGGTGAAATTTGGGGAAAAGCTGGTTCACCTTCATAACTTCTACGCGGTTGTAATTCTCATCAGGATTATCAGAGTTGGCAAGAATAATCTTTGAGGTGCAGTCCCCTCTTTTACAGTTCTGTTCATTGCAGACGTCAATTTTTGTAGTGACATCAGCATTCAGTTGACGACCAAGCTCTTTGGAAATACTATTTATACGCTCTTCAAGTTGATATGCCCTCATATACTCTCTATTCTTTGGGCGATAAACTGAGAGGAGAATATCAATAGCATCCTTTTCAAGGCTTCGACGATTTCTATACAGTGAACTTTCTGGATAGGAATTCAACTGGCTAGATGGCTGGACAGAGAGGAATCGAACATCCTTTTCCCAGGAAACATCAGAACCTATAGCTTGAGCAATTTTTTGTTTGACTTCCTCGTCGTATTTGTCGACAAAGAAAGAGTTTGGTATGAAACTTGATATTCTCATAACAACTGCATTCTCGAGCATTTCTTTTGTCATTGAAACCACCTAAATTTATCAAAAAAATAATAATTTTCATGAGACTCATGAGAAATTAGAAAAACAATCAAATTAGTACTAGGAAAATATAACTTTGTAAAGGAAAATAAAATAAAACTAGGAAAAGGCTAGGCCTAGTCGGTATATATTGAAGAACATGAAACCCCCTTTTTGGATAAATCAATTTTCACATATATCATCAACTCCGTCATGGGCACATTAACAATTTCTGATGGATAAGTTTTTTTCCAGTTTATAAATGTCCGCCCTTTTATACTTTCTTTTAATTGATACAAGAAGAATCAACTTTTTTTATCAGAAATCAGTGTTTTGTTTGAATGGGTGAGTGCATGTGTTTTTGTTATTGGCATAGAAATATTTAGCGCTATTATTTATTTTCAGAGATAGAGAGTGATGTATTGATTTCATATTCTATAGAGAAAATTTTAAATCCTGATAGTGATAATGTTCATTTTTCAGAAGAGCACATTCTAATTTAGAGTAATTGAACAGAGAATTGTTATCTACATCATCAGTCTGATGGAGCAGTTTATGTAAATCATATTGTGAGAAAGAGAATGTCTTCTTGGCAAGGTAAAATGAAGATACAGAAAAAGAGAGATTATTGTTACGAATAATTGAATAATATGCTTAAAATAAATGTGAAAATATAGATAGATTATATCTGTTATGCGCGCGTATTCAGCTTTTTTTCTTTATTTGACACAAGAAGAGAAGTGGAATTTATCACAAAGTATAATCATTATTCTGATTATGTTGGGAAAATTTCGGAAAGTAAAGACAACTGAAGTTGAGTGAGGTTGAACTCCCCCTAATTAATTTAACTATATTATTTTCTTAGTGTAAATTTAATTTATTTTAAAATATTTAAATATTATTCAAATGGCAAATAGATTAAATCATTTTTCGATTAAATCCTGTATAAGGACACACACAAAGGAGAAGAGAAAATAAATAAATCATTCAAGAACGAAATTCAATAGATTTCGTCTTTGAATTTTGAGTATTAGAATGAGAGAGAATAAAAAACATTCACACTTTTACAATTCTACAAAAGAGAGAATGATGATAAATAAAAGCTACACACACTGACCTCAATATTGATATAATCCTCTGAGGAAAGTGTACCATTAGTAACTCTGACGAGAAGGGGATAACTACCAGAGTTCAATTTATTCAAGACTGATTGATAGGTGACCATGTCAGATGAATTTATTTTTGGTAAGTTGAATTGTTTCGTGGAAGATTCATCAATCATTTCATCTTCTTCTTGATCAATGAAATTGTTCCTTTGATGCGTACTCGAGGAGGCTGCGTTATGGGTGACTGTGTTGGCTAAATGAATTTTCCCACTGTTTGCATCTATAGTGAAGAGATCAGAGTTTTGTGTTTTTGGGATGATTTCAAATTTTAATTTGTTTTTGTACAAGTTCTCGTCGATCACATGTATCTTGGCCAATGGCTCGGACAGGATATTCTTTTTGTTCTCAAGGTTGTTAAGGATTAAAGATTTATAATTGTAAAGGATAACTGTAGCGTTAGTTGGGATAAGCTCTGGGGGTACATTTGTTTGACGAATTACTCGAATTTTGACATGGGTTTTTGAGTTCATTGATGTGAGACCATTATCGTTCACCCTTATTGTCAGAGTGTGTGTTCCAACCTGAAAAGATTCAATTTTATCACGAATAGTTGACATAAAATCATTATAGAGCTTACATTCAATTGATTTATTGAATAAATGGAGCAGTAGCCCTCAGATATGAGATCTGGATCACTCTTGTCTGACTGAACGATAAATGGAGTGCTTTGTCCGGACTTATGATTTTGACGTAGTCTCGAATGATAGTCATATCGATTGGTGTTTGTTTGTGTATTAGCATGACTCTGACTAACTAGACTACATGAGAACGGTCCAGAATTGGGGACCGTGTCCAGGTCTTTGACAAATAATTTTCCAATCAAAACTTTACTTGTTGACATATTGTTAATCTTGACCATTTCTCCATTTTCATCCTACATACATAAGAATGGGGCATTAATCGTATTTTATTCATATTTAATTTAAAAGAATTAAAAATAAAAAGTAATTAAAATCATTCTCTTGACGACAACACATATGAGACAAGAAGAAATTAAAATTATCAGTTTATTGAGTTGAAAATTGCCCCAATATTTATATATCTATCCTGTTCTCTTTGAATGAATGAACGAGAGGAAGAAGAAAAAGGCTGACGAATGGAAAATACAGGGGAAATTTAATGAAATAATTATGTATGTATAAAAATGTACATTCAATATTTGTACATGCATGCTAGCGGTTAGTTGTAATAAGGTCATTCACGGTAATAAAAAAATATCTCAAAATATACTCCATTCATTAAGAAAAACAAAAAAGATAACCAATGTTAGTTTTATATATATTTTTCAAACTATCATGATGCTAGCCTAACCAAAAACTAATAATAATATTAATTATTATTATTATATTATAATAATAGAAATTAGTTGAAGGATAGAATTGTAAAAATGATGATTAAAGAAATTTTCAATCTGTAGTATAAACGGAATAGGAAGGAAAAGAGAATAAAAACTATGGATTTATCAGTCCATATTCATATACAAAGTGAAGACACCCTCTTATTCAGCAAGATATCTATCAAAATTTTGTTTTTTGGTTTTTCTTAATTAGATGAGGATTCAATAGAAATTTTTCTCTTTCATCATGGTCTTCGTCATCTGCTTTATCAATAATACAGGGAGACATATAAAAAATAAGAGATACTGAACCAGGGTGTGTGTGGAGATGGTTTTATGGGAAAAAAGGAAAGAATCTAGTCGTCCGATTGAAAGCAAAATATATCAAATATCAAAGATAGACTAAACTAGCAGGTAATTGAGCGGAATACCTAATTTCGCTGACGATGGAAAAATCAATAAATACAAAGGATAATTTTGATTATTTGTCATACTTTATCTAAACTCTAGTTATCATGTAATAAAAGACCATTATTGTCTAAGGTCAAACGGCTGAAATTTTGAAGGGTAAAAATTATGAACAGATCAAAATCTGCCTAATCTGTCAAATAAAAAAATGTTATGAATCTAAAATAAGATTAGTCATTAGGAATATTGTTAATGATTTCCATAATAGATTTGTTTATATAAATACTGTGAAAGAAGAAATTAAATAATAATAAAATTCGAAATGTATTTTATCCATCTGTCAATAAATCGAGCATATGAAAGTTTAACCTCCTCGCTATACACTAACAATACGAAGAGAGTCTATTCAATAGACTTCTTTTTTTTAAAAAATAAATAAAATTCATCTATATGCTAATATATGGTGGGATAAGTCGTCAAAGAAAAAGAGTGGAACCCATTTTTTCAGTCAATATGTTATTTTTCCAAGGGGAAGAAAACAACAGCATAGATTCAGCTGATATAAAGAATATGTAGAACTCACCTGTACAGCAGTTATATTTCCTTCCCGATCAACCTGAAAGAAGAGGAGAAAAATTTAGCGCGCACTTAGGGAATATCTAAAGAATATTTATACAAAACCTGTTAATAAAACAAGGTGATTATACTTTACATCAAAAGTATGATGTATCTACTTGGAAATGATTCAGAATTAGATTTTTCCAGTAGGCTTACTTCAAGAATAAATTCAAAAGAATCGTTTTGAAATTTGGGCGCTTCATCATTAATATCGAGAATGGATACTCTAACACAGGTGATATTAGATTTTTCATTAGGTTGGCTATTATCGTTAACTTTGACTGAGAACCAATAATCAGATATTTTTTCACGATCTGGTTCGACGGTCAACTTGATTTCGCCACTATCCTCGTCAAGACTGAAAAATTCTTTAGCCTTGGCAGATGATAAGAATGGAACAGCAGCTTTGGATGTGAGGAATGATGTACCTTCCAAAAGCCAACTAGGCGGGGCATCAATGAACTCGTAGGATAGTTTGGTTTTTTCTTTTGAATCCAAATCTGTTGCTTCAATTTTTCCCACAAGTGACGAAGGTTTACTACCCTCGTATACTTTGAAATGATAGCATTGATTTTCACTCATCTCTGGATTTGTTATTGAGTTTGAATTTTCTGGATTCGAATGCGTATCTGAGAATGGTAGGTTAACTCTTTCATGAAACTGGGGAGCATTATCATTTTCATCCAAAACTGTTATTGTGACAACAGTAGACCTTCGATTAGGGTTAACGCCACTGTCTGACGCTTCAATTGTTAAAAAGTATTCTCGACTTCTTTCGTAGTCCAAAGATTTGACTAGGGTAATTTCACCTGATTAATGAAAAAAGAATTTTAACCAAAGCCAAACTTTAATTGATCAATAAATAAATCTCCATTTTATCTAGTTTATAAGGGACAATTCAAATTTCAAAAGGTAGAAAGATATATGTAAATTCACGAACTAAACTTTTACAGCTTCTTAGAATTCACTTGGATACAAAAATTAGTCATTCATAATTTTCATCAAGTAGCTTTTTCTACCTCTATTTTAGATATCCTTTCAGTTAATTGACAAAATTAAGGAAAATATCCAAGCATATAAAAGAGAAAGTTCTTTATTATCAGCTTTTCAGGATGATTGTAAAATTGTGATAAAACTTTTTTGTGTATATTATACACATATTCAAAACTGTTGAATTTCTGTACAAACTGGACAGGAATATCCGGAAAGAGAGAGTAATTTTTTCTAAAAGGTAATTCAGACATTTTTGACAATGTTAGTTGAATTACTAACAAAAAGCTTGTATGAGATCCACACGAATTGAAATTATGGAATATTACAAATTAAATTTATTGCAAAATTAAGAGAAATCTTTGGTGGGTAGAAGTATAATTCTATATAATATCAATTTACTCTCTAAACAAGGGATCACTTGAGGGAAAATTTCACAAAGTTGCATAATAAAAATTTACTAGATAAAAGCAATTAATAGCTTGAATATCGAAGAAGGAAAAGAATTACTTAAGATGATAAATAAAAGTAGAAAAAATTAGATCATTTTAATAATAATAATAAGTGTGTTACTAGGAGTAATAATATTTCTTTTAATCGTTCAGGCTAGAATAAATCATGAAGAGTTACATAAAGATTAAAAAATATACCTTGTATATAAAATATCTACATTGATGATGATGATGATATAATCCTAGCTAGACTTAAAAGTAATCATATCAACTTCTTTTGGGATATATGTTGTGAGACTTGTTTCTTCTCTTGACGAAGAAGCACAGCACAGGCAAAACGGAGAGAAGTGGAATGAAGATGAAATTATAATAAATACACAAGGATAGTGTGAGTGTAGCTAGGGTAGAACACGTGAAAGAAATTTAAAGTCGAGAATGTAGAAAAATAAGGAATGAAGAAATCTTTTTATAAGAAAAATACTAGCAGTAGAAGGCTGAACATATTTTTGTCTCTTTCAGGAGGAAAAATCAGTACGTGATAATTGGGCAGTTGGAATTTTTGAAATATTTCCTGTCTCCGTAGAGCATTTGTTGAAGGAGGATGCCTCTGAAACTAGAAGTACTGTATTTATCATCAATCGATAATGTGAGGTAGATAAACAACCTTGAAATTGAGAAATTTGCTTGTAATTCAATTTAACGTCAGTCAAAGTATGCATCGTGCAGTTGATTAAATTTTTTCCCTTCATTAGAGGTAAGCACACGATACATAATCGATTCAGAGGACACCGCACAAAAAATTGTTTGTAAAATATTTATATATTGAGATTTCCCAACTGTTTGTGTAGTACACACGATCTCATAGATTTAAATGAAGGGGGGAGTATTTTGAAAGTGTATTAGTTTTTTTCTCCTTTTGTAATGATAATTGCCTATGAATTCCTATGTGTAATTATAATGAATGGTATTATTAAAAGAGAAATAATGGTAATTAATGATTTAAGATTTCAGGGTTGTATTATTTGTCAAGGATTTGTCCAAGAGCATATTAATCATTCACAAAAATATGACAAGATGAGTGAACTAAATAAAACAAGATCACGTAATAGAGCTAAGAAAACAACCGGCTCATAGATAATTTATAAAAACCAAGAGAAAATTGAGTTTTGAAAAAATTCAGAAAGCTTATTGTAAATCAACAATTTTTCAACAAAAACTAGTATGAAGGAACCAAAATTTAGATGAGTAAGTTAGTAGCACAAGGTCAAAGAGTCTAAATATCGATGTATTTTTTTATTTTTGCTATATTCTATAACATACACTTAGTAGAGTAATCAAATTAAATAACGAGAGGTGAATTTCAGCCAGATGGTCATCATCCTCAGTTATATAGAGAAAATGGAAGAAAGTTGAAAGCCAAGTCATTGGGTAGATAATTTTTTTTCTTTCAAATTTTAGATTTCACTTGATGACCTTATTACTCGGCTACCAGGATGTTGGATGTGAATAAATCAGTTTATCCATTCGTTTGTTTTTTTTCTCTTCTTGGGTTATTTTTTTATCAACAATAGGTTTTAATTTTAACAGAGAGAGACACGACGAACGGAAGAACATTATTTCTTGATAATTAGTCCTGAAAAATAAAATTCGAGATGGAGCGAAGTGAAAAAAACCTCAAACTCAAAAAAGAAAGTGTTGTGTGCAAAATGGAATTTCAATGACCTCGTAGAAGAATGTAAGAGAGAGAGAGCCTCTGCCCTACCACCCCTTTTTAGCATTTTAATGTGTAGATTCTTCTTCTCCTCTCTGTCTATCCAAAAAGTTTTCTTGTGTGCAAATAATTTCAAATGAACATAGAGAGAGAGAGGCCTTAGAAGATTACTGTGTAGTAAGTATAGACTAAAAACTGAAAATTAGTTAGTTACATGACTAATGATTCAAATAAATGGAGACATGCTGATAAATCTATTATTAAGTATTGTGTGTATGAACATGCAAATATTTTTTTCTTGTGAAAGCCAGGTAGAAGAAAAAACAAACATTTTAGAAATTTTTTCATAGATCAACTCTGAATTGCACTTGTTGGAACAACCTTTTTTTGCTAAATTACTAAAAACATTCGAGCATTGAGAGAATAAATTTGCATACTTTTTGATCAGTTTATTATTAGTAAAGGAATAGTTTGGACACCTGAGGTTAATTTACTGAAAATTTCTAATAATAATAAGAGTATCAACTTGATAATATAAGAGAAATAATGATAACGCACTTTTTAAATGCAGGAGAGTTACTTTTTTGTTTAAGAGAATCAACAAAAGGGTACTTTATCAACAGCAATATTACCAAGGTATAATATTTATATAAAAATACAAAGGTGGCCTCAATTCAATGAAGATGTAGAGGGGAAAAAAGTTGAAAAATTAGTCTTCTTATCACCAAGGTAGCTTCATATGATCAGAAAAGTAGAAAGAATTGTGTATAGTTTATTGAAAAAAAAAAAAATTTTTTTGACCTAATAATAAAATACAAACAAGAAAATGTCAATAGAAATATTCTTTTTTCCCTTCCCTTTGAAAAAGTTCCCACAAATTTTATTCATGTACGTACGATTATTCTTTTCAACTGTTGATTTTTACATGAAGGTAAGGAAGAAAATAGAATAATCATTAGAAGGACAGAATTAGGTAAGGATATTTCATGTATGGTGGAAGAAAACCTTCTGTTACGTTCAGTAGAAGAAGGGGAGGCAAAACATTATACATTATTATTTCACGAATTTTAATTTATATATAGGCGAAAGGAATAATTTGAACTGAATCAAAACAATATTGAATATGGTTCATGTATAGATGACGAAAGAAGTAACGAAAAGACCAACAATTTCATTAAAATGTGGATTGGATCTTGAGAAATATTAAAGTACAAATTTAGACACTTGACAGAACTCAATAAATCGTGTAGTGACGAATAAAGGTAAATACTACAATGAGACGGCTTTCCCTAGATTATTACAACTTTAATAAATTGAGGAACATCTTTTAGTGACAGATGAGAGAGAGAGTTGAAGGATGATTTTGATTCTGCCTCGTCATTCTGAGAAGGAGCGTTGTGGATAGTTCTTCCTTTTGGAATAATACATACTCAATCCTGAAAAAAGGTAACAGGAGAAGACTAGCATGAGTAGAAAAGTTTGGTATACAGTATAAGGGAACAGAGAAATGATTATTTTATTTGAGGCGTTGCCTAACATTTTCAGTATCAAAATGCTTTCAACATTTTAACCATCTATCTATCCATCTCTAGATGATGAGAATAAGCCCAAAAGCTACAATATTTTTTTCATTTGGAAATTCTCTTCATCCTGTCTCCATTATATACTCAGATTATAAGTTTTTATCATCCATATAAATTCTAAATCAATTCGAAGTGGTTCTACACCAATTATACTATTGTAGATCTTTATGGAAAATGCATTAATCTATTTATTTGAAAGGAAATTAAAAATATTTATCAAGTTGTATCCCATTAAATGCGCAAAATTATTAATTCCGATATGGCAAGCATAGTCTTCAGTTGAGGGTGTTTTTCTATAGAACATGGATTTATCTAAAATGAAAAAAATGTTTGACCTAAATAAAATATAGGAAAAAATATATCCCTTTGGAGGATATTTAGGGAATTGCCGAAAAAATATTTACTTTTCCCAACTATGTACTAATAGAAATTGAAATAATAATAAAGTCATGTCTACAAATAAATATGAAAAACAGAACTCTTTTTGAAAAGTCAACAAGTGGAGTTAAATGTTTTCCTAAAATTGCCGTGTTGTTTTGTTATATAATTGAAGAAGTAACTTGATGATGATATTGTTTTAGAAATTAAGAACATTTTTCTACAGAATAACAAATGAGCTAGGAAGGAAAGGAAAGATTTCTGTAGTTTTGTAGAATGAAAAAAAATTAACTTGAAAAGCAGACAAGAATAAAATAAAAAATACAATCATTCGATTAAACAAAGAGGAATCCCTGAAATAGAGAATTCTTCTTCGAAGAAGAAGTAGAAGATGATGAACATGATAGTTTAATTGATAATTTGTCTAAAAGGGATGTGGTAAAGTTAAAGAATTAAACCATTTCATGTTGAAAACACGAAAAATACAATTTGGAATTCTCTTATGTAAAATTATTGAATTAAGTAGTAACAGGAGAAGAAATTCATTACTAATGTGATAGATAAAATATACAGAAATACTCAAGAATGATATTGTTATTCATCAGTTGGAGCTCTCTCGATGTGATATAAAATCAATCAATGCTTCTATCATAGAGTTAAAGTAAAATTTCAAATAGA
Source organism: Gyrodactylus bullatarudis (assembly GCA_012064415.1). Lineage (NCBI taxonomy): Eukaryota > Metazoa > Platyhelminthes > Monogenea > Gyrodactylidea > Gyrodactylidae > Gyrodactylus > Gyrodactylus bullatarudis. The sequence continues at coordinate 83,028 of SSNU01000317.1, read as the reverse complement.
TAAAAGCAAAAAATGTTATTAACTGTGCATATCTTGAATGCCAAACACCCTTCTCGTTTTCTTATTATCTAGCGTGCCTTGAATAAAATAAATAAATAAATTTTAGCAAAGACAAATAAATTTTAAGTAGTTCTTTATGTGTGAAATGAATACAACAATTATATTTCATTGTTTGAAAATTGTTCGTAAAGTAAGTGGTGAAAATTTTCATTCATTAAAATTTTGAATAAATTCTAGATCAAAAAAATTTTGCAGTGGAGTAGAGGTCAAACACTCTTATCCACAATTCCCATTCCAATATTCGATAACATGGGAAATTCTGTTTATAAAATCCAGTGGAAGAAAATAAAATATTTTCGAGCTAATTCCCTCATGAATTGATAAGTAAGTAGCAAAAAAATGTTTCCACTGCTCAATTAATGAAATAAAATTCAGATATAAATTTAATTTTGAGAGGAACGCAATAAACTGTATGAATTCCGAGGTCTTCAAAGAGAAAGTATGGACAGTTGTCATGACTAAAAAGGGACATGACTTTCCCGGTAAAAATAGGCAAAAGAAAATTTTATCCGAACAAAGGAAAGGAAAAAATAGTAGCATAAATTATAAATGAGTAAAGACTAACCACTTGTTGAGTTGAGATTAATTTCAGGCTGATTTGTAATAAGACGATAAGTTATTATGGCGTTATCCCCTTCATCAAGGGATATTGCTTTGACAGTAGTTATGACAGAGCCAACTTGGAGTGATTCCGAGACTTTGACAGTTAGATTAGGATCAAGAAATTGTGGCGGTGAATCATTTACATCCAAGAGTGTAACAGTAACTGATGTTGAAGTTGTATGTTGATTTGAAATACTATCCTTGACAGTTATATTCAAATGATGTTGAGCTTGTGTCTCTCTATCAAGGGGTCTGCTGACGCTTATAATTCCAGTTTTTTTGTGTATTGAGAATCTACTCTCAGAGGCGTTTTCTATTTCATAGCTCAACTGGTGTTGATCATCTGTTTAAGAAATGAAACACAATAAGTTAGTACTTGGAAAATACTTGAATGTTATTGGTTGAATTTTTCTGAAGCAATATGATTGGTTTAGTTAATTTGTGTATCACGATAATTTCATAAACTCGTCATCATGTTAATCTAATATTACGGTATACTTAAAAGAAGTTTATAGGAAAATCGGATAAAAACATGGACATTATTGTAGATTTGAACATGCATCAAAACATAAAACACACACCTAGAAATTATCATAATATGACTGTTATATATTGGCAAGGAAAATAAAGATAAATGACCTTGTTTCTTCTTCTTCAAAGATTTAGGTGCCACTAAAATAATAAATGTATATTCAAATAAATCCCAAAGTAAATTGATTTTCGTGTCAGATAAATATGCACACTAGAAGAAGTGGTAGAAGAGGATGCATAAAAATGTGTACATAAAGTTCGAAGGACTTTATCGCGTATAAGGATTAATGGTTTAAAGTAGATGATGCCCATTTTTCAAGAGTAACGAAACCATTCACTTAGTAGTTTCAATGTGAAGAGGAACCTTTTCCCCTCTTGTCAAACGAAAAAAAATTTTATTCAAGTTTTTCCTCTTTGGATAAGATATATGAAAATTACGAATACAGAACTTATTGGTTTTAATGCAATACTTGTCGTAAATCATCAGGTAATTTAATATGCTATCCTATGTTGAAAAAAAGAGAGTTACAAGTACAATTGCGTATTTAACTACGAATAAAAAATAATTTATATAACTACTATCGAGTATATATTTGAATATTTTGAACAAACTTTTATCAGGATCCGTTGCATGAACATAACCTATTATGTTACCAACAGGTGCGTCTTCCTTGATTGAAGAAACATCGATAATGTCAAAGATTGGGGGATGATTGTTAACATCGAGGATTGTGATGGTTACATGTGTTTCACAAGTCTGATTGTCAACATCGGATACGGATATGGTTAATTCAACTTTTTGTGTATCCTGAGGTAATGCTGATGTAGTTTTAATCAATCCAGTATCTGAGTCAATACTGAAATATGAGCTATGCTGAGAGTTTAGAATAAATGATAATTTTGAATATTTCTCTGATACATCATTATCCTTGGCTATGATTTTAAGAATGTCGGTGCCGATTTCCAAGTCTTCCTTGATTTGTATATCAATATTTTCCTATTCATTTTAATATTTTAAAATATTATTAATAAAACTACTTTAAAGTAGATGGACTAACATTTTCACAAATTGGGACATTATCGTTCACATCTTCTATGCTGATGATTAATTCGAAAGGATCCTGTGTATCAGAATAACCGTCTGTGGCGACAACTTTGATAGATAAATTTTTTCCATCATACTTCTCAGTATCCAATGGCTTAATCAACTTCAAATGGCCCTTCACTTGATCTAGAGTCAGTTCATTTGTAAAGTTGCCGTCCTTGAGGAAATACCTTGAGTATGTCTTATTGTGTACACTGAGAAGTTGAGTGAAATCGAAGAATATCCCATCTTTCTCAGTTAGGAGAGTATTCTCTTTGAGAGAGATGAAATTCATTCTTCCAGTTTCCCGATTCCACTTTAGTGAATCTTTAATCTTTCCATGGTAATTCAATTTAACGATAGATGTCGCAATTTGATTAGCAGAATCCTTACAAGATACCTGGCAAATAGATAGATGAGTTAGATGAAAAGAATAGATAAAAAGCAATTAGAATAATTCCTTATCAGATTATGTATGGTATCATGGGGAAGGAAGTAATAGGGAGAAAAAAACATTGATACAGAAAGTGAAATACTCACTTGGAATGGATACTCTCCCGATTGTAGTTTCTTTTCCAGGGCAAATGAATCAATGATTCTTATAGCACCGTTCTGTTGAGCTTCAAGGATACCATCATCGATGTAATAGATCAAGGGATCATTTAGATTGTAGTCAAGATCATAGGCGGATATTTTACCAATTATTTGCCCATCATATGGAAAATCTTTCATATTTATTTGATAGCTAAAGAAAATAAAATTGAGATCAAAAAGTCTTGAGAATTATTAAGTTATCAACTAAAAATCAATAAATGCATGTACAGATATCTGTATTTATTTATGTTATGCCAGCTGTCAGAAAGGGATAAGAAGATACAGAAGGGACTGAATGTCGGCTAGAGCAAAAGAAAAGGAGAGTCTGAAAATACCAAGATGAGTCATGAGTTTAGTAGTTTACTATGTGGAACATTTATTTAGTTCTTGTTTGCAATGGAAAATTAAAGACGTACAAAAAATGTATGTAGACACGTAAATGTTAAACAAAACAAAATAAGGGGGATATGATAATATAGCATATCTTATTTTTGACAGGAAATTGTGAATGAGTATTCAAAAATTATAATGATATGTCTTTCTGAATATTCCCTGCTAATCTGATTGTATGCCTTTTTCTTTGGGATGGAATTAATTTTCCTTAAAAAAATTTAAAATTCATGGCAAGATTTATTGAAGGATTTCATTCAATGAAATTCGAGGACTAACTGATTCATCAACTTTTTCAATATCCAAGTATATACTGTATCTCGGAAAGTCTATATCTATGATATGCTTTTGTTATTGGTGAAATGATGATCGACGAGATAAAGCTGTTGCTTTCCATTCACTTTTTTGTAAATACAGTACAGTATTAATTCCTGCTTTACTAAATGGTAGGTTGTTTTTCTATTTCCCTGTTTGAGGTGAACTAATTTAGATTATGAACAAAAGGTCAACAAGGAATTTATATACGTACGCGTTGTAATATATGCTAAGATCTACTTCTTCATTCATTAAAATAAGAAGTGTAACAAGATGATGAATAAGGAACATGAGAATTAAACACTTTTGTTAATAAATTAATCTAATTATCAACAGTAAAGATAATATTTATGTATCAATAATAGCTGAAATATCAATAACCAATTCAGCAGTAGAAGATATCTTTTAAAAATTATTTTCAAATGCTTAAAATTTCTTTCTCGTGAACTGGCAGAAAGGAAAAATCTAAAGCTAACTAATATGAAGTACTATGATCAGTATAAGATAAATCCCTCGAAAATGGTGAATTTCTTCAATATTTAATGATAATATTCGGATTCTGCTGCTACAAAACTTCATTCAAATGAATAAAAATTCTCAGCTTTAAGATCAAACAATGAGAATTTGACGCCAAATCGAATTTCTATAAATGATCATATATTTCTTAAAAAAAATAGTTTTCTTCAAATGGTAAAGGTAAACATGGATTCCAAAAAAATCTTGTCGTATTCGAATTCTTGATGAAAAATTGAAATTCTTGTAATAATCATAGATTTCCAACTTTGTTTCAACCAACTCTATTTAAGGACCTTTATAAAATATAGATTATTTTGAAAATCCTCTATTATAATAAAACTATCCAGTAAGAGTGATACATATTAAGGGAGATAAAAAATATTGCATAATGATAGTTTTTTAATGAGGCATGGGAAATAGGAGGAAATATCCTTCAAATAACAAAACAATAAGCGTACAACTGGTGAGAATGTACAAATGAGTCATTGGTCATTGTTATTAACCCTCTCTCTCACATATAATTGGCCTTGAGACCCGCATGATGCAGGGAGAAAAATTACAGTGGAAGAATAATAGCTAGGAAAAAAAATAAATTCACCCCATTTTTATATCGCCTCTCTTCAGAGGAAAAGAATCTACTTTGAAAATTCAATTAAGTTTTCTCCTTGAGGCTTTGTGTGCTCAAATAATACTCAAGATTATTAAAAAATGAAAATATTTACCTGTTACTGGAGAATCTTGGATAGAAAACATTTTCCCTTTGATACTCCAAATTTATTTCGGAATAGCACTTGTAAGGTAAGAGGAAGTCATCATCATTTTCAGTTCGATAATGGATAACAACCTTGGTTGATTGTTTCATATTGGATAAGCCCTTATTTTGTTTAACTTGACCAGTTCTAGCATCAATAGAAAGGAAATCCTGGCCAGTTAATGACCAATGACTCTTTTCATGGTTGTCTGATAATTCGTCAACGTGACAGCTTCCAATTATGTCGCCATTAGCATTTCTGAGTTGGCTGTGTAATTTTTCAATTTGACACTTAATCAGAGGGAAGTAGTTATGCTTGAATCGATTTTCTGAAGCAAAAAGTATCATTATTTTTGCTTCATCTGAGCAATAGTTGACTTCATTGTTTGCATGGCAAACTTTAATGCTGAATTGGACGCCAACCTTTCCTTCTTGTTCGCGGGATGGCCGTTGTATCGAATTAATGAGTAATAATTGTTTATTCTCCTTGTTAATAATGAAAGGCTGTGACTCGTCGTCAATGAGAAGATCGAAAAATCGAGAGTCAAAATTATTCAAATGGATGAACAGGGGTAGAGATTTCTCTTTCTCGTTTTCAGCAAGAGTATACTGCTCAGGGTATATTGTAAATATGTAATCCTTGTTAATGAACTCTGGTTGAATGTTGGGACGAATCTTCTCAAACGATACATAGACATCTTGGTAGTCTTGTTGATTTTTAACCAAGGTTATTTTGACCAAGGAACAGGAAGTAGAATCAAAATCTTTGGAGAGTTTCAAGAGACCTAAAGTGGCAAAAAAATAAAGGATTGAAATTGGAAATTTTAAAATGAATACTAACCATTCTCAATTAAGTAGCTAGAATCATCAGCACAGTTTGTCAGAGTTCCGTTGAAAAAGTTTGACTTGCTAATGAGACGGACTTGATGGACTCTTTGAAATTTTTCATTGAGTTGCAAAATTATTGAATTTAAATCCTCAATTAGAATCAAGCCAGAAGAGCTAGATTTATCTTTTGTTGAAATTTCAAAATCGAAAAGTTTTACATTCAGTTTACACTCTGTTGAGGAATGTAATCCATCGTCAGCAAAAACATTATAATTTAGACTTGTCGGTAGATCAGGAAACAATTTTGAATTTTCTGAGCGTAACGAAAGCCTTCCTGAATCCTGGTCAAAGTTGAATAAAACTTGATATTTGAAAGCTTCCTCGTTGGCTGGTAAAAGTGTATATTTTAGCTTTGGTAGTAAATCGTCATCAAGCGCTGTCAAGTACGCCAATGTTCGATTATTTCCTTTGCTCAAAGATACAGATATTGTCAGAGGACAATTTTCCGGTGTGAAATATGGTGCATTGTCGTTTTTATCGATAACATTGATCTAGAAAAAAATAATGCATTAAACAATAAAGGGGGTCAACAATATTTTTTTTGTTTTTTCTATTTAAGACAGAACGAGTTGTTAATTAGTCATTGAAACCATAGAGAATAAAAAGAAATATACTCTTGAACTATTCTTCGTGACTATTCAATCGATATTCTAACGATAGTAAACACATTATTATACTGTATTAATACTTTACAGGACAATTCAAAGAAACAAACAAAGTCAAATGGCTCTCTGAGTGCTGATGAAATATACATTTTGAATGAGTAATTTCCAAAGAAAACTTGGTGTGAGAAAGAATTTATGAAAAATATAGTAACTAAATTTACAATGAAAATGCTCGAGTATTTTTTTGAAAAAATTAATAATAGCCTGTACATAAACTAAATATTCTCTCTCATTAATCAAACTTTGCATGGATTTCTCAATGAATTGCCAAGGGGCATGTAACTATATAAGATAACAAAAAGTCGATGAATTAAAAGTGATCTACTCCCTCCCCTTGAGTTAAACTCTTTCCCTACAACAATGAGCAAGGAAATAAGCCAAAAAAGAAAGAAACTTTTTTGTCACAAACATCCTAAAGGAATAAAAGATGAGATCGATGAAACTTACATTGATTGTTGTTTCATTAATTTTCCCAGTAATAGTTCCTTTGGCAGATACTTTGATACGATGAAAAGTCAATGATTCATGATCGAGATGCTTTTTCAGGATAATAATACCATTGTCTTTGTTGATGTGAAAGAATTCCGATGGTGTTTCCAAAAAGTATGTTAAATTTTCATTATCACTTATAGCGTGAACTTGTGCTAAAGGTTCGGCGGGAATTTTATTCTCTTCAATATTTACAATGATCGAGTCTTTTTCAAAGTAAGGAGCGTATCTTTCAATTGGCTAAAGATAACAATGAATAAGTTATTGAAATAGATTATCACTTAAAAATATGTCATAATTTAGTAAACATACCAAATTTTTTATGTAAACAAATTTGACTGCTTTAAAGCCAGTATTCAGATCGATCGCTTCAACGAGGAATAAATGGTCATTCCTTCCTAGGCCGTGAATAATTCCTTGTTGATAGTTTATGTTTTCTTCGACAAAAGCGGATAAAGTACCTACATTAATCGAGGTAATAAATGAGTAGAGATGATTTTGAAAAATATCAATTTTATCAAACTTACCCGACTTGGCACCAATATCAAAGGAGACGATATGCCTCATAGAGGCTATTTCGTCGTTTTCTCGAGACATTATTGCGTAATTTGGTATCAAGAAATATGTCTTGAGTGATGATAAATAGTCTTTGAGAATTTTGAGAAAATCTTTGGGATTTCTCACTAATCTTGAGGGCAAAATATTATAAATAACATTATTCGAATTTTTGGCTTTTATTTGATGAAAATCTTCAATTTTATTTGGCTCAATGACGAGGAAGGGTTCATCAAACGCAATACCCTCATCAGCCAACCATGATATGAATACACTTTTCTTGTAGTGGATATCTTTCTTTGACATTTTTACTAACAAATGCGCAACTTTGCCAACAAAGTTTATGTTTGATTGTTGGCCACCAGTAAAATAAATTGTTCCATTATCTGAATTGATATGAAAGTAGGAAGACCATGATCTTGGAAAGATTTCCAACAACTCATAAACGAAATTAAGGCTATCAATTTTTGGTGAAATTGATTTTTTGCATTGAGTGCTATTACCAAAGCATAAATACTCAAATTGAGGCTCTAAATCATTGTTCTCTTTTGTAATTTGATTGTTCTTCAAGTCTGTTATGTGAATTGTAGATTGAATCCAGAAACCTTGAGAATTTTTCACAAGAAATGGAAGATCGATCTTATTTTCATTGTGACAATTTTCTTTCAGACTGAGGATACCTTTGAAAGGATCGAGGCTGATAACTTCGTTATGCTTGAGAAGATAGAATTTGTTTATGGAACCTTCAGGAGAATTCAAGATCTTTATTTGCTTTTGTTTGAGCAAAAGTTCTTGAGCATTGATAGAAGGAAATTCACTTAATTTTAACTTGTTTCTATTTTCCTCGTATTTACTCGATCTGGTTATGTGAACAGTTAGATTGGCGATTGATTTGTAACCAAAGTTATTAATAACTGTTACTTGTAACTCAAAGACATGTTGAGGGTTATCATTCAGTTTAGTGGCATCTATTACATTAATTCTTCCGGATTGCTCATCCAAATGAAGCCATTCAACGAATTTATCAGAATTATGAAAGTAATAGCGAACGTTTTTACCATTACTCTTTACAGCTACTTGACAAATTTCCATTTGAGTATAGGCTGGTAAAGATAATGTACAAATATAGTTTGCATCTTCAGTAAATTCTGGAGACGAGTCATCAACATCTTCAGTATCGATAATAACTTCAACAAGAGATCTTGAAGATCTTTCATCTAGAATGTGAATGAAGAATTCCTTTCTCAAGGTATCATGTAGTGTTTCATTTAGAAAAATTACACCGCTGACTTGATTAATTTCAAACGGAATATTTTGGCTAGATGAACTTTTAATAATTTGGTAATTGTTAATTCTTGAAATGTCAGCGGATAATGGTATTCTGAGTACGCTATCAGTGTTCTTATCGAGGATAGGAGTTCCAAGTGGGCTATTCCTTTTGATCCTTCCGTGGAATCGTGCTGAGATGAATTGATTGCTGATAGCCTTTTGAACAGGAAGTATTCTAACCTAGAAAACAATACAAAGTTAATTATGAATAATTTGTTATTTTTTAATAGTTGATTTACAGTAATTTTGATGATGTTCTTTGTAATCAATTCAACTGCAAGATTTTGATTTATTTCAACAAAAAGATGAATATCTTCACTGGATTCAATGGTTTTACCAATAATAATTCGACCACTATCCTCAAATAGGTTGATGACTTCCGATGTCCGATTTAAGAGGATGAATTTTTCAAGTAAAAGTTTCCTATTTATCAGATAATCTTGAAGGTTTCCCACTTCCGTCCCAATTGAGGAATTTTGATAGGTCTTAAGGAGAATATCTGATTGTTTGAATCCATTAAGATTAGTCGGTATAACTGAACCAGGGCCTGGCGACAACTGGACATGAACAAATACACTTGTCAAATGTACACTATCGTCGTGATCAATGTCATAGGCAGTAATAAGAAGATCAAAAGAATATCTTTCCAATTGAATTGTGGAGAATGTTACAGTTGAGTAAATCTCACCAGTCACTTCGTCAATTCGAAAATATGGAAATGCTGAAAGGACAAAATGTTGAATTAGGTTAGAACTACTAAAAGCTAGAGGTTCTATGGTCTTTGAAACAATTGTCATTACAAAAGTAAAGAAATATGAATCAATAAAAGGAGAAGAGAATTTTATGTGAATTTCAAATGATAAACGTCATTTTTAATGAGTTACATGCTAAATCCCAAGATAGTATAAGATAAGGTCAGAATAATAATGATTATTCGTGCGAATAACACACAAATAAAATCTATGTACATTTTTTTTAGCTTTCAAACCACAAATTCATCTTTCCTGCTTCTTCAGAAAAAAGGGATATAGACACGTTTTTTCATCTTGTTTCATAAATCTCATATTTCCCAATTGAAAACATATTTTTCTACTGCCCGTGTACTTAGAAGTACGAGTAAAAAGAAATCTCTCCGAATAAATCTCCATAATTTAAATCCATACAAGATATTCCAATTGAGATAAAAAATAATATTTCATCCTTCGTTTTTTGAATATAAAAGAAAGACATTTAAGTTTTCCCTCTTTTTTTAAATCCTGATTATTTTGATCTTTATGGAGAAAAAGTATAAAAAGGGACATGAAAGGGATATTGCGCTTTGCCTACAAGCATTTATTCTCCAGAATTCCAATTATCACTAAAAGTACATGCATATTCTCACTCTGGCAGGGATGAAAACAATAGGTTTGCCAGAAATAAAACCCTGTAGAAGAGGTATTTGAATTTATCCTGGGTAATGTTAATGAAGAGAGAGCTACGGAAGTCTGGAATGTCAAAAGATCGGCTAAAAATTTGTACGCGTTCAATATCGAGGAGTGAAAGCAGAAGAATTGAAAAAATTATTTGAATAGGAAATAGAAATTCAATATCTAGTCATGTATCAGAGAAAAATGTTTAATATTAAAAAAAAATTAACTTCAGAAGTTCTAATGCTCAGAAAGAATTCAGTCATAATGAAAACGAAGAAGTGTATGTACAGGAAGTGGTCAAAACTATAAAATATAATAAAGTACACAAGTATTACTTGGATTATCTAACAAAATGAAATTTCAGTTTTAATTATCTTGTCATAATGTAGTTTTAAATAGTGAATGATTTTAGTTGCAATTTATATATTTGGGTATGTATTGCAATGTTATCCTTTAATTAAATATGTATTATTTCATTTTGCAATCTTGATAAGGGAAATAAAAAGTTTAAATAAATGAATGTATAAACAAAGATCAGAGGAATAAATGGATATTTTAATCAAGAAAATACTTACATGTGGATAGATTGTATCGAATTGGCAGGATACCAGTGAGAAGATAATTACTAAAATTCAATGTTTTATCCATATCACTAGCAGCAATCTGACCGATAAAGCTGCCTTCTTTAGCATTAAAAGGAATAGAGAAGGTATAACAATAATCATTAGATAGTGTTGATGGATTAGACACAAGAGTACTTTCTGATATTTTCCTAGAACTGCTATTGTTTTTATTGGGAATAATATTCATCACATTATAACAATGGAAATTAGGATAGAATTCATTGATAGGCTCCACATTAAGATTGATAGAGAGGAAGGCAATCTTATCCAAGTTGACTGTGGGATATTGATCGAGAGATTTCTCTGATCCAATAATAACGAGATAATTGTATTCTGAGCATCTTTCGAAATCAATATTCTCAAACTTATCAATTATAACTGAAATTGAAATGAAAGAAATCAAGCAATGACAAAGGAAAAATCATTGACCTTGGATGCTAAGGTAACTTACGTTCATCTTTCTTGTCATTCAGTTTGAAGGAAATCGCTTTAGACACATCAAAAGATTTCACAATTATTCCTAAGCCATCTTCATTTTCTCCTTCAAGCAGCTTAGGAGAAACTGTTAATGGGACACGTAGGATTGCATTCTCTTCAGGGAAATTCTCATCTATTTTCACCTCAAGTACAGCATTATGATTTTTCCACAAGAGTCGTGATGATAAACCGAATTGATGAACTTTCCAATCAACATCAATAGAGTTCTTATCAACTGCTATACTAACAGGTTTCAAATTGGATAGTTCATATGTAGTTATAGTAAACTAGAAAAAAGAAAATTGGATTATATAACAATAAGATTACCACAAAACAAGAAATAATTTCAATAAAATAATACAACATGGGGAATAGAAGGTAGTATATTGTAATACATTTGAATGAATGTTTTCTGAAAATTTGGACACTGAATGAGTGTAGAAATTGGTAAAATGATAATGAAAATTTCCTTTTTTTGAACTTGTGAAGGGAAGAGAGGGAGGAAAGCGAAGAAAAGAGAGAAAAATATCGGAAATTAGACACCATTTTTGGAAATTATTCATACGCTTTTGTATTTCCAGAGAGAAAGGAATATACCCCTGGAGGGGCTTTACTTACCAACACGATGACACAATTAAAATAATATTTTCTTGAATCGAGTGTATAATATTTCAAAGGATAATCAATCAAGATCCTTGATAAGAGGACGAGATTTTCTTGTACAACATGCAACATTAAATTTATCATAATTGAAAATTTCTTTCGTTGATCTTTGATCTCAAAAAATTCTATCACGCAAGAAATATTTTCCCTTGATAACTTTAATTTGACTTGGTTTCTTAAAAGATTATTTTTAAATGCGGAATAATAAATTACTAAAAACAAACGATCTTCATCTCATCAATTATAAACATGGAATATAATGAATTGTCATAAAAGTATGAAGGGGGAAACTATTCTGGACAGAATGTACAAGTATTCAGAAGAGAATTTTATATTTCCTTTCTCGTCTTGTTTCTTGAGGGAAAAGTTTTATTCATATTTCGAGTTAGATGGAAGAGGATAATGACTCATTTGTAGAGAATATAAATATAAATTCGTATTATGGGTAGAAAAATTAATAAATAAATTCCCAATAGGCAATGCAATGTTGAAGTGATCATAAATTTTCATTTGACTTCTTTTCTTCTTATCGAGTAACCCAAGTGTATGTCCAAAATTATGAACTTTAATGTAACAAAAATGTTGACAAAGAATAAGAAGTAGTAAGTGGGGAAAGTTGAGCGGAAAATATTTCCTCCAGACATGAATTTAATCAACCATAAGTTTGACTGGGAAAATTAACATCTCTTTTGGGTTTATTTACTTTAGGAGAGAAATTTCTTTTATAGAACATTATATTAACTGTTATTATTATGGTTATCATAATGTGTCCTGAGATTGGCATGAACGAAAGAATCACAGTTCAATATGATTAAGTAATTGACAATAGCTAATTGATAACATGAAGAAAATTACATGATTCCCCTAATGGATAAGTTCGGGATAAACAAGGAAGAGCAACTGTGATTTAAAGGTGGTTGAATTCATCTCAGAAGATAAATGGCCAGTTTAGTGTTAAGGAAAATGTATGAACAGAGGAAGTTATGAATCATAACAGCAATGAATGGGAAATAATTTGAATTTGGGTGATGAAACAAGGAAAAATGAAGAAAAAAAAATTATAGTATTTCCTATACACCAAGGACAATACAGTTAGCATATATTTTAAACGAGAAATGAATGTTTTGAAAATGAGTAACTTACGTTTTGATGAATGGATGTGCTATGGCCATTGGTACAAATCATGAATACGTCAAGAATTTCCGGTAGCTGGTCATCTGAAACTAGAATGATGCCAAAATGATTTGATTTTGTCCCACTCTTTGTAATATGAACGCCTTGAGGTAGAATCATAAGAGGCCCTTCAAAGTTATCTGAAAGAAAGAAATTTTTAAAACTCAAAAATTAGTTTGCACCCTTGATGAGAAAACCTTGATTTATTCAGAATGAAATAATGTCTAGAATATTCTTAATGAAGAGTTCAGAATATATTATTTGAAAAAATATAGTTTTTACAAGGTTTATTATGTCTAAATGTGAAATAATTCAAATGACTCTTGTCGACTGAAAGCACTGAAAGTTATTTGTAGTTTGTTATAAAAAAGAGATTTGAAATTGGACCAGATAATCGACATTTGAAGGATATAATTAACAAGAAAAGCTATAAACTCAAGTAGGATACTTGGAAAGGCAGGAGGAGCCTATTCAATTCAAGATATACAATTCTACAAGAGGTATATGATAATAAATCAGTCTTGTAAGAATACAAGGGGATAATATTAGTTTTTATTGCGTAATTATGCTGATGATGAAGGAGAATGGAAATCTTGCTTCATTTTTCAGCGTGGGTAACTAAACTACAAATAATATTAACCGATATTTTTTTGATTAACCTCAAAAAGTAAGCAAGTTACTTTTTCAAGAAGAAGTAATATTTCATTCCCAGTGTATTGGTGAAAGGATTCATAAACCCACAAATGAAAGAAAAAATTATAGAAAACTTTATTCTTGACCTGAATGAAAAGTTTGTAAATCTACTTTATAAAGGGGGCTATGTGTTAAATAAAAATTATAACCGATTAGGTTAGCCTGTTTAAAATGCCGTTCATTCAGGAGAAAAGAAAGACCAAAATGGTGGGGGAGGGGTAGGGTTGATAAAAATTCATAAAAGTTTATTAATTGTAGCGATTTGGCAATAACTTGGATTTTATTTCCTACACACAATGGCAATGAAAAATAAATTTGAAAGAATAAATAAATTTAAAAAACATAAAAGGGGCGAGAGGGTAACATTATAGAATAAAGATTTGATTAGTAGTATTTTGTATTGATTGAAAATTCTTAAAATGAGATCTGGATTGAGAAATATTGCTAAACTGTTTTATCATTTATTTGAAAATGCTGGCAATGAGAGCCAATTGAAATCTTTCTCAGTTCCCCATAGGAAATATCATCTTGTTGAATATGGCCTTGAGAAATAATTAATGTGAGATCACAATAAAATTTATATTATTTTTATTTATTTGGCGAAATTTGTACTAATAATCACACGTCCTCTTGATAAAAATATTCATGTACTTTTATACAAGTTGAAAGATTTGTGAATTGAAAGAATTCAAATTTCTAAACATACATTCAACTTTAGATGGACTTTGAACTTCTATACCAATAAGATATATCCAAGTATTATTATTATTATTAATGATATGGGAGTTATTACAAAATAAACACATGGAAAAGAGGGGGAAACACACTCTCGAGGCGATATTTATGCACAAACTTGCAGTGGAAAAGATCACTTTTTATGGACAAGTGGGAAATAGGCTTCTTTTTATGGCAACTTGGTACTAATCAGCCTGATATATATCTATTTGTGCAGGAGAAAGTCTTTAGAGTTTTTTCAGATGCAAATTAAATAGCACGGACCAAGAAGGATAAAAATATTCTATATGCATACATTTGGTAATTGTGAAGAAAAAGAAAAAACAGATATGTGAAATAAAGTTCACATGGGACTCGAGGAAAAATTTGATCGAAAAAAAATTTTATCTCTTTCGATAAGGTCAAAAATTATTAGTGAATTTAAAAATTTATTTGTGTTTCTCACAATATTTCTCTATATATTGGGTCAATTGGGAATATATGGGAAAAATGAAAAAAATAACAGAATGATTGATATCAAAATTGAAAGCTAGCCTTTGTTAAATTTGATTTCAAAATTAGTTAATTCGAAATGAATTTTAACAAATATTTAGGTAATTTGATTAAATTTCATCAACAAAATTCTGCTCATGTCTTCTGCCTTTAAAATGAATGAGAAATTTTAGGTAGCTTTTTGTATTGAATAAAGAAAGAATTTGTTAGGTAAATGCAGATCTTTCTAATTGAGGGATGTAAATCAGAGGGAAAATATATGAGCTAACAGAAACTAATGGAAATGTTAATTAGGGAAAATTGGTATCAAGGAATTCAACAAGTTGTATTTTTTCTTATGAGGTTAGAAATTCAAGAGCCTGAAGGGAAAGAAAGAATTCAAGAGGAAGAAACGAATCACCTATTGTGAAGTACAAACAGAGGAAATGAATGAAGTAGGAAAAAAGAATGATGGTGTAATTAGGACAGGATAAATTATCCTTTTTACAGTTGTTGATGTGAAACCTTTGTATTTTTGTCCTGTTTAAAACTAGTTGAATTTGAATTAATAATTTTCTCCAAAGAGCATTAGAGGAGAAACTGAATCAAGTAATTTTTTGGTGAATATAGAATAAAACTAATCAGTTTAATTGTTATAGGGATTATGGATTATTTGAATAAAAAGCAAGATGGAATGATTGAAAGACAAGTGAAATCAGATTCGTCAAAATGAATCATCCCGTGTCAGGCAATCTGCTTTTCCCTTTGATGTGAGAACAAACAAATGAGAATACCAATAAAAATATGAGGAATTTCATTGTGAAGGATACCACTCTGTTTTTTTTCTAATTCGGATGAGTTAATGGGGGGAGGGGTTGTAAGGATGAAACGTAAAATAATTATTCTATCATTATAATTTACTAATACTGTGATGATATTTTATGAGAAAATAATTCTCATGATAAAAACAAATAAAAAACGATGAAAAAGGGTAATCCAAGAGATGTATTTAGAAAATAGTTCTAATATTAGAATTTTTACTTACCATCAAAGTAACAGACAACAGCAGAAAGACTGTCCAATTTTGTTATCACTGAAAAGTTGTGGATTACCGTTCCTTTTCCATGATTATGACCTTTGGGTTTGTAGGTGATGTTGCCCAACTGAGGATTTTCAAAGTAAATTTCTGTCCTTTCATTAACTGTCGGTAACAAGTTGATAACGACACGAATCATGTCAGATTTGAGACCTTGAGAGTCTTTGGCAAATGCCTGAAATCGATTAATGTTATTTATGAATGAGATGAGGAAGGAATCTTGAGATTTTAGAGTGGTACACTCGAACGATTATATTTTTTCTTGAGTACTGGAGAAATTTGGCAAATCTGAATATATTTCGGTTGATCAAATATATTTTTAATTTTCCCAGCCTATGCTGCAATAAATCTTGAATCAAGATTCTGGATGCAAGCAATTAAAAAAAGAGAAAAGTAATCTATCTTAATTATTTCTCTCAAGATTTTGAATGAGCTTTAAAGAGGGATACGAAAATAAACAACAAAGACAAAAAAGTTTGCAGCATTGACAGTGTAAGGGAGAATAAAAAATTTCTCATTGTATCCATAATTGAATTAGAACTGTAGAATAGTAATTTTACCCAGATGACCTGAAGGGATATTTGTCAAAATTGGTTAATTTTTGTGTAATTTATTCCTTTACTGAAAAGAGTTACGTAAACAAAATAGAATAAAGGGAAATTTAGTTTTCATAGTACAATGTTTTGATTAAAATGTTACCTGAAGAGTGTAATTGTTGAAGCGTTGATCTATGCTTGCTTGTGGATTGTAGCAAATGGCACCTGACTTTTCATTGATGCTGAGAATTGAGGATTCTGAATTTCCATAAAACACTGTTCCATTGATACCATTATCAAGGTCAAGTGCAAATACTCGACCAATGCATTCTGGGGAAATTAAAAGTAAAAATATTCATTAATTTTTACTTCCTTTTTATCCATTTTTCTAAGGTTTTTGCATTAGTGCTTTGGAAAGGCTTAGTCATTTTAAGTAAAAGTTGGAAGAGATTGGGTAATACAAAAGAAGCAAAGAGAAATCAATAAAGGAAAAAGAAACATATATGTGGAAATCCCTAGAGTCTGCATTAAGGAAAAGAAAATGATGCATGTCGACCAAAGATTAAGGTAGGGAAAAGTAGAAGGTGAACTTTGTATGAGTCATATATCAATCACATTGAGGCGAAAAATATTTTTCAAGTCAAAGTAAAAGGGTGGAGAGATCAATTTCCTTCATTTTCCATGTGAGTAGTAGTAGACAGAGTGTAACGTTATCATTCTCAAGGTGTATTAGATTAGAATATTATCCTCGATATTCCTATATACACCCCCCCAATAGAAGATTCTATTGAGTTATGCGAAAAATACACAAACGAACAGAAATAATGAAATGAGAACAAGATAATCTCAAAGTTGTATATTTTTCACATTTATGAAAAGTTGAGATGGATGAGGGTGGTGTAGTGTGATTGAGAGGACAAACTTTCGATGATGATTATGCATGTATCACATTACTCATCTCAACAGTAAATTCTGAGGCCATTTGAATGAGAATGTATTAGGAAGGAGATTATCAATAAACTTTTTTATGCATTCGCAAAAGGTTCGTATAGTCCCAAAGAAATTTCAGACAAGGATACTGAACAAGATATTGTATTTTAAAATTTAAAATACAATTTAAAATGTAAATAGTGTTTGAGGGACTAACTAATCAAAAGCTGCACAAACTTATGAGTAGAATAAATTGAGAACTAAACCTAATTACGACCTGGATATTCGATATTTTTCAAAATTTAAAGATGATCTAAGTGATTTATTATTTTTGGGAGATTTAATTCATTATGGGGTTTGCACATAGACAGGATGTACTTTGAGTATGGATGAAAAGAGGGGGAAAATATTCTTTTTCAATAATGATAATGAATGAATATAGAAAGAGAAATATTTTTAACAAAGTTGATGCTAATGAGACAAAAATTGTCGTCTTTCCACTTTTTTTAGGGAAAGGAGTGAGCGAGAGAGAGAGAAGGGAGAGACTTGTGCATGAACTTTTCATGGGAAAAAGAGGGGAGAAACGATGAAATATATAGAGGATATTCCCCTAACCTAGCACTGGAGTAATAATAATATTAAAGTAAAGTACACTACACCATGATATTCCGTTTCCTTGTCCGTGGAAAGTGAAAGTGAGAGTAGAGAGATGTAGATTTAAGGAAAACTAGCAAGACTACTACTACATGTGCTTATGGGAACAGCAAAAGGTAAATGTGAATTATTTCCAAGAGTTAAGAAGTTGAATGAAAATCTATTTAATAGTCAGTACTATTGCTAATAATATTACAGGATGTAAGAGGCAGATTAGGAAGAATTTACAATGTTTTTAATCCCTTCTGAATAAAGTATATAAACTTTTGTAAGTTTGTAATTGGAAATATTATCACTTGGAATGAGAATTTCTACTAGTTTGGCCGTTTTAGTTTGGTAGTTTCAAATGTTTTAAGCAATTTTTTTCATGGATCAAATATGAAATAATGGCAGAAATTTATTTCAGATATTATAAGATTCAGAATACAGAATTTTCAAAATATTTGGTTTTCTTATTGACAAATTCTAAAATTCTATCGCTCAAAAGTTTGGATAGAATTATCACTGATAATTTATCAGACATTGATATCAGAACGATAATTTATTCAGGTTCGAAGCTTGTTGTAGGCTCAAATACGATGATTTCCTATCACATATCGTAATGACAGATGAAAAATCGATATATCTGAAAGATCATAGTCGTAAAAGGTAGTTACCCAGCCTAAACCAGAGAGGTTTGCAAAGAATATTCTGACCATATTGAATTGCTTAAACCAAATGCTTCAGTAATTGGAGCTCAATATACCGAGTCGTTTCAAGCCAAGTCAAGCTCAGGGAGGTATACCCGAAACTTGCTTGGGATACATTCTTAAGATTAATGAAAGATTTTTTTCAGGGAGAGTAATGTTGACGTTATAGATGATCCTTTTTACAGTTCAGATCTTGCTCCGACAAATTATCACCCTATTAGATTCCTACAACATCATCTGAAGAGAAAATCTTCAATTCAAGACTACATGTTTTGGACTCACTTAATCAGTACTTGAATCAAAAAACCCAAAAGATTTGAGATGAGAGAAGAATTGGCTTTTCCTCAAGACAGGAAATATTTGCCACCCAGGCTAAAAGTTACCTTGGCAGAAAAAAAGAGATAAAAACATTAGTAACAAGGCTTGTGTTGCATAAAGCAAGACGTGCATGAAATTCAGAGACGAGGGTAATTCAGATAAGTAGATTCTTGCTAGGAAGAGTAGACTATGAAAATATTGTCTGAAAAAGATTACAAAATGACATGCACTTGAACATTAAAGGGGAGAGTAACTCACTGGTATTTTCATTAGGATAAAACTGAATAGTCAATGAATTTGTTTCATGATTTAGATTGAAGAATTCAGGCCGATTATCATTAATATCAGTGATTATTATGTTGACATGATAGGTAACCATGTCGATTTCAGATAGCTTCTCAGTTTTTGGATCAATCTTTTCACTGGCCTGTACAACCAACTGAATAGAGTCTGATTGGGAATTTGTGAGATTTTCACGATCCAATTTAATTCCGGATGTTTTTATCAATCCTAAATGAACATTATTTATAAATCAACATGTATCAAAAATTTTTTTAACATTCCAACTGTAAAATAGAAATGTAACATGGAAACAAGAATGAGAAAATATTGCCTCAGGCTCAAACAGAAACAGCTGATACGTATGTATATATGTGTTAAATAGATGAATTAATTAATTGTTTTTCTTGAGGGAAAACTAGAGAAGCACCAAAAAGTGTTGATACAATAAATTTCTTATTAATTTACTTCGCTACCCCCTAACTTTCGTGTTTTAATGTGAAAAATATGTAGATACAGCAGATTTAATATATTTCATTACCAGGTTTGACCTTTGCTACAAAAAAACAATAAGATAGGAAGTAATAGGCGAAACTAGATAGAAATGAATGAACGGGAGAGTGATATAAATTATAACGTAAATCCCATCAAGAAATGTACTTGTATAATAATTATGATCGAGAGATAATTATAATTCATTAGAACGATGCATGAAAGCGATTTCATGGTAATATAAAGCAAGTTGATATGAAGATGAGAATTGATGATTTTCAATCCAGAGAAAAGAGATTTTGACAAAAATATGGTCATTTTTCGAATTTCAAATTAACCATGAATTTTCACTTTCGTAATTAGTCAAGGAAATCAAAAGTGACCAATAGGTTAAAAAACAGATTCAATTAAGAAGGGAGGTTGTGGAGTTACATCTAATAATTTTACTTTGATTAGGTTAGTACAAAAATTCATTTAGAAACTTGAACTCTGCTAAAAAATTGAAATTCGAGCGATACTATTGAGCATAGCTTCTGAACAAGAGGAGATAGAATATTTCTACATTTTTATAATTGTAGTGTAAGTTCTAATAGGCTTTCTAATAGAGAAGAAATGAAATCGAAAATTCGAATAACACAAATTAAAATATTTCGTAAAATTTGCGATCTTATTATTTCGATCCGATGAGCATACTGTAAAAATTTTAATAGATTATAGATGAAAAGTGTTATTTTACTAGACTATGTAATTATGATTTGAAAGTCATTACAAGGAAATAATAAAATGGAAGTAGGGTAGTTGATTTTTGAATGATGAAAAGTGAGTTAAAGGGTGGAATATTTCTCATGAATTTTTCAATAGATTATACATAATAAGTATAATAAATAAAATCACTTGAGGATACGTAGGACTATTTACCAGAATAAAATCAGTATTAATCTCTTCTTTTCCTATGGATGACCAGTACTAAACAATAGTTAGTAGTTATATTAACATATTATCGTTAGAAGTAGTAAACACATTGCACAGAACACTTGAGGAAATTCATAATCATCAAATGAAAGGAAATCCCTTTTAGAAGCAAGCATACAAAATTTTTAAAGGAATACTGATTGCAAGGGTAGAGAGACTTTTAGAGAAATTGTGTTGATTATTAATTTCAAGTAGAAATGACTCACCAATTTCAGAATCAATAGAGAACCAAGCATTATCATTGCCAGAAATGATTTTGAATTCATATGACTTTTGATCACGATTACGATCGATAAGCTCAGGTACAGAGATAAATGTATTTGGCTTAGTATTTTCAGGAATATGGATTTCATAGACAGGACGATCTGTCATTATTGCATGATCATTAAGGTCCAACACTTTGATGAATACTTCGGCAAAAGCAATTGATTTTTCATCATCTTGACTGTAGATTTGATATTCATTGCTGTTGTGGATTATTTCCTTGGCAAGGATTGTCAGCCAGTAACCACGCACGTAAGACGTGGTCTCTGCGTCTAGTTGGACTGTAGTTGTTATAAGGCCACTTTCATCTATGCTAAACTTTCCCAGACCAGTTCCAGCAACAATCGAATAAGATATGTTAGCCCGGTTATCTGGGTCAATTGCTTTAATCTTTAGTGGACCCATTAGTTGAAATAGATCGGTATTTATTTGGCTAGGAACTGTACCAGGAGGAGAATTTTCTCGAACCAAAGCCAAATATAAGCCTGATTCGTCTACAAACTTGGGTGGATAATTGTTGAGTATTACCGGAAGTACCTGTTAAAAATTATCAATAAACAATCTTTAAAAGTCCAAACTTTTTTTCAACTAACTGTGACACGAAAAGTGATTTCTGCGCGTTCGTGGTTAGAAGCCTGATTAGTAGCCTTTACTGTCAAATTGTAAGTATGATTTTCGATGAGTCCTTGACATGTTTTTGATATAATGATGACACCGGAGCTATGATCACATGTAAAACAGTTTCCATGGTTATTGATGAGAAAATACTTTGTATACGCATTCATACCAATATCCGGATCTTTGGCTCTAACTGTGGTTACGTAGGCTCCGTTAGGTAAATCACTAGGAATGACCAGATCATCAATTTTATCCAGAACAACGGGATTATCATCCGAATCATCGATTTGTACGCGTACAATCAAGTCAGTTGTCTGTTGATTTATTTCACTTTTCTTGGCCAACTTTAGTAGATTCTGGTCAACACCACTGTGGTTATAATATCCAATATCTGTAACAAGAATGTTCAGATCATAGTGATCCACTTGCTCACGATCCAATTGTGATATCAGGATTATTTTTCCGGACTTTTCATCAATCTAAAAAGGTGGTAAAATAAATATTTACAAAGCTGGAAAGAGATGAAATAACTCGCAAAAAAAGATTTTTCAAGTGGAATGACCCCAAGGAAAATCCATTAGTGAATTTTAAAAGGAATTCATTATGAAAGACTTTAGGAAAAACTAAAAATTTAGCAAATGATGAGGAAACCGAGAGTTATTTCTAGTATTTTTATTTTAATAAAAATACCATGACAACAAAATTGAAAAAATGTACTTGTGATATAGATAAAATAACGATACTCTCTCATCAAGATTAAAAAGATAATTACACATTTGGACTTGGATGCCTGGAGGAATGGAGATGGATTAGTCACAACTGGCACCTTGTTCAAATCCATCCGACTATGATATAGCAAAATTAAGAAAAAATTTTCAATTTGAATTTTTATCATGAATTTATCCATGATCCGCTCAAATTTGGAAGCTAATTGATTTGATGATCAATGTATTTATAGCATGAAGGAAATCTTGATCAATAAAATCTATCTTGTAAAGAGAGAAATGTTTACAGATTACAGAGAAAACAACAACAACAAGTAATAATGTTATTGTTGTTTGTACGAGTGTCCAAAAAGCATGAAAATCAATCATGTTGAAAAAAAATTAATCTAGAAATTAAATGAAAAGAATCGCAGTGTATTTTTAATGTTACACAAGCGTATTTCAATATGGAAATTTTTTTACACGCTCGTAAATAATAATTCTCTCCTCAGAGGGGAGAGAATGTAACGAGGTGGATGATCTGAGGTAATGATGAACTAGTTGTTGGGCTTCGTAAGTACACACACACACCCAGAGTATCTAAGAATATATATTTTATATAATAAACAGTGTTTTTGGTGTATTTTAATTTTATGCATAAATTTTATGGAGAAAGGTTGAATTTAGAAAGACAAGGGTTGGTGGGTGAGGAATTACCTAAATGAATTTTCATGTAAAGATTATTGTAAATAGAAATATATATTTTTAATGAATAGTGTAGAATGATGATCATTAATAATATTATCATTCTACAATACATTTTCTGGCTCTCAAATGACCTTGAATTCGTTTGTAAGAAATGAAAAGAAGACTTCCTGATTCATAATCAGTCATTTTTTTATCAACAGGATAACTCAGACTAGATTTTATTCAAGAGAGAAAATCTTTATTATGGATAATTTATTAAATTGAATTTGTTAAATAGTTGACAATGAATCATCTTTTTTGGCGTATTTCTTCAAAATTTATAAACAAGTGTCAAAATCTATGATTAATGACAATACCTTTGGGGCTTTATATTTCAAAAGTGAATTTTCACAATTTAAGTAACGAAACAAAAGAATACACTTTTAAAAATCGTCAATTTATGTTAACTTTTTTCTATAATCATCACCCCAACCCTTTTTCTGTAGAAAAACACACCTTGGTAATGAATCATTTGAATTTTCGATAAATAGGTAAAAAAGTCACATTTAAATGATGTGTTATCCCAGTCATACGCCTACCAATCGACTATACGGGATTGAGAGTGGAGGTTTATCATAAGCCAAAATTCCCTTTTACTTTAAAGATGAGGAAAAGACCAAAAATGCAAAAAAATTGATGATGTTAACACTGTAGAATCAGATGATGGTGAAAAGGAAACACGGTGGATGAAGAAAGGGGTGGATGATGATGACTATAGCGGAATGAATCTTAATTATTAATCAACCAGAAAATGCAGTTGTAAAAGGAGACTCTTGTCATTAATATGAAAAAAACAATCCATCTATCTCGTGAGGCTTATGATGTGAATTTAACCTTGATAAGAAAGAGGTCAGAGATATAACTGAATACTGTATATAACTTGATTTATGACTTGTCATCATGAGGAGATAACTGGAATTAGTCATAATCACTCCCAGTGAAATCTTTATTAATTCCAGATTACAGAACATACATAACATTTTGCCATGTTAACACTTTTAACCGTTAGAGTTCCACTGGGTTATTTCTATCATACAATTATTCTTTTAAGCCTCAGAAAAAACTTTGTCCACCAACCATTCGATAAGAACTCTATTAATCTTCTGGAATACGCAAAGATCTCAGCTCTATCATTACTAATTCAAAGAAAGTTGATTTTTTTTGAAAAAATTAAAGTTTACTTAAAACGTTTGATGAAGACCTACATTCCAGGATCATAGATACGAACTTCAATACAGTAATCATACCTGTATAATTCAAATATGTAATCGCAATTTATGAAAAAAAATTTCTCTGGGACTTTTTAGGGTTAAAGTAAGGGTTTGAAAAAAATCATAATTCCACCTCTAAAAAGTGCTGTTTTTTCGAGAATTTCTAATGATAATTAGATAAATTATACAGTTTGAAAACTTTACGATAACTTGATAAACAAAATATGCTAGTGGTGTATGAATATTTTGAGGGGGAAGGATAACATAGTTATTTATAGTTCAATAATAATACAGAAAGAAATGTTTTTACTGGTAAGGATAGAGAATTACACCAAAAAGAGAAATAGTAGTATGATGAGTCAACTCCTTGTTTCTATACTGAACTGCTACTACAGTAGTAACATGGTGTGTGCAGTGTTCAAGAGAAAAGAAAATGGTAAGTCTTCTTCGTAGAAATAAAAGAATCTCTAATTTCTGTTTTCTTTCAAAAATGACTCATACATGCAGAAGAAATGAATGAATAAAGTTAAATTTATACCATTCTATATATACATTTTTGTACATTTAGTGAACTGTTTAGCATTAGTATTAACTGAGACAATTTCAGTTTAGTTTAACAAGCATAGACGAGCAATTTCACAGACTTTTTTTCTCTCTTGCTTAGCCTTATTCATTTAAAGTATTTTCTCTTCTTTGAAAAATCAATAGAGAAAAAATTGTAGATTTTGACGGACACTAAAAAACATCCCGTCTTTTTGTTTAAGAATTCTTTTAAGACAATAAACAAATAAGAGTTTAAATGTAACTCAAATTTATCTTTTTCAGCATTCAAAGCCCTTATTCCCTTATGGAGTTGTTAGAGCCTAGAACAGACCTCATTAGATATTCAAGAATAAGTAGCTTTAAAAATCTATAAATTAATATAAACAGAATACTGAATATTTCAATGTTAAGTAAGAAAATGAGTGTGCTGAAATATGTTTAAAATAAAACTTACATGGAAAATATCTCGATAATTGACAAGTTGAAAGTGTAGTTGGGAAAATATATCTCGATCGTAAGCAGTAATCTGGCCAACAAAACTGTTTATGGTCATATTTTCCTTTACGAATAAAATTCCCTCAAAATGGTGAACATCAGTTGTGGATGGTATTAAATGGTGTCCTGGAGAGGTGATAATTGGTTTTTCATCATTCAGATCAAAAATGAGTATGATAAATGTCAACTGATCACATTTCGGGTCATCAGCCATGTCGCAGACTTGAACTTCAATCTCAAGGCTGCTCACAAGATCTCGATCGATGGTCTCCCCAATGATGAGATTAACATTTCCTTTTTCAGAAATGACAATAGAACTTTGATTATTGTTATTACTACAATCCTGTAAGAGGAAGGGAATCGATATTTTTTCTGAAATTTCATCGTTGCCAAAGAGTATCTCAGTGTGTGGTTCAGCATAAACAGCTTTAACGTTTTTGATTGAGAACTGCATGAGGCCGTTGGAGGAGAATTCAGCTGAATCATTATCAATCGCATTTATTGTATAGATTTTAGTTCCAATAGGTAAATTTTCTGGTATGTTGAGGTAGATTTTAGGCTCATGGAGAAATTTCGGCGCATAATTATTGGTGGGGAAGAAAAGTATACGACCGAAGGATGAATGAATATCCATAGTTCTTTTATCCACAAGACTAATGAGCTTATTCTTGGCGATACTATTCGCTTCCAGAGCATTTAGTACTGGTGATTTATCACAATTCTTTGAGAAATGATGTTGATTCGTTTTAACCAATTCAACTTTGATAATAAGATTATCTTCTTTCTGATCAGATGAATGTTCAAGGATAATTTCAATTATGCTATCCGGTGGACTTAGTGTTGAGCAGGTAAGTATTAGGGAATTGGTCATTGAGTTGATTTTGAAGCAGGGTCGGACAATGTTTGTTGATTTAATGGTGCTCTGGATGAACTTGGAGCCATCACGGTCAATATCTTGAGCTGAATAAATTCCTAGGTCCATAAGCTCTTCTCCGTTGTCACTTTTCAAGCCCATGACTAGGCCATTATCATTGACGCCCAGTTTCAGAGTACAAGATGGATAAAGGAACGTTGGCTTAAACTCATCAATGTCCTCAATTTCAATGTTAAAGAGTCCAATAGAATTTCTTGGATATGGACTGCCGGAATCACTAACCTCGATGTAAATTTTGAATGATCTCGGCATGACTTCTGCATTCAAGCTCTCTTTTACAACCAAACTCTTTTTGTCGATCGGGTCAAATCTAAATGGTAAAACATCTTCATTCAGAAGAACGTAGGTTAATTGAGTATTTGATACATCTGGATCAAATGCATCAACATCGAATACGACATGTCCAATTTTGACGTCCTCTCTAATCTGAAATGTAGATCCATTGTTCTTGATGATAGGTGGAAATTCATTGAAATCCAAAACTTTAATCCTGATAACATTTTCCATGAATGATGATAGAACAATGTTGTTTTTATTTCCTAGACTGAATTTTATCAGGAGTTCAGTAGTATTGTCTCGTTCAAGATCTATTTTTTTGGTCAAGTAAAGGGCTCCGGACTGAGTTAAATTGATGAATCCATTCCAGACGGGCGATAAATCGGAAAATAGACTGACATAATTGTTGATTGGCAGGTTTTGTCTACCTCGAATAATTCCAATTAACGAATTCACTTGGGTTTTTTCTGATATTTGAAATTCCAGGCCAGAATCTGTATAATATTTGATTGATTTATCATCTACAAGATCCACTTCTACTTCTTTTATTGACTTTAGACTGACTAAATCGTCAATCATCTCTTCACGTGCAGTTAGAGATCTTTGAATATTCTTATAATTGTCAACTGCAACAAGTTTCAGAGAGACTTTAAGCTTGGCTGAAATGACATGATCTAATTTCCTCATCTTTAGTAAATAAGCCTGCGAGTTAGGATCATTAATGTTGACTACTGGTTCTAGTTCAAAATAGGTATTCATTGAGAATGGAAGGATTAGAATCTTAGTTTGAGAATTTTCACTAGGATCATAGACGTTTATAGTTGCTAGTGAGTTGTTGTCCTCAGCTGAGTTTGTCAAAGATATCATAGGTGGATGATTATTAACAGATAATATATTGACTGTAATTTTAACTGATTGAATGTTTGAACAGTCAATGAATGAATCACCACGATGTGCAACTTTTGCTTGTAGCTCATACATATTTTTATTTACATGGATAGGCGGAAAGACTGTTGAAAATACGGACTGATTTCTATTTCTGGGCAAGACTAGAGTTCTTGTTGGAAATAGCTCACCAGAATACGGATTAAGGTAGAAGGGGACTTGATCAGTCTCATCGAGTATGAAGAATATCTGTGAGTTGAAACCTTTATCCAAATCTTTGGCTGTAATTCTCCCAATGCTTGACAATAATGAAATATCTTCTCTGACATTGAAAGTGTATTCAGGTTGACGAAAAGTTGGACAGTTGTTATTTAAATCACGAACGTCTATATGAATATTCGTAGTATTTCTGAGTTGAACAAAATTACTATTACTGTTGCTTGTGGAAGTGAATAGTGCTTCAACTTTAAAATCAAATCTGGAATTCTTGATTGCCCTAAAATCAGCATTGTAAGAATATGATATTTTTAAGAAAAAGAAATCTCCAACATGTTTTGATTCTAATTTGAAATATCGAGTAAATTCATCAGCTTCTTTGAATGTAAAGTCCACTTTACCAGAAGGATTTCCGCCAAAAGGTTCCTGAACTCCCATATGAGGTTGCTTAGAATAGAGATATTCAGTAGGTTTTCCATCTTCGTAAGCATCAACATAGTAATCTGTTGAGGTGAAAGAAAAAGGAGTAATTCTGTCATCTGAGAGGATTGGAGAGAAAGTAGCAATTCTAGTTTTTGACAAATATAAATGATTGTTTGTATTAGCGTGTATAAAAACAGAAAATAGAACTTTGATGATTAAGACTAAATGCATTTTTCGTCAACATAATATTTAGAAAATTTTCTTAATCTGTCTATGATTTGCATTGACATAATCCATTGTACTAATCTGATTGCATATTTTTTTGATTTGAATTTTCAGAGTAAAAGTTTTTCCAAAAAAATATTTTCCAAAATTAGACAACAAGGTTTTGTTTGTTGTGAGAGTTCGCTTAAATTTTTGACCATATTTTAGTCAACACTCGCATACTCAATAATATTCTCAACCATTAAGGATAATGTCAAGTTCTGATACGGTTAAAGCACAAATTAGATTCAGTGGAGGCGCAGAGATTCTTTTCCACAATAAGCGTGAACATATATTAGAAATTCCCAGAAAAGTGGATTCTTTAAGTCCTATCCTCAATCAAATATTGAATGAACTAAAGCCTACTATACCAGAGTTATTTGTTCAAAAAAATGAAATTGTTCCCGGAATTCTTGTTTTAATAAATGAAGTGGATATATCACTCATAGATAATTTAGAATTTGAAGATAATGTAAATATTGATTTTATTTCAACACTCCATGGCGGGTAGACATGAATCTACAAATTTTATTTGAATAAATATTAATTTCAGATACAATTGAAAGAAAATTCCATAAAAACCTTTACATGTTGGTTCTTTTCATATTCTACATTCATCTTCTGAAACATTAGAACAATTTTGTCAAGTTACTTAACCCAATCATTTGTCCCTAATGTCAAAAATTAGCCTAATAATTAAATTCTGAATAAAACCTCAAGAACGCGTTATTCCCAACTTGATATTATCAAGTGAAACTAATTATTAGGGTCCAGCTTATAGACCCAATACAAAGTAACTAATAATACGTTTTTCACAGAATCTTTGAAGAAATCCTCAATATAATTACATTATAATGTAAAACGTGAGAAACATGCTATCCATTCGTATGAATGAGTTCAGAAAAAATAGTAAATTGGCCCATTCCGGACCCTTTCAATCAAAGGGTTCTAATCCCAGGTAATTTTACCGTATAATTTAATAAATTTAGAGTTCTGCGTTAGCAAAATTATTATAAATTTAATTTATTAAATTTATACCGTCCAATTTGAACGGTTCAAAAATTTGTTGGACAATTAAAAGACAAACTCTTGATAAATTTGCTAAGGTTTGAACGAGTGAGAATGTAGATTTTCAATTTTAAATGAATAAAGATTCTGAACCTTACATTCTTTCAATTAGCGACAAATTTATCTGGTCTTCAGAAAAATCAGAATCAACAAAGTCTCCAGATGATCTTAAAAACCTCTATCATGCAATATTAAAACCCTCAGGTTATTCTAATTCCGAAACTAATTCGTATGAAAAGTATGATTCCAACAACACATCGCTTACAAAGATTTATAACGAAAGAATTGTAAAACGCAATGATGAAGAGACAAAAGTCAAAGATAATGACAAAGAAATAGACTTCGATTTATTAAGAACCATAGTGGATAGTATTGAGCCTTCAAAGTTGAAAGATAAGTTGGCTATCATCGGATACCTCCAGCATTTAACCTATAATAATAAAAATAACAAAATTCTTCTCAAGTTGGTTAAAAATTAAAATTATTTTACCTAGTCGTTTGGAAATTTTAAAAATTTGTCATAACTTACTGGAAAGTAAAGAGGACATTTTAAGAAAAAATATAACTGGTCTCTTACAAAATATCTCGTACAATACACCTGATAACATTATAACCTCTTTTGACGAGACAGGATGCTTTCAAAAACTCTTGGAGTTGCTCTGTGATATTCAAGAAGAGCGTCGGTTGATTAATTCAAATAATTCAGAAGACTTGACAAGAAAAATGGAAATCCGTGAATCGATTCTCGCATGTATGTTGAATCTGTCCGTAAATCGAGATATGGCCCATTTGATATCGAGAAAGGCATTGCATTACCTAATCAATTTCCTGTTAATGCCAGAACTAGAATCACAAGATGAAAATTTCGATGAAGAAGCTGTATACTACAAAAATGTTGTGCTACCCTCAAAGCGAAACCCAGGATCTTCCAAAGTTTCTGTCTATATTACCGGAATCATCAGGTATGAGTAAAATTAAATAAGAATTCTTTATAAAACTCAAGAAAGCTACTCTTCTTTTTTAATCAATCTTCTAAAATCTTGAGTACACAAGAGCAAACCACTTGTAATCTTGAATTAAATTAACAAGAATTAGGCTCTTGGCTAACAAAAGAGCTAGAACCAGGTAAAAATCAATATGTATTTCTTATATATAATTTCAACTAAACTAACTACAGTATTTTCTCTCTTAACTGGCAGTAGAAATTCTTTTGAGCAACATGTAATTCTCTTGTTCAACGATACAGTAACGTTACATTACGCTACTAAGTTTGTATAACTTATTAACAAATACAAATGTAATATTTATAATTAATACAGAAAAAGATAAAATGAATATATTTCAATATGAACAGAATCGAGAAGATGAGGTGTGAAATTCAGGCATATTTAGTAAATATTATTTACGTCTTAATCAAGTGATGATCAATTTAATAAAAAATTAAGTTAAATAAAGCAAAAATTAAATAGACATATTTTGCCTAAACTGAATGCTAAAAGATGAACGAAATTTAAATTTATAATAGGAATATGTGCTCAAGTGAATACCATTGTCGCCAGCAGTTGAGAGAAACAAAAAATCTTGTGAATAGTCTTATGAAAATAGTTGCTATAGTCAATAACCAATGTAAGGATCCTGAGGGTCTGACGAGATTGAATCAAAACGGAATCAAATGCTTAGAGAATAGTGTGTGCTCACTGAGAAATATTAGCTTTGCTTGTCAAGAATGTCAAGACCCGGCATATTTAATAAGACGTACAGAGGCGTATGAAAATCTACTCAAGAATATTTCCAACCCTGATTATGATATTGAGCCGAGCGTTTTGCCAGAAGTAGGTCCAAAGATTGCCTGTTCTCGTAAGTAAATCAAAAATAAAAATTTAATCTGAAATAGATTCACAAAAATAACCAAAAAATAAGGTTGAAGTAATATTTTTTACTTTTAGCTTGTAAATCTACCCATGGAAAATTATCCGATCGTAACACTAAAGGATTGAATAAAAATTCCAGTTCTGTCATTGTAAAGAGCAGTTTTGATACAAAAAATTTCAAAATTCTGTGGCAACCAAGTATCGTAGCTCCATTATACATTGGAGCTGTCAAGACATCATTTGAAAATGGTTGGAAAACAGCATGCGAGGCAAGTGTTGGAGCCCTGGCCAATCTCACTTCATGCGATTGGGTGCATGGGGGAAATTTAATAAATTTGGTAAGGCTACTTACTTTTTCTGGGAACAAAATCCAAAGATATGAAACTCATTATTTCATTTCATATTGAGCCATCTAAATTATGAACAAAGTTTCAATTAAACCTTTAGTACCTTGAGTTTTGAATAGAATCTGTAGGAACTGATACTTTTCTCCGATAGTTTTATTGAATCTTGTGAATTATATTTTGAAAAATATTTCAAATTTACAGATACGCACAGAAAAAGGTCTTGATCTAATTCTCCGAATAATAAATGAAACTAAGAATGAAGATTTATTGAATACATCTTTGATTTTATTCAAAAACTTGGTGAATGACGGAATGAATAAAAAAAATATTGGCCCAGCTGGACTTTTGATATTGACAAACAGACTTCCGAAATTTGATCTTGACTCTTTCAATCAAATTGGCCCAGAGACAACCGTTTCCCTACTTGCTGCCATTTATGTTTTCATAAAGAATGATAAAAATCTAGCTAAGTTAATGAAAATTTCATCTATTATGACTTGTAATATTACCAAAAATCTAAACTCTATCTACTTAGAATTCGTTTAAATCAGATAGATTGAAATCTAATCTAAAATCTTTGATAAAGTTTTATCAGCTGAAATTGATCAAATTTTTTCATATTTTTCTTCAGAAACTTTGTCGAACTGAATGGAATAAAATCTTTGAACAATATAATTGATAATTACTCTAATTCCGATGATATCCATGAACTCAAATCACATGATGGTGCTGTTTATATACTCAGACATTTATGGAGAATTGAATCATTGCATTCTTTTTATAAATCTAAGGGTTTGTCTGGCTCGAAAAACTTTAGTCTTGGTAAACCATCAACATTCTCAAAAGACGGTGCAAAGTTAGCATACAAGAGTGTATTTGATTTGACTAATGGTAAGTGGTGATTTAACTGAATCATCTTTCATAATCATCGATGCTTATTGGCAATATCAAATTGTTATGTTCAAGCAATAGATAGAATAAAGTAATAGATAAATGGGATATTTCTGAAAATAGAATCGTAAATTTTGAATGTGAAGAATCAGGCTATTCTTTAAATTTAAAACTGATCTTTTACGAGTTAAAAGAACAAGGATTGTCCACTTAAAAGTTATTTATTTGAAAGCCTCAAACTTTGGATTAATTCACTTTTTTAGGATTTCTATCATCGAAACGTAAACCTCAAGCTGAAGAACCAAAAGAAGTAGAAGAAAATGCTCAAAAATTTTTGACAGGATCTTCTTTCAGTTCATTCGAGCAGTCGATTAGGAAAAAATCCTCATCTATTGATGGAAGCATTCAGAGAAACTCTACTCATAGTAGGATGTATAGAAATTCTCATGATGGTTATCTGAATCAACCACAGCCAATGGAAGTAAATTTGGAAAAAGAAGATGAGAGGGAACATTTTTATGAGAATAAAAACCTCTTCTCAGATTTGAGAACAAGAAAAATTGATGTCAAATCCGCTAAGGGATATGATAATGTTTTCTTCTCAAAAGATATTGACTTTCAAGCGGGTAATGATTTTTTAAACATCTTTTGTAAACAATAATCGAATCTGTGCTCATTAGAAAAAATTAAAATCCTTAATAAGTTTATTTATCGTTTTTCGAAAACACTTGAGGACGTTTTAGATTCTGAGATATTCATGAATTTTTTTCAAAAGAACTCAAATTTTATCAAAAAGTGGTTTACAGATCTATACCAATAGGAATACTAAATATTTCAGATAAATCTGAAATTTCTGCAACTAAACGTCCATTAAATCTACTTTTGCTTATATTTAATTGAATTTATGCTTATCAATTTCTCTTTATTTAGATCCAACAATTTCAAGTGATCCTACCATAATTCAATCTTTGACTTCGGTGAGTAGAATTTTTATCATTTTCAATCGATGGTTTTTTAATTTTTATTTTAGAGATACCTTGATATTCCACCTCCATTGCCAGATCGACCAAAGGCCTCTAAGTCATCAGGCTATGAAGAAATTTAAAATATTATTTTTGATAGAATTTTCATTTTTTAATTTCTGTATTATCTTTAATTTTGGATTATTCCCTTGATCCAACCAACATAATTTGTAATTCTTGTGAATATTCCTGGGAAATTACTTGGATACCATTTCTGGGTACTTGAAAGGATTCCAGCAAGAATTCGTTTGTTATCAAGCCAACAAATTATTGGACCTCCACTGTCGCCCTTCAATAAAAGTAAAAAATTATTTCAATAACCCTAAAATAAAACCCCAAAAATATATAACTTTTATTGATAATTATAAATTACGAAATTTAATGATTTATTTGCCAATAAAAATCCAGCGCAGAATTCACTTCGAACGTTGAGGCCGATAAAGCTTTTGAAAATATGCCAACATTTAGAATGTGAAATGATTGGTAGGGATAACATTTCGGTACTATGTGAATCCCTGTTGTATGCTGAAATGTTACAAATTTGATTGTAAATTGGCCAGCTTCTATGATTCTCTGGTGGCAACTCAATAGATTGTACCATTTGGTTGAATAAAATTTTTCCTTTAACTTTGATTAAAGCAATATCATTATCCAACAGATCTTTCGAATATTAGGAATTGAACTTGCTTAGATTGTAATCGGGATGTGTTATTATATCATCAAAATAATAGACCATATTATCTAATTTCTAAAGAATAATTATTTTAATATTTACTTAAAAGTAGTTAAATGATATAATAACTTACTATATTATTTTTTTCCTTCTGAAAATGAGTTGTGTAAAGAAAGTTTACTTTCTTCTCTACACAGTGAGCAGCCGTAATAATCCAATTTTCATCTAAAATAGCGCCGAGGCACTGAATTTTTTTACTCCATCCATGATTTTTTCCAATTATTCTCACCAGATAGGGGTGTTCGACTCTTGGAACAGATATACCGTTTGTTAATCTTGAAAACCTCGAAAGTTCTCTGTCAAAAGAATTTTTTTCACTGCTGACTTGTATAAAAAACAGCACTGCGAATAAATTGTACATCTGAAACCAATTGTATCTAATGAAAAAAAATCTTAGCTTACATAAAACGTTTGATAAAAATGTTACAAATTCATGATCTGATCATCTGATTGATGTAAATTTCAAAAAAATCAGGCTTACTCTAGAATACTTCGATGTAATAAATATAAAAGGAGCATCTGATAACGGGAAACCTTGGGTCGGAGGTACAAGAACATTTAATGGCAAAAAATCACACTGCTGATGTGAGCAATTTCAGTTAATTTCCAAGCCAATCAAAGTAACTGTCGTGCTGTGAGAGAACAAGTCCAGGGAAAGGTTGAAGCCCATTATATCAAAGTACTTAAGCCTGATTTGTGAAAGCAAAAGGAATTAACTACACAATTGGGTTTCACAGGTAAGAAGCTTTTCACGAACAAGAAAAAGCTAGCAAAGGTTGTAAAGTTATTACCAGAGAGTCCTGTTGCTAGCTCAACCCAAATTGCAAAGAACAATGTAGTTGATTCAATTAGTGAAAAAATGGGCAAGTTGTTGAATCTACGTCTCAATGCAATCAACTACAGTCCTCTACCCCAGAAACAAGTACAAATGAGAGAAAAAGTGAAAACTCTATGAAGTCAACCAGACGGGAAATAAAAAAATAAATTTTTAGATTTTCTGAAATAAAAAAACTGAAATTTGCAAAATTCCCTAATTAGACCTTAGAAGCTATGTTCGATTTTTTCAACAAAAGTGAAAAACTCAAATTTCTGTTTGAAGCTGCTGGTGCAGAAGATTTTCCTAGTATTGAAATTTGTGAGAATAGCTTAAATTTATGATTCTGCTATGAAATCGCATCAAAATCAAAAACGGTGAAAAACTCGACTTATTTGAATGAATTTTCACCTTAAGATTTAAATATATTAGGGTTATATTATAATTTTACTTGTCTTTAATTCGAGCCCAAAAACTTGTCATGTAACACAAGAAAAAATTTCAAGATTTAGCAGGTTCAAATTTTTCATACTGGTTCCAACTGGTTTAAGAATAAATTTCGTGATTATAATTATTTTAAATAAACTTTATTTGATTGATTTCTTTTCCATTTTCAAATCAATTATTTACTATAATGGCTTTTATCCAAGGCATATAGTATGAGACTCGGGTAAATAAACCAGGATAATTTTCTGGTTGGGATTTATGAGCAGCAGAAACCACACCTGCTAATATCATTTTTCCGTTGTAGGGACAAGCAATTGGTCCACCGCTATCGCCCTAAATATTTTTAAAATATTATGGCCACAAGTATATATCTTTCGATTATCAGAAATTGTAGAAAAAATTCTTATTGTTCAAGAAAAATAGAAAAAACTATCACACGGAACTTACTGGACAGATTGAAACTCCTCTGTTAGAATACCCAGCACAAAATTCTTTAGAATCTGTTAGGTTAATGTAGCTTTTTGTTCCATACATTTCTCTGCAAGTGTTCCCAGAAATAATCGGCAAGTCAGCTTTACGAACATGATGTTGGACTGAGCCACCAGCTTTTCCACAACCCCAACCAGAAACAACACACATCTAAACAATAACTTCATTCAATATCTAACTTGGTTTTCAGGTGGCCAGCCTCTAGCATTCATAAAGTCTGGCAATAAAATTGAACTAGCATCCTCTAACTTTGTCAGGTCGATATTTTCTTCTATCTTCATCAAAGCAATATCATTTTCCAAGATTCCTGTACAAATGATAAAATTTATAGTTTTAATTTGTACTCAAAGAAAATTTACTCAAAAAGTATTAATTTTATATTATCAAGACTGTAAGAAGAATTGATTTTTGAAAAAAAAATTTTTAATGAACAAGGTGAAAAATTTAAGCTAGAATTTTTTTTACCTTCCTTATATTCCGGATGAATGAAAATTTTCGATGTATGATAGTAGTTTTGCTCCTTATTCGATCCAAAGAGTTTATTTTGAGCATAGTTTAAATATCCCTTGTATTTCTCAGAGGTTGATGGCTAAATGATTAATAAAAAAAAGACTTGAGCTAATTATGCTAAAAAAACCCTCATCAAATCAAACGGAAGAATGTTCACTCACCTTTAATTTTTCGTCGGCCATTCTTATATGCCAATACTTTGGTTTAAGAGGTCTGGAAATTATCAGTATTAAAAATTAACCTTTTTCCCTTATCGGTGTCAAAGCAGTGTGCTGCAGTTAGGATCCATTTAGCATCGATAATCGTTCCACCGCAATAGGATTTTCCTTTTTTACCAAAGAGGAAATCACTCATTTTACTCTGAGATTTCCCCTGGATCGATACCATATAGGGAAAGTCTCGGGATTTTGCCATTTGA
Organism: Gyrodactylus bullatarudis; assembly: GCA_012064415.1. Lineage (NCBI taxonomy): Eukaryota > Metazoa > Platyhelminthes > Monogenea > Gyrodactylidea > Gyrodactylidae > Gyrodactylus > Gyrodactylus bullatarudis. The sequence continues at coordinate 45,858 of SSNU01000317.1, read as the reverse complement.
CCATTGATGATACGCTTCCTACGTGTTAGAATCTCTTTGAGATCACAAGTCAATTAATTTACTTTCTTCAGCCTCTGTTGTTGTCAACGTCGAAAAGACAATTAAGATAAGAAAAAGAAGAATTCTCGACTTCTTCATGGCTAGAAATAGGGGATTTTCTTCCAATCTCTAGTTTTATATAAAGATGAATCGTTCTATTGAAGATGAAAAATGTTTACTTCCGGATGTTAAATAGTCAATTTGAATAGTGCACGATATTTTAAAAAAAAAAGATAAATTGTCATGTTCTAGATATTTCGAGAATCAATAAAAAATATATCATATCACAATAACTGTATAGAATAGTTAGCAGTCTGGTCAACACGGAACTGATAAACTTTCTATTGAACTAATGAAAATTTCTACAGTTAATAAAAATGACCATGAATACGAGTCTTTTAAGATTCCAAAAACTTATATTTCATCATAACTCTGTAAGAGATTAAAAAATTTATTTTTATGAAGAATATGTTCATTCTTCAAACTTCGATTTGGGGCGAAAATGCCATTTTTTCTATCTTTGAACTGAAGCTTTTCAGGATCAAGATTAGGCAAGAAAGCTGAATATCACCGTCAAATTTCCGACAGTCCCTTCCATTTTGAAGATCAAAAAGATCAAAAAATCGAAATTCAGCTCAACAGATTTAGCATGATCTACTTTCTTGTCTACTTTTGATCCTGAAAAGCTTCTTATGACCAGACTCCCACTATCAAATCAATAATAAATTTTCAGTTCAAAGTTAGAAAAATGGGATTTTGGCGCCAAATCTAAATTTGAAAAATGAACATTCAAAAAAATAATTTTTTTCTTCAAATGATAAAAGTGCACAACATGACTAGTATATCTTAAACATATTCGAATTCTTGATGAAAAAATTGAGATCAAGAATCCCGGGAATCTTGTTACTAGTATCAAGTTTAGTTGATATTAAGTAATTTTTGACTTTTTAAATCTAGTATATTATAGAATTACTCAATACGAAAAGGTTCTGTTTATTTAAGAAAAACAAAATATAAATTTTAAAAAAGGTTCATATTTGTTTTATTTTATAAAAATTCTTCCATCTTATCTCCATTTTATCTCCGAAAAATTGAAGTGCACAAACAGTTATATGATAATGTTTCCATTTCTTCAATATAATTGATTCCTATCTATGATTTATAATATTCACAAAACAAGAGTTTTCATCCCCTCCATTCTCTTTAGTTTAGACAAAACTAAGTTTTATTGAGATGAAAATTATTGAAATAAGCATACTTAATAAGGATTATGTATTCTTATAACATGATCGATAAAAAATTCAATCTTACAGTATGTAATGATCTCACAAACATTAAAACCATAATGTCTCATATAAGGTCTAAACGTGACTACTCAAAGAGTCTTCTATATACTAATCTTCAATAAACCCAGAATATTAACGAAATCTCTTGAAGGGCTTATTTGTTTATTTATTAAAATCAAATTGCTCCGTCTATCAAGATTCAATGAAATTTCTAACTTGTTCCCAAGAAAATTCTACAGTATTAATATTTTATATTATTTTTAATAAATCTATTTTCTAACAAAAAATGTATTAAAATAACATATTTGTTGAATTTTAATCCATCTATAATTCATCTTGCAATCTTATATTCATGATTTTTACATCATAGTGTTCTAAGACTTTTATCCAAAATTTAACGATTCCATATGTTTTCCACAAGAACCTTAAAAGCTCCACAGAATTAGATGCCAGTAGAAATGAAAACCATATCTATTTTTTATATATAAAAGTTAACTTACCTTTAGAATCACTTTCAATCCCTACGAAATTTGTTAATACAAAGGAAGATCATTCAGTTTATTCACTACTTGAATTGCACGTTTAAAAAACTAAAAAAGTGGATAGAATTAATTAACTCTTCACAGATTTCTTCATTGAATTTTTTCACAATTATAGAGTTATTTGGAACATCTTCTCAAATTTAGATAAAAGGTAATAATTGATACTTTTTTTCAAGAAAATTAATCATGTTCAGAATATTTTTCAAATTTCTTTCAATAATGTACTCTCTGAGTGGAATAAATATTGCTCCAGAATATTTGGAGTATGACTACAAAGTTCGTGAAGAGATAAACGCTAACAGATTATTCCGTGACAAAAGAGTTATTAATGGAAAGTATGTTAGAAGAAAAGATTTCTCCTACGTCGTTCGTATAGAGTCGTTAAAAAGAAATCAAGTTGATGCCTTCTTTTTTGGCTCTAGCGGTACATCGTATTGTTCCGGATCGATTATAAGTCCAAAATGGATCCTTACTGCTGCTCATTGCTTGGATAAACTCAAAGATTTTATTGATAGCCACTTTCATATAAGAACAATGCTAGATGATATTCAAGTGAGCCTCAAGTTTTTTCCTATAGTCTTACAAATATGCATCAATTTTGATTGATTTCTACTATCTTGATGATTACTGCAAGTTTTTTATATTAAATTCAACTGTTAAGCATATTCAATAATTTCAAATTTTCACAATGAAATAATTTTGGGTAAGTATTGACACTATTTTTCTGAGGCCTCAATAATAGGCTTTCAAAAAATCACCCTATTTTAAGTAACTTTGGTTAACATCAGTGAAGTGAATAAATATTTTTGTAGCTTAATAAATTTCCTTTCTAATGAGCGATGAAAAAAAGTATTTTAAGCATCTTCTAGTTCAAGTTATCGATCGAGAAAGTGTCGTTTTACACTGGTGATACAAGGGTTAATTCAGAAAATGAAAAGTGTTTATCTAGGTGAATACAAGCGATTTGACGACTGAGGAATTTATTGCCTGGCAGTCAAAAAAAATCTATGGAAAAAGTATAGAATTGGATTCTTTTCATGTGGAGAAATATTTTGTTTACCCACATTATCACAGAGGTAAGGTAAATTTTCATTCATAATTATTCCAAACTATTTTAGGTTTACTGGAGAATGATGTCGCATTGATCAAGCTCAAACAACCAATAACAATAGGATCATATTATCAAACGAGCATTGTCAAGCTACCACCTTCCAACACAAATTCATGGCCAGAAGAAGGAACTGTAAAATAATTTTTATCCTTATTTTTCTAACAGATTTGCAGTGTAAGTGGATATGGTTGTGAAAAAGTAAAAGGTCCAGTTTCTGAACTCCTGAAAACCTTGCGAGTTCCGATTATGAAAAAGAGATCTTGCCAGATGAGTTTTGGACTAAATGTCAGAATAAATTTAACCGACAGTAAAGAATTTTGTGCAGGATTCTTTATGAAAAATCAGTCAATATGTCAGGTGAGAAAAACTTTTATTATTTGAGATTATATGAATGTAGCAATGACTGATTGTTCCGAAATTATCTATAAATTTTTAATAGGGTGACAGTGGTGGGCCATTAACATGTCTTTTAAATGGGGAAGATGTAATAGCTGGGATTGTATCAGCAACTCATAAATATTATCCAGAAAGTTATCCCGGAATATTTTCAAGGGTCACTTACTTCTTGTCTTGGATTAGATACCTTATGGAAACTGAATAAAGAAATGATCATGAATAACATTAATATTGAACAATAAGGAGTTATCAACCATCAGGATTGACAAAAAACATTCAAATAAAATTATACTTTAATACGAGCGATTGCTTTGATAATCAAATATATATTTTATAATTCCAAATTTGGCTTACAAGTAGCTTGATGATTTTAAAACCAATTTTCAACAGCCTATAAAATTTTTGAAAAGAATTACTTGATGGTATGATAGATTATGATAAATATTTTAATCGAAATTTTCATTGGATATGAACTTTAAATAAATGTTATTTCAAAATAAGAGGAGAATACTTTCTTCGATCATGATAATTCTCCTTTCTTGCTAGGAAGAGAAAAATGCCGGCGTCTTTATCCAGAAAAGTTCGCTTATTCCAAGTGACATCGAGGTCCTTCGAACAAATCTCTTCAATTACATCCTCAGTGATAATTCCATCATGTTCCAATTGATAGAGAATAAAAGGATCGTGTTCATCTTCTTCCTCAATGACTTCAAATTCTTTCTCATATGTCTTTAGTTTAGATCCAGTGTTATTTTTCATCGTGACATTACTTGTCTCAATTGAAGAGTAACAAGTAGTATTGGCCATCTTAGTTACATGAATGCTTTCTTTCTCAATCGTTAACTCATTCGGTTCATTGTTCGTTGATCCTTTAGTTGGATTTGTAAAAGATTCACTAATTTTCTTTGGGGCAGCAATAGAATTTGGTAATTTCTTCGTAACCGCATACCCCTCTAGTTTGTGAAAAGAGTTTTGAGTTATATCACTCATCAAAACAATGGAAGAATCGTGATCTATAAAGTCATTAGTTCCATTTGAATCTCGAGCGTGTTCGAGGGATAGGTTAGATTCTGCAATAAATTTGAAAAATTTCTCTTGTTCATCCTCCTTGATAAATTTCACTAAAATATATCGCTTTTCATCTTCATGGAAATAGTGAAATTCAGCAAAGCTTTCTCGCTTATTCAATTCCACCTGGTCAAGTCTCTCAATTGGTATATTCAATTGGAATGATCTAAATAGGGACTTTTTAACTTTGATTCTGAATCTATCCTCAAAAATGTATAGTTTTGCCCGATGTATTTGATTTGTCTTACAAATCTGTATGGCATTATCATTACAATAGTTAATCCAGTCTGAGTTGTTATTATTTGCCAAGTTTATGATTGAAGATTGACAAATTGGATAGCATTGAATTGCAAACTTTTTAAGTACCCTTGAAGATTCGAATGCATGATTAATTAATCTTGAAGAGTTTTGTCTTTGGAAGAAGTATTTCATATTTATAGGTAAATATCTCTATGAAATTTGATCTTCTATTCGAAACGAAAGCTTTTGAAAAATAAACTTGCAATCCAAATCCAGATTCTCTTATTTTTTCACGACAAGATGAACTTTACAATCTGAATCGAGATATTGCTACTGAATGAGAGAATATATATTTAGATTGGTTATCAAACAAGTTTGTATCTAAATCTATATATTAATAATCTTGTTTTCAAGTGAAGGTGAAAAACTCATTTGTGTTACGGATCTTATTACAGACCTCTTGTACCTTTTGAAAAATTATGGAAAGTCTAGCAAGACAAGCGTGATTTAATCGGCATTTTATTGATTACTCAATCAATGGAATTCTCAATGTAATGTTTAGTTTTTCATCGCGACAAATTGCCATAAATTGCTTAGCATAGGTTGAAATTTTGAATAGAAATTTTTAGTCGTAGAAATTTATACACTAAACTCTCCAAAATATGTATGACTAGAAAACCCATCGCACAAAACAAAATCAATGATTTACTCATTAGTATTATAATAAAATATAATTTATTTATTTGAGATGTGAGAGATTTTAGGGCCGAAAATGGATTAATTTCTGTTTAAATTTGATGAAATAAACGTTCATAGCACTTTTTCATCAACTTTTTTCCTCAAGCAATAATAAGAATAAATTTTTTGGTTAGGTGTATATCTGAAAAAAATATTTGTGTAAAAATCAAGAATCGGTCTTTTGTTTGAATTATTTTTAATTAATCAGCTTTTGATAAGCCATAAAGCATTGAGTTCTCTGTTCAAGAAGTTTTGAAATTTGCACCAATATTTTTTTAGAAGAAAAAGAAGTAGAGAATTTTAATAAATTCTGATTAATTTGCATCTAAAGTAATTTCATTTGTCAAATATTTAAAATTTCTCTATTCATTCGACAAGTCTAAATGCAATAGAAAGAGAATAATAATTTAATTTACAAAAATTAATTCTGAGTTTTATCAAATAGACCCGTGAAATTCTTTCTCAATTTTTAAGAATTACTTTACTTAAAAAAAACATAAGAACTAATGGAATCTATTATGCATTCACTTTGAGCGTGAGGGGTCTGCTACTTCTTTCACTTTTTAATCAAGTTACCTTAACGGAACAAGTCTGCCGATGTGACTGATTTAAAAGTATTATCCAACTTGACTAGGCTAATCTATTGAACAGTTTCTTTTATTTTTTTCTATAATGAATCTGAATAACAAAGTTGCTGGGTTGACGAATTTTTCTGATTAGTATAATCGATAATAAAAAGATCAAGACTCTTTATTCAAGAATATTTAGACGGGTAATTATTCTCTGTTTAAAGTTAAATTAGGGCTAAATTATTTTTTTTAATTTGAGAATTCATAAGCAAATCTATCGGTTGCTATGAAATGAAACAGGTATACTTTCTGACAACGGAATTTCACCCAAAATTATAATATTAATCTAATTAGATTCTGACATTATAAAATTCGAAGTTTTTGAAATATTTCTTCCAATCAGTTTGGTTTCGTATAGATTAAAGCTCTCTGAAAATAATACATTTTTAAAAATTTCAACTGTTCTTTTATTGAAATAGGTCAATGGGGAATTATTTAAATTCAAATCTGATGAAATTAACAAACTCTTCAAAATCCAGCATTCCGTCATGGTTTCGGTCAAATTTTTTTATCCGACGATCAATTTCTGATTTTGTTACAAAATTATTGTGCTCAGCAAAATAAGTTCGTAAATTTTTCGGGGTTATTTTTCCAGTATCATGTACATCCATTATTTCAAAGGCTTCCTTCAGTTTTATCAATCTAAATTATATATATACAAAAAGTATATTTCTCACGATAATTCTTTAGCTTCTATACCTTGAATGGCCTCGAAAAACTCTTCAAACGATATTGTTCCATCATGATTTTTGTCATATTTCTTCAGGTATACCTGTTTAAATTAATTATTCAAAGCTTTCATCAATGTCTCAAAAATTAACAATTTATTTTGTATTTATTTTATTTCTAAAAACTAAATCAGAGTAAAAACCCCGAAATCTAACAAATTATTCGATAAAAATCCCTAATTTGGTTTAATTTTTTGTAAACTCCTCAAGCATATATTGATCTAAAAATTTTATGTACTTACATCAGCATAATGTTCTGGATAACCATAGTTTTTCATTGATGCTCTAAGTTCTGAAATTGATAAATTTCCATCTCCATTGGTGTCAACATTCTTGAATTGTAGGTGAATATCATCGTTATCAATAAAGAGGTGCTTAAGATCAAACTTTCTATCATTTTTATTATTGTAATTAGAACAGTTTTTCTTGTTCAGTATGTTTTTCATAACTACTTGACAGTAATTGAATATTTATCAAATTTTATTTCCAGCGTATAAACGTTTACGTTTATATAAAAGTTAATGATATTCATTAATTTAAATATAAATTATTTAATCTTGGTTAATTTTCTGAATAAATTAAGAATTTTATTACATTTCTAAACGTACTTTAAAAAATTACTGAAAATCAACTGCTTATCATGAAAAGTTATTAAGGGATTTTTATTCAGTAACTAAAAGTCAGTTAAATATTCAGTGTTATTTGTTTAAAGCATTTTTCATAATAGTGGTAATTCGAATTACATTATGTGTAATTTGGATATTTATGAAAAAACGAAAATATACAAGCCTATGCTGGCTTTTGGCTTCATTCTTATACTTGTCAGTTGTTTCATGATCAGTATAGGAATAGCACGAGTTCGTCCAGATGTTTGGATCGCTGGTATTCTTGTTGCAATAACTGGTGGACCCTTATTCCTATTTTCTCTTATAATTTTTTGCATTCTTCGAAGGGAGGAATTAAGCAATAACGAATATGATAAGGGTTGGGAAGACGCTAGAATAGTTAAACAGAGTAATCCTGGCTTTTCAGTTCTCCAACCAAACCCATACGAAAGACCGGACCTAAATCAGTACAACTTCAATAATTATCCAGAATCTTATAACGAATTCAATAACATCGATAAACACAAGGTAATGGATCATGAAATTTAAAAATTTACAAAAAATGTTTATTTAAATACTTTTATGTACAAATAAAAACTATTTTGAGAAAAGTTAGTCCCAACGAGATTTTTTCTTCTTCTTTGTACCATCTTGCTCCTTATCTTTCATTAATGTGCTATGATGAAGTTCTGGATGAACAAAACTTGTTCCCTCTACGCCAGCAGCAACAAAACGACGGCTGAACTGAGCAGCAAATGCATTTCGCATTACGGAAAGTCGGTCAATTGATGCTAAAATAAATCAATTATTAAATAAAAAATACATATTCTTATTATATTCTTACAGAGTTTTGTTTGGTCTGAAATACTCTCAGAAGCCAGATTAGATTTTACAATAGCTGGTGCAGATATCGTGGGAGCCTTGGGGTTTTCTTGCAACTCTGCAGGGCTCAAATCAAAAGGATTTGATTTATTTTCTCTTGGAATGAAACCAAATCCAGGACGAGCTGGCTCATTATTAAAAACTTTTGTTCTATTATTCACAAACCAGGAGCATCTCTTGGCAATCTCTAACAACTTTTCGGGAACTTTTTGATTGGATATCTCCAAATGTTTTGTAAGTTGTGCAGCAAAATCATTAGAGTCTTGATTAATTAAGAATAATGTATAAGCCATGCCTTTAACTCCAGCTCTGCCAGTACGACCTACACGATGAGTATGTGTATCAATATCACGAGCAACTTCATAGTTTATTACTGTATGAACAAGGGGAATATCAAGACCGCGAGCTAAAATATAATATTATTCGAATAAATTATAATTTAATAAACCGTTATTATAAATATAACTTACAAGCAACATCAGTGGCTACTAGAATATTTGCTTCGCCTTTCTTGAATTTCTGAATAACAGAATTTCTGTCTATTTGGTGCATGTCTCCATGCAATAAAAGTGTTCTGAAATCTCTAGCAGCAATTTTGTCATGAATTTCAATCGCATTCACTTTTCTAGTCACGAAAACTATAACTGAACCATCTAAAAAGAAGAATTTATCAATATAATACCAATAATTAATTTTAAATACGTACTTGAAGTGAATCCGACCAAATGTTGACATAACCAATCCCATTTTTCTTCTGGCTTCTTCATAATTTCAACCATCTGAGTAATATCTTCATTTGCTTCGCCCATATTTCCCTGGACAATTCTGATAGGTTCGGTTAGAATATCTCGAGCTAATTTTTCAACTTTATTCTTGAATGTAGCAGAGAATAGCATTGCTAAAAACGAAAGAATATAAAAATAATTTTCATAAATATTCTTTGAGTTTTTTCTCACTCTGGCGATCAGGTCGAATATGATTGGCAATGGATCTAACTTGAGGTTCTAAATTGAAAAAATGATTATAGACAAGACAGTAAACTAATAAAGGGGATAGTAACAAACCAAATCCTAAATTGAACATTTTATCGGCTTCGTCAAAAACCAAATAGGTTACTCTTCTAAAATTAGTAGACTTTTTCTTGACTAAGTCAATCACACGACCAGGAGTACAGATTAGAATTTCAGCTCCAGCTTCGCAAGCTTTTTGTTGCTCGTACAAATTCCCACCACCATAAGCACATATAACGTTTAGATTGAAGATGGAAGCGTATTTTTTCGTCTCATTGTAAATTTGGATAGCCAACTCTCTAGTAGGAGCGCAGATTAGAGCGATTGGACCATCACCAGGTTGTAGCTCAGACTAAAAGAATTCGATTAGCCCACAGGGGTAAATTGAATTGATTTATTAAATATAGAAAACTAGCTTACTTGAACCATAATGTGAACAATCATTGGAATAACAAAGGCTGCTGTTTTACCAGAACCAGTTTTTGCAATTCCAATGATATCCCGCCCGGATAAGGCAATTGGGATTCCCTGAGCTTGAATTGGAGTTGGTGAGGAGTATTTCAACTTTCTAATAACCTCCAATATTGATTCATCTAAATTAAGGTATGCAAAGGAACAGACAGGGGCCACAGGGTTGACGCCACGCACTTTGATGTCTAACTTTTTTCTAAGCGCTTCAATTTGCTCCTCACTTAAACTCTTGATATCCTCATGAGGCATGTAAAAGTTTTTTGAAAATTCAGGGTAATTTATCACCGAATGATCGATTGGAGGCAATGGATCAATTCCTTTCTTCTCTAATGCCACAATATTTCCTTCAGCATCATACTCGTATAGTTCTTCTTCATCGCCAACCACACCAACATTAGGATTTTCCTCCATAAATTTAAGATAAGATTCTAATTCATCCTGTTTTTCAAGATCGATTCGCTCTCCTTTGACTTTTTTAATAGACTGAGAAGGATTATCAAGTTTTTTCACTTCACTGGCAATCCCTTCCATAAATTGATCGAGAGGATCATCAGAGTCGTCCTCATTTCCAGTATTGCCATGATCAAGAGTGCCAGGACTTCCTTCTGCAGGCTGATACGGGAGGCCAGTATCTTCGTCATCATTGAAATATTCATCTTCTTCCTTTATTCTCCGTTTTCCAAGATTAGCAAAAGCTCTTCCCGCAACAGCAATTGTATTAGAATATCCAGGTATAAATGCATCAGCATTTTTAAACTCTGTATTATATCCTTGCCTATTGGTTTTTTTGAATTCTGTATCTAATTCAGCTTTATTAGTTTTAGAAGAATTGGACGCTGGAACAAAGTTTTTCATTAAATATTGTATCCTATAGTTTTTTTTCCAAAATTTTGTATTTTTATACACTTAAAACACTCATAGAGAATAAGCATTTTTTCAAATTTTGTGGTGGGAATTTAATTGAGCGTCTAATAAATCATTATGATTTGAAAATTAAATTGTGAAAGACAGCAGATAAGATGTCAACAAGTATAAGACCAAGTACCGATATGGAAACAAAGTTGGATTTTATAGCTGGAAAAATTCTCTTACCAATCCTTGTGGCTACTTTAGCTGTTCTTTTTTTATTCACTCTTTTCTATATTGTTTTAAAACAAAATATCTTTAAAGATTGTCTCAAAATATTTAATTTGGACTCAAATTTACCTGAGAGTCAAAGTAATCAGTCCAACCAGCAAACAGTTATAAAGTTAGTGATATAAAAAATTCATAACTTGTTTTTACAGTTACGACGACAACCTTCCAAGTTACAATGATTTCAGAAAATATCCTTTAGCAGATGCAAATAAGGAAACAAGAGATTACCATGAAAATCAATGGACTGAGATTTATCCTAGTCCCCCAGATGATCCTCCTCCTATTTTCACTCGGCTGCTGAATAGTTTTCGACGATCATTTGGAATAAGAAATTCTTCACAAAACTTGAAAATCAACACAGCTCCATTTTGTATTAGTAATTCAACGAATACTATCTTAACAGATGTCTCCGACATGTGAGTTTTCTTATTAATGAATTTTGATAAACTTTGAGATTGTTTCTTAAAAAATTTAGAGCTGAAATTAAAAAAGCTTCAGACGAGGATGGAAAGAAAACCAACTTGAAGAATTCACCCCCACCTTATGAGGTAGTTTTGAATACAATTGAAAACTCGAGTGAAAAGCCTACAAATCTTTCCGAGCAAAAATCAAACGCGATAATTCTTGAACCACAAAAATCCGTTGATAAAACTTGAAAATAATTAAGGTAAGTTGTTTTACATCGTACATTTAATTTTCTAATACTATTAACAATCCATACTGTAGACATGTTCAATACAACAAAAACTGTTTTTAAGATTTCCGTCTGAAAATATGTTAACTTATTCAGAAAAGGATTTGATACAATTTTCTAGGAAAATTACATGTCTGAAATAGTTTTTTTCCACAATGCGTCCATATCTGGGATAATAATGTCTGAACATAAATTATGTTAGAAAATTATCCTTGAGCAGTAGTGAATTGGATCTACTCAAGAATTTATCTGATTTTTAAAATTTTTCTCCTTGATCAGGGTAGATGATCTTTATTGTTGTATTACTTATAATTATAAGGGACTGGAATCCTTTTAATTGTGAAATTACTTGAATAAGTTTTTTATTTGTCAAAATTAAAGTTCTCCCAAATAAACTTGGAATCATCAATTAACAGTAACTTTCAAGGAATCGTACTAGAAGATGCCTACATCGGGAACTCGATTGAATATGTACTTTTGATGGCTACTAGTATTAAGAGAAATGGGGATAACAAGCTTTGTTAAAATTTTAATTTCTAACAAATTTATTATCGGTAGGGTGCTCAAAATGCTATTTTTATTATCTTCATGAGCGATGAAATCCGATTAAATGACGTAAAAGCCCAATATTCTATCTGCTAATTATTTGCTATTTTTGTCATCTTGATTTACCCATTAAACAATGTAAATAATACTAAACATACAAATAAAAAGCCTTTCTTTCTGATCCAAAATAATTGTCTTTAAACGGCATCAAATTTCTTAGATAGCCTAATATTGAAACTTCGAACCCGTTGAACTTTTTCTGCTACTGTCTATAGGAACGTAGAAAATTTTTGATTTAACTCGAGTATTATTGGTTAATTATTCTTAAACCAATCAGACAAATTTCATATGTATTATATTGGTCCTACATTTAATCGTATGAATACGTAAATTTGTGCCAATAAATAAACCATTATTGAAGAAGTGACTTTTAAAAGTGGTAAATTTAAGTATTGCTAACTTTTATAAACACCTCGATTTATTATAAAGTTGTATTCAGTGTTTATTCAGTAAAATTTAATGAACCGAAATGCTTTAAAAATTCAGGAATTCTTTCTCAACATCAAGGAATCAATTAATTATTTCATTGATTTTTATTTGAACTTTTCCATCACCAAAGATGGGTCTATTTAAGAAAGATTTAAATCGATTTAGATTCGCATGCCTTCCTTTGTTATTTTTTACCTCATCGAGGAATGAGCATATGCAGATTAAATTTATTCAAAGACTTGTAAAAGGAATTTCTATTGAGCTCAAATTCGTGAAATATTATTAAGGTTTTGCAGAAAAACTTCGAGAGCAAGTCAATTATAATTTTGAGAGGCATTTTGACAAAATATGATGCAATAATTCACTCGGTACTATTCGGGTATAAAATGTGTCTCTTGCATCATGTAAAATTGTGAAAAATGGCAAGAGACATATACATTTTATTCGGAATTAAAAAGCATACCTTTCCAGTCAAGTCCTTTGCTTTCAATGTCTATCCGAATTACATTTATATTATTTCTTCTTCTCTAAAATCTATTACTTTGCTACATGTTAAGTTGGGTGATTTGTTTAAATTATCGACTTTAGATTCAAGTTTATTCAAAGAACTGATTCGGGGGTGAGCTTTTCTCTTAAAATTATTTATTCTAATTTTATCCAAAACCAATCAATGTCCTTAAGAAAGCGAATTCAAGTTACCTTTACCTTTTTTTGTTGACATTGAATTCTAGATAATGGATGAATTCAGATGAGCAGGGGAATTCATATGTCCTCAAATCATTAAACTTATTAGAAAATTTCTCTCATAAATACACGTTCAATATAGATCGATGTTGATGAAACTGAATTCTTTGTCTATAGTTATATAGTGTAATCAGAAATGCACAATGTTATTACTTTTAGATTCTTCTATCACTTTTCTTTTCATGTTAATTTCTGTAAAATAAATGTATAATAGTAGAATTGTTTAAACTAAGTCTTTTTGCTCTGTTCTTATCGTCATTTATCTGATGATGAAGAATTATTGATAAAAGTGAACTTGCACTGTTAATTAGTTGTAGATTTAGATAAGAAAACAGCTTTATGATGTTGTGATATAATTGCTTCATACATGTGATAAGACCCAAAAAATTAAACTCTCACATTTGAAATTTATACAAGAGAGAAACCCGCTAACTTGTCGAAAGATTTGAGATAGACTTCGGGTATTTATAAAATCAAAACAACTATTAGAAAACTTTATAATGATTAAAGTCAAACTTAATCTGAAATTTATCAAAAGAAAATTTAGCAAATTTATCTGAAATTATTATTTTTCTGTTGAAATTTGACAACACTCTTAGTCTTAAAAACACACTGTGGAAATTAAAGTTGTATGAACTAATGTTTTAGGTGACCTTCTTCTAAAGGGTTTTCACATTGTGAATTTCTAGTGCTAGACAAGGGTTCTTCATATTTAACAAATTAAAATGAATGCTTAAGAATAAATTAATTTTGAATAATCTCTTGTAGAATATTTGAATAGTTTAATATTTTGAGCACGTGATTAGAAAATACACATTCTGTAATTTCTCTTTCATTAAGATGTGATCAATAAATGGGGAACGATCCTATTGGTTGATTTAAAAGAAAAATTAAGTTATGATTGTATTCTTAAAAGAAGAAAGGACACAAAGTTATATTCAGACTGTGACTAAAATTCAATAGTCCTAGCTTTGGAAATGAACAAAACTCGTAATTATGGTTAAAGCCTAAAATAAATAGATTATGGGGTTAAGAAGAGTTTCAATTTTTAGTTCTAGTTTCCCTAAATAATACTGCAGAGTTAGCCATGAATGCTCATTGATTATTTGTGGAAAATTTTATAAATAGAGTCTAAACCAGGGTCTTATTTTTCTTGGAAGCAATTATTTTTTTCTAAATCTTTAAAAACTTTACGAAAAATGAGCATGATGGTATAGTAACAAAATTAATGCAAGTATTATTCTCTTGATCGATTTCCAGAGTGTATTCTTCTGTTTGAAACTCTGAATATTCTATAAACTGGTTTAATGACTCGAATAAATGACAATTTCATTTAAAAGTTAACAATATTGAATGAAACTCAAATTAAAAACAAAGCACTTAGTATAAAGATGAGATCTTTGAGTAATAGTGTGAAAGGTCAATGAGAAATGTTTAGAATTCATTTTCTCTTGTATATTGAAAAGATTAAATCAATTCTTTTCTAAAATGAGTCATTAGAAGAAAACTCCCAATTATTTCTTTCATCTTATCCTATTTAACAGAGAAATTTTTCAGAAAATGTTTTGCTACTATAAAAATAACGCTCTTTATCTTCTTCTAATAGGTCTGTGACAATTATATATTTCATCTATAGAAACTTTTAGCTGATTGGCTGGTTGTATAAAGAAAGGGTGATACCCTTTTGAGCTGGATACATATTTCCAACGAATAAATAATGAGCTATAGAATCAAATCTAATTTCAGTCTTTGTTCTACTCATGTATTTATGAATTCAAAGATGGAATAATTGAAAAGGGGTTTTATAATTTATCTTTTATTCACTGAATGCTATTCAGAAATTTATTTCTCCTTTAAAATAAGATAATATTTCTAGACAATAAGTAAAGAACATTTCTTATCTAAGCGAAATTTTTCTTTGTTTAGAGTTATATATTCATTTTTTAAAAGAAAGACTTTTCTTAACTAAGCTATTAGGCAATCAATAAAAAAGTTATGTAACTTCTGAAATCTCAATAATTACCGAAATATTAATTGCCTAATTCGTCTGAATATTTTTTACTTTGGATAGTTTCATTAAGGTAAGAAATTCAAAATTTGATTACAAATAGAATATCTGTACTTGAATTGAATATCTATTTACAGTATTTTAATTCATTTCAAGTTTAAGCTGAAAACTCTATAGGATTACACCAGGTCACATAATGTTAACCTATGGATCCCACTCAGTTATAGTAAATCTACATTACTGAATACAAGAAGTCTAAATTGTTTCTTTATTATATTATTCTTTTTCTTGTATTGGCATATCTGTAGAGAAAGTAAGAGACGAAGGAAGCTAAATTTTTTTATTATAATCTTAATCTTATTATAATAATTATTTTTGATGAAATGCAGTTCCTTCGTCTACAGATATGCCAATAGAAGCCAGAAGACTGCATGGTAAGGTAGCAAGCAGACAAGGCTATGGACCATCTATGTCAAACAGATCTCTTTTGTTTGAACTTCAAAATTACTGTTTAGTGAATAAAACTGGCGAAATGAAAATTGAGAAATTTTTGCTCTATTAGCTTTAAATGTAAAATTTTTACATCAACCATGTCTCAATCATAAATTGGGTTGAAACATTATGTTCTATACACCGTTAGAATCCTATCAAGGACCTGGGTTAGATCCTGGCCCTAAGTTAAAAATCAGAAATTTTAAAAATCTATCTCTAGCAGTTTAAAAGTGATGAGTTTATTTGAATAATTAAAACAAATGAAAATATCAATTTAATCAAGACGCATAGAATTTTAATCCCTGAATTATTCTGATTCAGAATTTATAAAATCCTGATACTTTTGATGCTTTTGATTTAGATTTTGATGAACAATACTTTGATCAGATAAAGTGCGCGAAAATCATTGATGGGAATTTGAATCACCAAAATCGCCAAAATCATTTTTTGGAAAACTCTGTCCGAAATAACATTTTTATAGCTGGATAAATTTGTATTTCGTATTTAAATTGAATTTGCTATCATCTTATAGTTCAGACAAGCGATTTTAAAATTTCATCTACCTCTAGATATTCTTCGAGGTTTCCTATTCACATCACAAGTTGGGCATCGAAGTGCTCGTAAAAAATATTGGATCTTAAACCAATCAGTATATTTTTCATGAGTCTAAAATAATATGCAATACAATCTTGGAAGATTTTTTTCTAAAAGTCTTGATTATAGTTCTTGAAAAACTAAATTCTTGCTTTGAATTTTTGAAATTCAAACGATAAGTAGATTTCTTTCGGGAAAGAAATTTTCCGACTTTCTTTAGTTTCATAAGATGCAAAGAATATTCAATAAATATCAATCATGTTCCTTGCTATTAGATCATTAAAAATATCTTTTAAACGAATAAAAATATTAAATATTGAGAATTTCTGATACCATATTTTATTTCAGCTTCAAAACAGAGTCAATATACAGTATATCTACAGTAAAAAGTGGAATTCTTTAGATAAACGACCTCTTCCATGTCAATGACAACGACATTTAATGATGCCTTTGTGAATGAAGAAGGAAAAACTTTTTGAAACGAATGGAAAAATCCTATATTTTCATCGCAATTTAGCATAGTTGATATCTTTCATTTTATCGTTATTTTCCGGTAATCATATATTTTTTGTGCAAAACAGTCTGAATTAAAATAATTGAAGCTGCTAACAGGAAAATTTAACTGATTTCAAGATTTACTATAACATTCGGGATATTTTCAAACCATTTTCCAGCTGGACAAATCAAAAATGATACTCGGTTGTATTACAATTGTAATCATTGCAATTCAATTGAGTTTTATAAAACATTTGCAAAGTTATCAGGTCTTCGATGTGTTATTATTATTTTCCTGTAAATTGCATAATCAACCAAGCCTTCAAAATCATGAAAAAAGAATAATATTACATCTATTTTATGGTATATCTGTGATAGAAAAAATAAAATATTTTGAAATTACTGATTAATGATCACTGATTATATTTCAATTTATTTTCTTTCGAAAGAATTTGTAACAAATATTGTATTGTAGCACGTTTTTACTTATAAGTAGTTTTACGAAATTATGAATATTAATTCTTAATTAGTTTAGAAATATTCAATTTATTTTTCTTGCTTGAGAATTTGAACTGTTCTTATCAAAGTGCTATAATTTTTCGTATAAACGAATGGTTTGAATCAAGAAGTCTGAATTCTTTTGATTATAATTTATTCACAAAATAAATCTACTTAAAAGTAGTTAAAACATTTTCTATGATTTTTATATTATTTGGAAACAAAATTGGAAATAATTCTAATAAAATTGATAAAAATTGAAAAGTTTTCTCATTTTCTTGAAATTGTTATCTGTTCTCTTTTGCTCGTGAACATCTACGTACTCATCATCGTCAATAAACTTTGAAGATTATGGTTGCTGAGGGCTTCCTGGAAAAAATATTCTATCAATAAATGTAATGAATAGATATGATTTATTTTCAGTTTATATATCAGTAACAATAAAATTTGCACTATTATTCTAATTCTATTTGAAAATTTCTATTTGCGAACTTCAATCAACGCTTAAGAAAAAAACGTTCAATAAAACCGGAAAAAAGGGTGGCAACTTGAACTTAAACTTTCTTGCTTGTACATACAAAAGTAAATGAAATCATTTTTGGAACCTACCAATTTTGACTTTGACGCTTGTTCGATGAAAGATGCAAGTTTTTATTACTAATATCTCCAAAATCAACTAATAAGAATTTATTCAAGATTTGTCTAATATCATTTTTAACAATATGGCGTTCTTAACAATTGGGAACGTGGGCATCTGAGAGATTGATAACAAGTTTCTATGAGGAACAATTTCTTTTCGACGTGCCAAAGATTTTAGTAATTGCAATAATAGTACAGACAATGGTTCCAAGAGTTCCAAAAGTCAAAAGTAATGAAAGACCCGCGTGTAATCCAGCATTGAATTCAGTATTTGTATATTTGATGAATCTTTCCGGGTCAAGTTTTGCTTCTTCCAGAGTGATTCCATAAATCACTATGGAGAAGAAGCATGTGAAAATGAGAAAGATGTGAGTAGCTGAGTTCATTGGAAGTACCTTTGCTGATTAAACGGATACGTTTTCTGAATTCAATGAAGGAGTAATTTTTCTATTTAAATCTTCTACTTTTTTAATAGAATTATTACTATTGGCTAGTTATACTTTAGCCAATAGTATTCGTATTTTTTAAAGGTTACCATAGTAAATTTCAAAATGGTGATTTTATTTATGTTATTGCTTTGCTTACAAGTTTGTAGTTCTCAATTGTTAGATATTAGGAAAATAATATTCTGATTAAGGAAAGTCAGTGAAATTTCATATTATCATTCACTTTGCAAGTTCACTTTAATCATTATTTAATTTTTCACGATAAATATAGTCATGTTTTTACTTCTAAGTAAATAGACGGAATGATAAAATAAAAATGCAATAAATTAAAATCTCACTTTTTTATTCAGTAGATTTTCTTCCAATCTTAGGACTTCCTCTTGCTTTTGTAATTATTATTATCAAGACGATAAGCCCGCCTAAAGTTCCCATTGTGATGGCAATGCTTAAACCACAGTGGTATCCAGCACTCCATGGAGTAGCATCATAATAAATATCTCCTTCCTTTGCTTCTTGAAGAGTCAGACCACAGACTGCAGAAATTAGGACTGATAAAAATAAGATGGCAATTCTATTTCCTGTGGACATTTTTAATTCAGAGAAAATTTTATTTTCAACTATTCAACCAGTTTTTATATGAGAATTTCGACCAATAATAGATAATTTTGTTACGCCTTAGACCATCTCGATAACCAATGCAATAATTCTTTTAAAGGACTTCATGTTTGAATATTTTTAACCTCTATTTGGTCATCGCTTATTTGTTAAATTATTATTTCATATTTTATCATTTAATAATAATGATTATCACAAAGGACTGGCCTGAAACTAAAATGTCATCTTGTGCCAACTTTATTTTGATTCGCTGAGACTTGTTTGTAGACCAAATAATTATGATAAATAGAGAAACTACATGTAAAGAATATAAACTATAAATTGTACAGTTGTTTATAGGAACTGAAGAAAAAATTGCATTTTCAAAATGATTCTTTTTAACCCTTGAAAGTCCCACTAGGTTATATTATTTATTATCGTCAGACTCGTGCTATACTAATTCAAAGAAATTTGATTTTTTTCAAGTTCGTAAATTGAAAAAAAAAGTTATCACCAGTGTAATCTTTCTATGAGTATTTTCTAAATACAGTTTATTCGAAAGCATATAAATTTATATTAACTGTACAACATATATATAGAACCTTGGTTGTTTTCTTGTTATTCAGTTTTATTTCCGATTCTCTCAGATTGTAAATGACTGAGAAATTGTATTTCATCAAGAGAACAGCGTAGCATAGCTGCTGCTATTGATATATTTTCATTCACAAGATTTGTTAGGGACCTCTCCAAGGGGAAACTATCGGAGAAAAGTAAATTCTTTTCGTTAAACATTTCCTTGTGTGTTAATTTATTGGCTATTTCCAGTTTATCTTCAATTCTCTTGTAGCTTGATGGAAAAAAGTAATTATCACACACTATTATTGTGTTTATATATTATTTACCTTGTTAGGAAAATTTCTTCGATCATTTTTGAGCGTTCATTATTATCAATTTCGTCAAGAATCTGGTTTACTTTCATTTCAAGTTCATTCATCTTGATCCTGCAAAAGTTTTCATAGAAAATAATATTCTGTTTTGTGGTCGAAAATTTATCAAGTTGAAAAAATTGTAAAAGACATTTCTACTGCCTATTACTCTAGGGAGCTATTATTACTTCATTAAAAAATAATTAAGGGTTAATTCCAAAAAGATTTTTTTAAACTAACAAGAAATAATATTATTTGAAACCTTATTAATTCTTTCTGTTCGTGTGCGTCAGAAGAAAATCCCTAACTTGTTAGCCAAAGTACAAAAATTTTTACAAGAAAGGCCCTTTAGTTTTTGCAAAAGAAAGAACATTGTAGTTTGTTGAAATTGACAACTCTTAACTATTTCGATCTTGAGAAGTACACAATAAATCTTCTTTAGGGATTACGAAAACTAGTAAGAACCTGGATTTGCTCAAGTTCTTTTTCATCAAAGGTTTCATATAAGAGGAAAGTTCACTTTCAATCTTAAAATAAAAGTTAAGCCTTTCAAAAAATTCATCGGATAAGAAATTTTGATATTGAATGGATTTTTTTCTCTTATTAATATTTTCGATAGACTTGTATTAAATGATTCAGCAAAATGGAGATTTTTGTGGTTATTTATGGAAAAATATCTTCTTTTTGGAATAAACCCTTAAAATAATCTATGCTGGTGTTTTTTTTTCTGACTAGTTCCAAGTTAGAATTTCTGTTAAGAGCCCATATAGACCAATATAAGCCAGAAGACAACATAGTCAGGTAGCAAGCGAAAAACGTTATAGTTAAACTATTAATCACTAGTAATTACTTTGTTTCTTCAGCATAAACATTGAAATATGACTTTGGAATCCAAGATTCATTTAGATCGACTATAAAACTGTTTCTCTCTTCAATGAATAATCTCTGCATTGCAGTGATAACATAGTTTAAATCTTCACTTGAACCAAAACTACTATGAGGCTTGAAATTCTCCAGGTATTTATGTCGCTTTTTTATTGGTGCAAATCTTGAAATGCTAAATGAATGACTTCGTGTAGGATACGAAGAAATTAATCTAAAAGAAAATATTAAAATACAGCTGAATAATTATAATTATTTTAAAAGACCCAACTAACTTTTGTTCATGAAAACTCGTCTCTTCTAAAGACTTTTCTGTTACTAAATTTTCCCCAGTGAATCTGTTGAGAATAGAAAAATGATGAAATAGGTAAGATAACTCTAGATAAATGTACCAACTTTTGCTGATTATTGAGCTGGGTTTTGGCTTGTAAAATATTTTGAATCTCTACTAAAATTTCACCGTGGCAGTTTTCCTCTATAAATTAAAAAAATGGATTTAGACGTTTTATTAGATTGAAAAGATTCTTGACAGCTCAAAAACAATGTCGATTCGATATTGTCGAAGAAAATCTAAACCTGGGTTAGAATCTAATTCAATTTCTTGAAATGATTCTAATGATATATAAAATATAATATCTAAATCTTATATTTACTTGTGACATAATAGGGGTAACATTTTCACATTAACTTCAATAGAGCGGAAAATTTCTCAATTCTCATTTTTTCTGAATATTTTTCCACACAGGAAGTTCCTGTCAGAAACCTAAAAATCCTTAGAATAACAATGTTCACTTGTAGTTAAAATTAGTTTTAGTTTGACATGAATAGAATCAGGAATAGAATACAGTGAACTTCCTAATAAAAAGTATAGAAGATCTCTAATTCTCTTCTTTATATACTTTTTTTAGGAAGTTCACTGTAATGTAAATTGAAGTTCTGAAAAGTTGTCTTCAATTACCTGCATAGTTGTAGGCAATTCTGATCAATGCCAGAGATGGGATCAAAATTTGTGTTAGCTCATCAAAGTATTCAGTTATACTTTTATCTTGTACATCCTCGTAAACCATGTTCATCTCACAGTCATCAAGAAGAAGAATCTGTATTATGATTTTATACGACTCTCCATTCATCTTTGAAATGAAAGAACTTTCAATTCGTTTTCCTTGTTTACTGAGCCCCTTATTTATCCAATTGGAGGTGATTCTTTCATTTAAAAGTAAACTGAAACGTTCTCTTGTTACTGTGCAATCTTTTAGGTTATTGTTTCGTATTAAAAAGTTGTATATTGAAAAGATTATGAATCTAATGTGATCCTTCAGATGTGAGGCAATATCAAGGAGAGAATCTTTGTAAGAATTTTGTTTCTTAAAAATTAAATGAAAAATTCATTAGGTGTTTATTTTTTACAGAAATTAAAAAAAGTACCTTTTCTATAAATTAAAACTACTCACGATTACAATATTTGATTATTAAAATTTGCTGAAAAAATATATTTCGGTAATATATTTTCTCTGCATTTTCGAAATTTGAGTGATCTCTAAAACTAATCAAATCTAGCAAAGCCCCTTTTTTCTTCAAATCATCAAAAATTTGATCTGATCGGATCACAATGAAAGTTTCACGAAATAATCTATCAATAACTCGTAAGAGAACTTGCAAATTTTCGCAAAAATCCAGACTATATCCTCCAAAATATCAGTTATATTTATCTTCAGTTCAGCAAATTGAAGATTGGATCACGTTTAATCTTGATTTTCTCGATCAATTCAGTATAGTTATATAATTTTCAATGAAAGTTTTAGAAGCCTGATTAGAATTGTCTTATTTCGGCTTCTTATGGGTTTACCATACTTTTATTTCTAGCTTACCTTTGAGAAATGTACATTTGGTGTTAATATATCCTTTTTCTACTTTTCCAATTATGATTATATGTGGATTTTCTGACGTATTTGAAAATATACGTGAATATTTCTATCGTAATAGTTTATTTAATCTAATTTTCAGTGGCTGCTTTTATTTATTCGACAGTATTAGATTTTTGGAAAATAAAATAGTCAGAAATATAATAGGGAGATTCAACATTTTTTTAAAAATATCTTCTAGTTTATTATAATTAATATATAGTTAGCAAATATTAGAAAACAACTTACAACTTCATTGTGTTTAAAGCAAACCAAAAGTCCTAGACCAAGCTGTAAACATTTCAAACAGGAAATACCATGCAGAGAATCAGATTCACAATTCACTGATCCATTAGAGTTCCTGATTGCAGAATCGATTTCGGAAAAGGAATTCTCTAGAATTCTTGCGGTCTGGTTGAGGGAAGTTTCCAAGAATTCATCAAGATTTTGACTCTCCTCAATGGAGTTTTCTGGGAAATTTCTTTCAATAAATGATTTAAAGTTGACCAATTTATTCCTGATTTTCACTCTCTCCTGGTGAGTTTCACGTAAAACATCAACCATACTAGATTGGCTGTTGGTTTCCAAAAGGAGTGGATACATTTTATGCATTTCAAATCTAGCATATCAAAAATATAAAAATGATACGAAAAATTTGTAGAATAAGTGTATTCTATAAAATTACAAGTTCTTTTCTATTTGGTTCTCTAATCAAAGGCTCATTATGAAGATTAAAAAGATAAGTGAACGTTGAGTTATAGAGCTTAGATTTCACTGGATATAAAATTTAAAAATTTGAGTAGCTTTTTTTCTTAGAACACCTATTATATAGTTCTCCAAATGGACATATAAAACTAATTGATATGAACTTGGGAATCTATGATTTTTATAAAAATCTTAATTTAATTAATCAACCAAGAAAAAAATTCTGAAATCTAATCTGTGTGGATCACAATTAGACAAAAAAATTATGCTAAATCTATTCTAATGATTTTCCTCATTATTAATTAAAACTAGGAGTTGAATTTCGATTAATTCATAATTTTCCTTACTTTTATACTTGAAAATCAATAAAATTTAGATGATTCAAAATTCCTTGAAAATCGTCAAGCTGACGGAAACCTAATGTCAATATTCAGCTTTCTTGTCTAATTCTGATCATGAAAAACTTCTATTGCCAATTCTGCGCAAATAAATAAAAAATTTCAGCTCAATATTTGAAAAATGGGATTTTGGTGCCAAATTGAAATTTGAAAAAAGACCATTTTGGTAAAAGTAGGCAACATAAGAATCTTAAATCAACATGGTTCACAGCAAAGGCTCTCTCATATACCTTACCTAGTATCTGCATTATAGTTGAAAATTTTGATAATTTCTTGCTTACTTGATAGAGCAAAGTTCCTGGGTTAACTCTGAATTTTGTCGTTCTTTTCTTAGTAATTTCTCTCTTAAAGAATCGTTTTCCTGTTTTAAATTCTTTTGAATAATTGAAATTTCACAAATTTTCGATGCCAACATTTCACTCTTTTGTCTGGCCTGTTTGTATTCTTCTTTAATGTTTTCAATTATTTTTCCTTTGTAAAAATAAAAGAATTTACATGCTTTAAAATAGTAGGTAAAATATGAAAAATACTTTTGACCGAAATAGATTCATTCTGTTTGATAATCTTGCGGCGTAAGATGGAAATTTCATTCGTTGCATTCTTTTTATTGGTAAGGGATGAAGATTTTTTCCGAAGAGGATTCATTATAGCCTCTGATAGTTCTGAATTCCTTTGATTGTCATAATAGTAAGAGCATCCTTCGTGAGTGTCCTCGAAGAGGGACTCTTGTGAGGAATATGTTGGCTGGTTAAGATACTGAGATTTATTCATTTTCTATAACTACATGATCAAGTAAATATTTTTTTATATCTCAGTCCGTCTTTTGCTATTACCAATGAAATTCGGAAATATAGCCTAAATAATAGGAATATTGGAAGAAGAGAAATTATTCCAAAAGTACTACTAATTTAAACTTAGTGTGTTTATTGTAATGGGACACGTGTCAGGGAAAACACACTTGTATAGAAATTGAAGCATTCATCTTTTTATATGATTTTTCTAATTCCAGTTTAATCTTACCATATTCTTGATTGTTTTATCTTCTGGAAAGTAAGTACATTTTGAAAGTTACCCGAATTCTGTCCGGAATTTGCGGTTTGAGAAGTTCTCTTTATAATCTCTTGAAGACAGTTCATCCAAGATTTGCGAACACTATTCGTTAAAAAGTGCATGATTATTTCATTTGGGGGATCTTTTCCAATCTATACAATTAGATATCATTTCAATTCACTGTAATTTTAATCGAGTAATAAATCGAATGATTGTCCAAGCATTGAACTGACATGAAATAACCCAAGAAAAATCTTTCACATTGAGTATCACAGACATTAGCTTTATCTGTATCCGAAAGAATCAGGTATTCATGAGTCATTCGAGCGAATTTCTTATCAAAACTCTAAATAAATAAATCTAATTAATGCAAATTTAATCTATTATTACAATAAGAAATGACCAAATAAGGATTATTTGATTCAATGTAACACAATTAGTATCTTATAGCTTATAGCTTGTATTAATTTAATATTAATATAGTTTTAATTAGTCGACTATTGGACTGATGGCTTTTACCTTTTTAATCTGAAATAACTGTTTTTGAAAAGTATTCAAAATCAGATATTCCTGCATGTTCTTGATTTTATTCAACTTTTAGACAATAAGGAATAGATACCAATACTGTACAGTTTGGTAGAATTAAATTGTTTTCTCTGAACAACTCACTATTTACTATTGCCCTAGAATTTAATACCCAGATGGTGTTTTTTCCATCATTTCCCACGAGTATCATACATAAAGCAAACATTTTCCCCATAATAAGATGACTATTTTTTATGCCAAAAGGCTAAAAACTCATTTGAAAATTTGGCGGGAATAGTTTATGTTTCTTAAACGTGAATAACAAAATACTTACTTGATTTTTGCTCATATAAAACCAACCAGATTTAATGATTTCCGTATTGGAATTGTCCATAATTCCTGAATTGTTTCTTTTGTTTTTCTTCTAGTTGTTTATTTATTAAAAGTTAATTAAGCCAAATGAAAATAAATTTTGTAGATATCGAATCTATTAATAGATATAATGATAAGCTTTAAATCGAAAATACTTTAGAGATATACATGAATAGATGAAGATATATATCTAGGCTCAATATACTACTATAATAGAAATAAATTCACTTTGGTTTGTACGGTATTATTCTAATGAACATTGTACACTGTCAAGACATCTACATCTCACATTGTGTAAATACATATATAGATTTGAAAACCACTGCTCAATATATTATAAAAGATTTAGAGATGGATACTACAAAAAGTAGGTGCAAATATAGTTGATCACTGGACACACACACTATTCATGTAAACTTTCGAGCATGCATAAAGTATTTCGAGTGTATTAAGTATGTAGTCAAGTTATAAGAAAACTAATATATTCTTATACAAAATAAAATGAGATATAAGAGAATGCATTAATAAAGAAAAACAAAACAAAAATCAGGGACATGAAGAATAAAATAAAGACTAGATAATTTGCATAAAATAATCGATTATGTGTATGAAAAAGATAAACTTACAGTAGAAAATTGTAGTAACTCTTCAGGCTTTACAATCAAATAGATGTTTTTTCGGCACTTTCCATCATCAACTTTAAGATTAAAATTTCGATAGAAACGACTCATTTGAAAAAAAATGATGAATCTTTTGGAAGAGAAAGTTAAGACTAGAGATTGTTCCAATGAATGAATTCTAAAGGAACTACGCAATTAAATTTCTGTCCCATCATGGGCAATATAAATTAATTTAATACCTATAATTTCTTTACAAAAGTACTTTATTAAATCTGTATTGCGGTTACACTTTGAACGCAGAATCTGCACAGTAGACAAATATTATATTGTTTCGATTATAAAAGATCTAATTGGCCAAAGTTTATTGCAACTATTGTGATTAGAACGGATGCATGACTTTTAAGAAATTCGTCTGTAGATTCTTGGATGAAATGTAAACACTTTTTAGCCAAGTCCCGAACAGTAATATGAACATCTGTCGAATATGGTTGAGGAAATGATAAGAGAAGAGAATATAGCCATTGAAACTAAAATCAATTATACAAGAAATGTGACTTACATTTAATATCGAGAAATCTTGGTTCATTATAATAGATAAAGCTTTAATTCTTTGAGAAAAATCTAGACATAATAACGAACTAGTATTTGGTTTATTTTGAAGCATATTAAAATTAAATCCTTGACTAGTTTGCCTTTTATTGTCAATTATTTCCCGAATTGAATTGAATACTGTTGTTATTATAATCTGATAGTTTCTTAATTTAAAAGTAGCTATATTTTCTCCTTCACAATCCGCTTTAGATTGATTACAATGATCAACAGATTTAAAGTTTAAGTGTTCAGCTTCGTTTCTAAATAAAATCTAGGGAAATTACTTTACAAATTTCATATAATCCTCTGCAGTCTCAGGTTGGACTGACAAATCAAACTTTTTCCAATCGTTATCGACAGGTAAAACTGAATTGATAACTTCGTCATACATTTTTAAACAGAATAGTTAGTTTTACTGACGAAATTTTTGTAAAATTTATATTTTAAAACAAGAATTTAAGTCAAGTTGAATTGTTTAAAAATCTATCCTTGAAATTTGACTCATTTTTGAAATTATCACTCCAAAACGTTCTTTAATCTTGAAACTAGAAGACCATATTCTATTGCTTTTGATTCGTTTTTACCGTCAAAATATTCATTTTGAATTATCTCTTAATTATTTATAGTTATTTAGTCTATAAAATATCTGCCATCTCTATATTCATTTTTTGTAAATCTAAAAGTTAATAGTAATTAACAAAATACCCCTCTCTCTGATTCGATTGTTTTATCAGCCAATAGAAATTACTCAATGATTCACTCAAATTAGTAATTAACCAATAATTATATGATATAAGTTTGCATATTAGTGCACATTTAAGATAGACTTGACCATAAGTGGGTAGCTTTTCTCAACCAATTATCGATTCCCTTGAAATAACTTAATAGCATATAAACGAACCACGCTTTTTGTTAGAGACTCAGAACACTACATCAAAGTTCACCGATAAAATGAATGTAACCAAACCCAGTACTGACTGGCTATTCATCCTAATATTTGTCATATCATGCCTTTATCAACTTTCATGTGAGTAATTTAATCAATATTTTCTTAGTGTCTGTACCCGTGACAGAAAAAGTTGAACTTCAATGCCCTCCTGAACACTGCAAGAATAATTCGACCTGTTTCTATAACCAAACAGAAGAAAAATTTGAATGCATTTGTAATTCTGGTTTTACTGGCGATCAATGTAACGAAAAGAGTATGTTTTAATATATTATAGATCCCTCTAGTTGAAACCATGACTCTTGTGGATAATTCAACATGCTTTGACAACTTTTGTGAAAATAATGGAACCTGTTTCATTGATCTTATCACTAAAATGCCTAGCTGTAATTGTTCTGATATTCCTTATGAAGGTGCAAAATGTGAAATAGCCAAATGCACAGCAGACTTTTGCCCTGAAAATAACGGAATGTGTCGTATTATCAACAATAAACACTATTGCACCGAAACCTGCGAGGAGAATATTTGCGAAAACTCAGGCAAATGCTACGTCGATCTACGGAATAACAACACCAAATTATGTGATTGCTCAAAGACTGAATATAAAGGCTCCCTGTGCAATGTTGCCTTTTGTCCAGATGATGAAAATGTTTGCAGTGATGTTGGCGGGACATGTTCAATTATAAACAACTCGAGAAAATGTGTAGATCGTTGCGGAGATGAGGAAGCAGACTTTTGTAAAAATGGTGGTCTTTGCTATCTTGATATGAAGAATAATGGAACGAAATCTTGTAACTGCACTGGACTTGACTTTAACGGACCTATTTGTGATCTGGCCGTTTGCACGGATGATTTTTGTAAGGAAACAGGTGGCCAATGCAAGGTTTTGAATAATACTCGTTATTGTACCAAACAATGCGCTAGCAATACGTGTCAAAACGGTGGTATTTGCTTGCAAGATTTGAAGACAGAAAATTCCACTCTATGCGATTGCACTGGGTTAAGTTATGAAGGTCCAACATGCAACTTGGTCAAGTGTACTCCCGACTTCTGTGCAAATTATGGAGGAGAGTGTGAAGTCATCAATAATCAGAGATATTGCACTAAGCCTTGTGATGAAAATCAAAAAGATTATTGTGCTAATGGTGGTGTATGTTTTAAGGATCTTCGGGACAAGAATTCTACCAATTGTGATTGTAATGGAACCAGTTTTGAAGGGGAACGCTGTAACAAAGCCAAGTGCACGCCAGACTTTTGTGAGAATGGAGGCACGTGTAAAGTTGTTAATAATCTCCGCTATTGTGATTGTTCTAATGTAATGTTTACTGGGTCCTCGTGTCAATTTCCAAAGTGCACTAATGCCTTTTGTCCATCGTATGAGACTTGTCATGTTGATTACTTCAAACGTGAATTATACTGTGATCGAAGTGGTGAAAGCTCTAAAAAGGTATTTTGAAATAAATTTGAGACTTTAAATATTCTAATGATTTTTTAGCATAAAAATTGTGTTGAATTTCCCTGTCAGAATAACGGGACTTGTCATATTCGTTATGATGGCCAACCAGAATGTGATTGCTCGCATACTGGGTTTGTTGGAGTATTTTGTGAAACTTCTGTTTGTGAAAATGTCAACTGTAACAATGGTCATTGTAAACCTTCAATTGGATCAGATAAAAAGACCTATTGCTCCTGTGATCCTGGATATCGAGGAAAATTCTGTGAGGAAAAGTATTGCCCAGAAAACTTTTGCTTCAACGGGGGAAAATGCTCTGTTAATGAAAATAAAGCCTTGGAATGTAAATGTCTTCCTGAATACGAGGGAGATCGCTGTGAACAAAGAAAAGTTTGCGGTCCATGTGATGAAGGTCACTGCAGGTTTGTAATTATTAAAATAAATTTTTTTCAAATATATTTACTAAATTGAAAAACAGGTTTAACGAAGAATCTAATAACTACACATGTGTCTGCAAGGAGTCTCATTCTGGTCCAACTTGTAGTGAACCAAAGGATTGTCCTAAAAATTATTGCAACACTGGGAAATGTAAACTGGGAACTAAACCTGGTGAATTTGTTTGTGATTGTGTCGGGACGAAAATGGCTGGACCCAGATGCGATATTCCCATCAAGATTTATCGTTAATTTTGCATCCTTTTACAATTCTAGAGGTATAGTGTCACAGTTCCTCATGTTACTGATCTAAAAATCTACATTTACCCATAAAACACAATAAAATTACAATCAGGAGAAAATTTCAAAGAAACAAAGTTTTTCACTTTCATTTAGATATTTTATTATCAAAGATATGGTATGTACATTAAAAAAAATGAAACAATTATACCTGCTATTCATTTATTATACTTCTTTTGTAAAATCATTTTTCACCATGTTAATCCTTGTGTGTAGGTTTTGAGTTTGTATTATACAAAAAAAGAGAGTTTGACTATTTCTTGTAATATTATAATATTTTTATGTGTATCCATGGTAATAAACACGGAAAGAGAAAAAATACATTACTTTTGCTATCATAATCTTTCTATCTTCTTTATAAGTGTTGCATACTTTTGCAGAAAAGCTAGGTTATTATTACATTTTGATGAGCAAATTATTATGAGATAAACTCCTTCCTTTTATGTAATAAATGAGTCATTATCCATACTATAAACTTGAGTACTTGGAGTATTCTTTTTGTCCTCAAAATTCATTCAAAGAGGAAAAAAATCTGAGGAATTTATTTTTGATATAGATAACATATTTATTCTCATTTGTGAAAAATGACACCCTGAATTTGTTATCTCCACTTGAGTTACTTAAGTAACCAAAAAGATAAGTGTTTATTTTTCTGATTCTACTTGGTGATATCCTTTGAATGAACCAGCTCTTTCTATTAAAAAGTTTGTATTTTTGAGTAAAATTTGACTCAAGACCAAAGTCGAAGCAAAATACGGAACTAGAAATATCGTAGAACACTTAATTTGAAAAATCTGAGCTTTTTAATAAATTTCTAATAAACATTTAGTATGCAATAGTTCAAGGTGTTCAATTTTTGTATTCATCTGAATTCAATTAATTTTTTAGAAAAGTTTAGAAAAAATTCCCGATAAAAAATCAATGATCTTACACGAAAAATTCAAAATTATCATTTCACA
Organism: Gyrodactylus bullatarudis; assembly: GCA_012064415.1. NCBI lineage: Eukaryota > Metazoa > Platyhelminthes > Monogenea > Gyrodactylidea > Gyrodactylidae > Gyrodactylus > Gyrodactylus bullatarudis. The sequence continues at coordinate 14,675 of SSNU01000317.1, read as the reverse complement.
CATGAGCAAATTCTGATTTTCCTACGATTTTAATCGAGTAATTATAGAAAAATACTTGGCTTATCTATAGAACATCTGCCCCCTCTTGTTTTCCAGTTATTTTTCCGAATGACAAAGAGTCTAAGGGCTTTTTAACATCGATGAAATAAAAACGAGACAAGATATAAAAATGAGAAATTTTTATGAATTTATTTTTGCATTTGTTACATGTCGAACAAATTTTTGATAGTAACAAAATTCTATATGCGTGGAACATCTTGAAAATTTTAACGAATTTTAACTTTTCCCTGTCCTAAAAGTTGAAGGTCCATTTTTGTCAATACAATTTTTTGTTGCATTGGATTGGAATTATTTAAAAAATTAGTTTTTATAATTTTAACTTGATTCAAAACCTGATTTTAACTTATCAAAAGATTTTTAAATTTTTCTATTAGAAGTACCCTAGTTAAAAATATTCTACACCTTCAAATCCCAGGTTGTGGCATACTGATGAGTTCAACTGGATTGTATTTGTAAAAACTCTGAGAGTCAATCTTTCTTACTAGTTAAGTTGGGATCCATTTGTAAACTTTAACATTCAGGGTGTAGTCAATAGATTTCCAGGCTTCAAACTGATGAGATGCAAAATTATTCTTAGATGCTGAAATAAATGCAATATTCATTTACAAGTTATGAATTTTATGGATTATCGATTTATTTTTTGCCTTAGTATTATTTTTAAATTTTTACTAATAAAAATTAAGCAATGGAATGTTAAGACCTTAAATACTTCGTTTATCATAGTATTCCTTTGATGAGCTGCACCTGGTCAGTGATAGATTAGTTTAACATTTAACATTTTAGAATGAATCAATCCTTCCAGTTATAGAAAGTTAAAGCAAAAACCTTTGGGAAAATGCGTGAAATATTTTTTCATTCAACTAAACTTAGATTCTTAGATATGACTTTTTGATAGATTTTGCATTGCGTTTTTCATTCACTTTACCAACCAGAGTTGAGTAAATTGAAATTCAGTGAAAGGAACTTAATAACTTTGAAAACAGGAATAAAATGAATTCAAAGTTAAATTTAACATCAGATTTGTTTCGGTTTTTTGCCAATTTTACCAGAAAATTTCACTATTTTTAAACTTTACTCGTAATTTTAAAATGCTCTTCGGTCATGAATCATGATAAAGTACATTTAAATTTTCTGCTTTTTTTTAATGGTATAAATTTCATTCATGGAAAAAATTCCCCAATAAAATTAAACTTTTTTGTGATGCTTTGTTACATTTTGTCAAATTATACTCAAACCTTGTAAGATAGAAAAATTCTGAGCACAGATTCGGAATCAGCATGAAAATTTACACACGATTTTTTAACCTTGATAAAAGTTCGTAAAAATATTTTTTATTTTTCCACCAGTGTAACCATCCTTTATCACACTTACAATCAGTATTTCTCACTAAATGTGGTCAATCGTCATTCAAGTTCTAGATCATCAGAAAATGACTAATCTGAGAATATTCTATGATCTTGGTTATGAAGATTATCCATGCATTCAAAAAGTACTAAGGATTTCACGATGCAATAATTATTACCCTTGCAAATAATGAACTTTTATTTAGTAATCAAAGAAATATATTTATATCGTCGGAGAGGACTAGTACACAGACAATCTATTTGAAAATTTGATCCGTTTTAGAGTTCTATTCAAGAAAATAAAAAGGGTTTTTCGATAGTAAAGTATGTTAAAAGATAAATTGTAATAAGATATGCAGATTTGTCTCATAAAATTAGTGAATCAACTTTCGGCATGATTTGAATGTCTCACTCAACTGATTTGAATATCATTTGTAATTTGTAACAGAATTATTCTTTACAATTGCAGTCATATTTCAAGCTAACAATACTTTTTCACCACAAAAAATGATCATAAAACATAACTTTTTTCATTGTTTCAAATTCTTTTTTTCGTCTTTTTACTACAAATAGAAAGAGTTTTAGCTGTGAAATTTTCATGTATTTCGGTTAAATAAATCAGTACCAGCAGAAAGAATGCTTACTTTACTTGAACGTCTGTATTATTCTCTATAGAATTTATATTACAAAATCTTGCTTTGTAAAGTTGATAAAGATATTCATGTTTTATCCTGAATATTTTTCAAAGTTTAAAATGGAGTTGATTGCAAGAGATTTTGTTTATCGTTTAAAGTTACCTAAAATTAGTCAGTAAAATCTTTGAAGCATTATTAGCCAATTGAAAAGTTCAACTTGAACATACACTTTGACGAAAGCTGTGTTTTTAAAAACTTCTGTAATTTCGATATAAGAACTTTGAAAAATTGAGTAGTATTTTTTATTGTAAAAATTTAATTAAAAATTTTTATCAACCATTCTCCTGATATAAGATATCAATTTATTGTAGTCTATCCACCAAGCTGCTATTCTCACAATAGATTTGTTTAAAAATCCTTAACAAGTTAAAATTAAATTTCTTAAACAGTTTCAATACAGTTTCAATTATAACTATTAATCACGATAGCAGATATAAGAAAGGCAAAAGTAATGAGTTTTTCCTCCTAAATACTTTTGAGTGAATTAAGTTCAGCTCTTTAACCACTAGTTCAACTTCACAGGATTTCCATGTTAATCAAACAACCAACTAAAATTGATACCTATCAATAAACTATAATTTATTTAAAAAAACCAAAATTAATGAAACAGGTTACGAAAGATGATGAGGTGAGAGAATAAGTGTAAAATTTCTCAGATTATCGATCAGAAATTCTGATTTACAAAGTTGAAAGAGAAGGTTTAAAACAGACCCCAAGAAATAATATAAGACCTTCACGTAAATCCTTCAAAGAAAAGGCCCCAAAAATTTTCAAGTTGAAGTATCTAATCCGACTAGATTAATCCATCCTTGAGAGTTTGAGTTTGATGAAAATGTGTTTTTTACATGAAAAAGTTAATAATTAATTTAAAAATTGTTTTCGCCTACAAGTAGAATTATTTTTTCAACTCTCTAAGCAATACTAATCGGTCATATAAAAATAAATCATGAAAGAGCGAAACGAAGATTGATCACGAGAATCTAATTACAATAGAAGAAATCATGATATTCTTCCATTTATGACAACGAGAGCGCAAAGATTCATAAGATGACTTGATTATGAACTTAATTTATTTTAGTATAAAAGTATAAAAATGTATGTTATCTATTAATAATTATAATACAATGATAAATGCAATAATCTTTTAGTTATAATTATGAGCAGACATATTCAAAGGAATTCAGCAAAATGTTTTTGAAAAAGTTTGCATCTTTGCTCGGGTGAATTCCAGGCATGAGTTCCTCACAGCAAAATTTTTCAGTCTCCAGAGCAGGGTTTTCAAATTTGCGAATTCTTTTTATGGCCAACATAATTAGTTCACTGTCTTCAAAATTCAAATAGCCTGGAAATTGATCTTGATATCTTGAGCCAAAATCATCCGATGTCTTAAGGAAAATATTGATAAATTAGCCTCATTCATAATTAATTAATTATCAAAATATAATCAAAAACAAAAATTATGATACTTGATTCTCTCTATTGGTCCAAACTCACTTTTCGATCATCTGCTAGTCCTCAAACTCAAGGACTTGGGTATCTACTTTGATCATAAACTAACAGTAAAGTTATGTACATCTTTCATCTGATTAAAAATATGAGACTGACTCACAGATTATAATCTGATAATTATCAGTGATAAGTGGGGCCTAAAAAAGTACTATTTGTTCTATTTTCACTCTAGATAAAGAATTGACTGAGTTTTGATAATCTGAAAAAAAAATTTGCTCATCTAATCCCATTTTAAAGATAGCTGGTACTATTTCTGCATTAAATTGTTGCCACGGTACTTTTTTGTACTATTTTTTTATAAAGTCTCAGAATATAGCATTCCTCAACCTTTTGCAGTCCAATTTGGAAGAATTAAAATTATTATTTAAACTATTGTTAATGAAAAGGAATAAAATGCAAATTTAATTGGAAGGGTAGAAAGGCAACGGGGGTAGGGGGGACAAAAGAGAAATAATAATTGGAATAGTTGTAAATATTAACGAAAATATTGCAAATCGAATTGCAAGAGGCAGAGAGGGAAGGGGTGAGGGTACTTTTTTGAAATCTAATAAGGAAAATATGCATTCAATGATGATAAAACTACAAGGCAAATTTATAAAATTGAAAATCAAATTGAAAACCCCTTTAGAACTGTCTGATTTACTCTGTAGTCAACAGCATTTTTTTTCTTTTAACAACTACGATACTATACTCTTTTAGATAAGAACATTAATAAAAAAGATTAAGTTTCCAAAAAATTTATTTAGAAATTTTCTTCAATTAAATCTTGATTATTAAGAACATTTGGATAATATTTTTCAACGTGGAAACAAGCTCTACGTACAATATCATTTGTTATTGCATTTCTTGATCTCATAGTTATGTCCTCAAGTTTCCTTAGCCTGAATTCTTGAATTGTTAGGCCTCCTTCGTTACGTATGTAGTTGATAAGCTCTGCTCTTTCCAAGGCTAATAATTTCTTCACTTCACTTTTGAGTACACTCTTTTCGATTGGATTTAGCAAAAAAGAATATGGAGCAAGGCGTAAAATCTCCACATTTTCATTTTGAATTTCTAGCTGCGAATGGCATGGTGCATTGTCGAGGATTATTGTTATCGGAAATAAATTTCTTTCCTGACATTTGGCGACTAACAGGTTAATCCACTCTGCAAAATCTTTTCGTTTGAAACTCCCTCTTTTTGTAGTTAGATCAATAAGCTCGTTCATCGATATAGCTCCAATAACATGAAGATTTTGACCTTTGTAGTTGCAATCCATGACTGTACAGCGTTTTCCGATCTTCCACCTTCCTTCTCTTCGTTTACAAAATATATTGAAATTTGTTTCGTCAATAAATATTAAATTTCTTCCTTCAGCCCTTTGGCGCAATAATGAATTGACATAGCCGGCTCGGTTTATCTTATTCGATTCAGAATTCATTCCTGAAGGCACTTGATGAATTAACTTGACAGAGAAAAATTCCAAATCTAACCAATTTCGAACCGTACTCAAGCTTATTTCGATATTGAAATTTGCAACAATATAATCGGAGCATTGCTGTAGAGTGGCTTGGGGGTTTGATTCTATGAAATTAACCAACGAGGCTGTTATTTCTGGAGATCCTCAATCCTCCTCTTGGATCAGGGAAAGGCTTTCCCGAAACGATCCATTTATAAGCAGTACTGTAAGGTACTCCTGAGTGTTCAGCAAATTCTCGCCAAGGTTTTCCATCCATATTCAATTCGATGATCTTTTGTCTAACTTTATTGTCATGTCGGGTATAGCGAGGCATGAATAAATGATTGAGAATTGATGGAAATTTAATAGATAATAATTCTTAAATCAATTACTATATTGGTCAAAAAGGCTTAGAGAAAGAAAGTCCCCATTATTTTATCGAGTTGATAAAGTTTGTTGGGTGGTAACCATGCATTCTTGAAAAAAAAACTGTCTGAAAATAGTTTATCCTGATAATATGCGTCTCTATAGTTTTATCTAAAAGAGTATAGTATCGTAGTTGTTAAAAGAAAAAAAATGCTGTTGACTACAGAGTAAATCAGACAGTTCTAAAGGGGTTTTCAATTTTAAAAATTTGCCTTGTAGTTTTATCATCATTGAATGCATATTTTCCTTATTAGATTTCAAAAAAGTACCCTCACCCCCTTCCCTCTCTGCCCCTTGCAATTCGATTTGCAATATTTTCGTTAATATTTACAACTATTCCAATTATTATTTCTCTTTTGTCCCCCCTACCCCCGTTGCCTTTCTACCCTTCCAATTAAATTTGCATTTTATTCCTTTTCATTAACAATAGTTTAAATAATAATTTTAATTCTTCCAAATTGGACTGCAAAAGGTAAACGGCGAATCACAATTTTTTATGAATTGATAACTAGAATCCTGATATAGAACTTTCAACGTATAAGCAGCTAGCATCAAATTCGAAGCTTTGAACAATGTTGGAAAATATTCCTTTTAAAATTCAAAAAACTAAAAGGGTTTATTTTGTGAACTATGCGCTATAACAGTTGAACGGTCGTTTTCATCATGAAATTTTTTTGACAAAAATCAGAAATTTTGATGACACAAAATTTGAATGCTACAAGAATTTACGTTTAAGTACTATTTTTTAATTAAAATCCCTTCAATTTTCTTTTTTAAACTTATTTTTCAGTTTATAAGATACTGTTTTTTGTTTTATTTGGTACTATATTTCACATAAGGCAATCTATCATGAATATTATTTAAACTATTTTGATGTTTTTTAAAGAGTCAATTATATTTTTGACTACACGTTTTTCCATATTTTGCACATTTGACTATAGTCAAATTCCAATTAAAATATTGAGATTTTTTTCCAAATATATTTTGACTATAGTTAATTCTGTTTTTAGATTTTTAACTACACTTTTCTTCATTTTTACATTTTTGACTACACTTTATGTATTGAGAAAGAAAATATATTATACAATGTTTATTCAATATGATTCATTTTACATCTTCATATTTTGATTTTAGTCGTTTCAGCCTAGGTCGACCTCGTTTTCGAGTTGCCGTCAGGCTCTTCACTATCCTTAAGAGAATCCAAATCCGGTAAAAATATTTTCGATATATATTTTTTTTCAATATATACAGAAATTTACTTGATAGTAGTTACACATTTACATTGAATAAAAATTTAATGATATCGTATTCATTATGGCAATAAACAGGGTACCAAAATCCTCATAAATTCTTATGCAGTTGATCGGCTTCTTTAAAAACGCTCATTTAAATTATAGGACGTTATATTATTATAGGACAAAGAAGTCATAAGAGCTTATTTTTCCAACAATATGACTTTATCGAAAAGTCATATAAAAGTTATTATTTATTTTGAGATTTTTATTTGTGTAAAATTATTTTTGATAAATTTTCGTTCATCATAAAAAAAATAAAAATGACTTACAAGTAGTTTTGAGGTTTTATAAAGAATGACAAGTGAGTTGTGCAATTGCTGGACTTGTTGAATCCCATGTATTATTTTGATATCGTACATTAATTTTTCGTCCATTTTTATGAGGCAGCTTCTTAGTTTTTCTTTAATTTTTTCATATCTTGTAAATTCAGCGTTGAGTTTAGCAACAATTTCATTAATAGACAAAGTTTCTTGTTCTACATAGTTCAACATAAAAGATATTGAACAGGCAAGAAATATGAGAATAATTTCATTAGATTTAAAGAAATCAATTCGTTTTCGGCACAAAATTAAAGCGTCCAGGAATGCTTTTAATCTGGGTTCATTTGGTTCTTTGTCAAGAGGTAAAAGTAGATGTTTATTAACTGTTATTAATTCTTGTTTTAATTCAATTTGAGAGGATTCGAATTTATATCTATCAGCTCGCATATTCTCTTCGATTTTGAAAATTCCATTGTCTGCCTTGGCATAGTGATACTTGTTCTGACTTTTTGTAAAAAAGATTATCGAATAAGTTATTTGACGAATATCAATATCGATTTTTTGAATACAAGGCTCATTGAGATCCTCAACAATTCCATAGTGAACGTATAGTGGAGTGAATAAAGCATTATAATTGTGTGATTCAATATCATAAGAGAGGAATGCTTGACAAAACTGTTCCGGATAAAGATCAAGAAAATCATCATAAAGATAATTTTTATTTTCAACTTTAATCAAATCTGAAAAATATGATTCTATTGTAGAACCATAAAGTTGTGCGATCTTTTCAAGGTTTGGGAAGTAAAATTCTTCATTCAAAGCAACAAGATTTAGAAATTTTGACCTGATTACTGATGGCAGTTTAGAGGCGATGCGCTCAGTTAAAACATCATGTGGTTCATTCATAGATTTGAAATATTGAAAACATTTATTGAACTGTTGATAGCGATTGTAAGGAGTGAGATTTTTGAAAATTTTGAGACAATAGTTTTCACTAGAGAAATCATTTCCAATCAAAGAAACTAGAAGAGGAATGTTTGATGTCTTCAAATTAGAAAATATGGGTCCATTTCTGTTTATCATTCGGCATTCAATTCCCTTGACGATTTTCTTTGATTTATCTAAAAATTCCATGGAGATATCTTGAAGAGTATCTAAAAGTATGAATTTTACACTTTTTTCCGAATTCGAAGAGAAAAAATAAAAATCAGAATCTCCACTTAAAACTGGACAGTCAAGAATCAATCCAAATGCTGCACAGACTTGATCAGATTCTCTACATGAACAAAATACAGGGATATTTCTTTTCTTAAGTGTATCCACAAGTGCTGATGTAAAATTCTTTCCAATCAATGATGGAGACCCTTTAAATCCAGAGGCGGTAAACTCCCGAAGACTTTTAAGTGTGGACAGTCCTCTTTTCTTATTGGTTACTGTTTTATCAGCCTGAATAAATTAAAACTAAAAGACTAACTTCACGACAGCCATCGAAAATAAAAATGGGCTTAATATTACATTCGTCAAACAAGTCAAGCCATTTATGTAAAGTAATAATAAACTCTTTATAATTTCCACCATATTCTGTTGGGATAGAATGACATCTCGAGATTCTATACAAGAAGCATGGACCATCAATTATAAGAATACTATCATGCAGAGATAATTTGAGAAAATTTTTCGAATTTGATTGTATGTAAGTTGAGAAAATTGGAATACCCATTTTTAGTCTGAAAATTTCAGAAGAGGCTTTTCAGAAACGCGATTTTTGAATATTTAGATAATTACAAACAATAATTATTAATGATACCTGTTGTTTTATTTAACAAATGATTAGAATCTCTGATTTGAGTCAAATCCTTTGACAAACATTTTTGTCAATTATCTAAATGTAGGTACAATATCTAACGTCTCAGGAATCTCATATTTCCTAAATATAATCGTCTCAGAGCTCTTTTTTCTTTTATTTTGTTGATAGTTATTCTATTTTTATTTCTTAATTCGGTAAATTTTTAACTTTCTGAAGATTTTCTAGAACATATTTATTTCCAAAGAGATCAATCCTAAGATAATTCCTCCGAAGAAAACGGAGAGTCAAGATAAATTTAACACATTCATCAATAAGCCAGAAGAAAAAATAAAAAATATTTTACCTAAAATTCATTCAGAGACTGACAATGAAGCTGACAAACCCAAACAAGATTTCATCAGAAAAGTCAGTTTTTTTTAATTTATATAAATATATACAGATGATGCTTCATGCTTGGAATGGTTATAAAAAGAAAGCTTGGGGATGTCATGAAGTAAGGACAGATACCGGGGACTGCCACAATCCATCATATCTTGGAGCTATATCTGGCCTTGGAACAACGATTGTTGATGCAATAGACACGCTATATATAATGAAATTGAATGATGAAGTATCTGAAGCAAGAGAATTTATCAAAAACTTGGATTTTCAGAAGGTATTTTGAAACTTTCTTTAACTTTTCTAAAAGCAAATTGAAGTATCGTTATTTGAATATAATATACGTTTCCTTGGTGGTTTTCTAACAATGTACAGTTTTACACAAGATGAAGTGAGTTATTTTTATAATAAAATTCACAATTTCTTATTATTTTGATGATGAGATAAATTTTACGTTTATGCTTACGCGTATTTTTTTCAAAAAAATATTCTCAAACCAAATGAAAATGTCCTGAAAATCCCATTTATTAATTTAATATCAAACAGTTATATTACTCAAAACTTTAAACTTGGGATATGGGAAGTACATATTTAAAAAATAAAATCCTTCTTTCAGAGAGAGATTTTAGTTTGTAATTTTATATAACTTTACTGGATTTCTATTTAGTAATACACAATGTATTACACATGGACATACTAATTAGTATTATAAAATTAATTATAATTCATAATGTTATAGAACAAATGTCAAAGGCTTTTTTCTTGATTGCTTGAATTTTACTTAGTTCTGATGGCGATTTTTTTTCTTCTATAATTATAGGTATCACAAATCACATACTAAATAGAAAAGGATAACATTGTATACCATAATTATGGTTATGTCATTGATATGATGACTAGTTGCTTCATCCCTTGTAAGATAAATTCATTCAAGTTTAAAAATATAAAAAATAACAAGATAGAATTTTATAAAATTCCCGTTTTTGCAAATTTACTACAACATACTTGTTCAGTGTACACCTTGCTAGGGATAGACAGTGAATAACTTTATCGATTATAAAAAGTTAATAAACTTTCAAGCCTTCATAATTTCTTTTGGAAAGTTGATTAAAAATTGATTTATTATTAACACAGGTCTGCTATTCGTTTATACTCAAGACTATTTTTCTAAATTACAGAATAATTCACCAAACTGAAAATTAAAGTTTACCTATCCATTTTCGGATTAAAGATCTAATTATCTAAATAAATAAAGAGATGTACATAATTTGATTATTTAAGAATATTTTAAATTTAACTCTATAATCTGTTAATATTCGAAATTTTCTTTTTAGATATACCTAGAAAAAGCAAAACAACTCGCTGATATATTATCCTCAGCGTTCAACACTAAAACTGGATTTCCATATTCTTTGATAAATTTAAAGACGTAAGCATATTAAAATATCGTATAGCGTTTTCATTTCATACTAAAAATGATCTAATTGAACGAAAGAACTTTTATGTTTATATGCATTGTATATGAATTTTATTCTTTATCTACGCTAAAATATATGTATTGATTGAATTAACTAGTGATTTTATCAAGTTAGACAAAATTTATACGTATTTAATGAAAAAAAACGACGTATCAAATTCCCTTCGGAAAATTGAACTAAACCAACTGGAGAAAATTTTACATTTAATTATTCAATCGATTTTGATCAGAGAAAATATTATTCGTTTATTTATTCTTTTAAGATATCTTTCAGTCCTAACTTTTATGGTATATAATAATGATTAGGAAAGTGTATTAAAATTAAAAACAAGTTAAATAGTTTCTCTTTTCTAGAAAAAAAGCTCACGCACACAGTTGGGCACCAGGAAGGTGTGCTATTGCAGCAGAGTTTGGTACACTCCAAATGGAATGGGCTTACTTGAGTGAATTGACAAATAATTCTTCCTATTCAGATAAGGTTAGTTATATTGTCGATTGATTTAATAATGATTATAATTGTGAGTTATTAATGGAGCTGCTGAAATCGGACAGAAACTTTAATTAAAGTGACATATTTAAAAATTCTCAGTTTACGCTTCACCTTTGAGAAATATCTGATACAAGATAAATAAAGAGAATTAAATTTCATACTATGCTCTCAAAGAGGTAAAAATGGCATTTTTGCAGCTCTAGTTATTTAAGTTAGCTTATTATAATTAGAAATAACCCAGTGAGACTCTAAGGGTTTAAAAAAGATGATTTTCTTCTATCACATATCATTTCAGCAACTTATTATAGTTTAAATAAGCCTCAGAAAATACTTCATTGACCCCCTATTTGATAGTAAATCTATAAATCTTCTGGAATACACAAAGATCTGAGCTATACGTGCTATACTAATTCAAAGAAAGTTGATTTCCAGGGTCATAGATAAAAAGTACTTGTACTTGTAGAATTCGAATATGTGATCGCTTGAACTCCATCTGCTAAAGCTTTCAAGATAGCCAATTTTTGGATCAAAAAATGACCCAATTTTTGATCGATAACTCCTAATAAAAATAATTTCGTAAAAAAAATTTTAGATTCTTAATCAGCGTATTCACAAAACATAGGATGGACAAAGGATTGAATGCGAGTCATCCAAAAAAAATCTCTGGGTATTTAAGGGTATAAAGGTTGATATATTATAAAATATTCAGTAAATTTAAATTAAATTGATAACTCTATATTACAAATAACTGGAATATTCTTATTTTCAATGAGCAATTCATAATTTAGAATGTCTTTGGTGCGTTATTTTTGATTAACTTTAAAATCCGAATGTATTCGAAAAATAAAATTACTTGCGTGAAACCCAATAAAGTATACATGATAATATAATTATCATCGTGACAAAGTTACAGTTTAATAAATATTTTTTTTTCTTTGAAGATATTACTTTTAAATAAATTGATTAAAACATAAATAATATCTATTTCGTTCGTGCAATGCATGAATATCTTTTATTGATTATCTTGAGATCGATTCTTTGTTAGTTTTTTTCTCTATTCTTTTCTCATTTCATGTATAAATTTTTCAATAAAATTCTTCTCAGGCCTCTTCTCTAACTTAAATACATGTATTCCGAATAAAATAATTGGGAATGTATTTATAGAGTTATGCATCTGAACTTATTTGATATTTACTCGACAATAACTTAAAGAATAATTTAAAATTTTAGGGTTCATTTACACTATTTGTTCTTATAATTATTTATTCAAAATATATTGTTTTAACCTTTTAGCTAATTATTTTTTAAAATTCAATTCTTGATACTTAAGGAGAAAAATAAATTTCTAGGTAAAAAAAATTCGCGAATCTATTGTCAATCTGGAAAAGTTGAATAATGGACTATTCTACAACTATTACGATAATAGAAAAGGCACTACATGTTCGAAATCTTCCTCCTTTGGAGCTCTCGGAGATTCTCTTTATGAATATCTATTAAAAGAAGATATCCGTAGCAATAATCAGGATTCTATTGGTCGGGGTCTTTATGATAAAGCTATTCAAACGATGATAGAGACAGGCCTTTACGCTACCAGTGAAAGATCAAAATCGAATTATATAGCAAATTATGAATTTGGGTCTAATACCAAATTCATGGAACATCTTGCATGTTTTGTTGGTAAGCTTTTAAACTATGTAAAATACAACAATAGGAAATGTCTAAAAATAATTTGAACTTTTATTAATTGTTTCTATAAAATTTAGATACAGGCTATAGCTAAAATATTTTTCATCTCTTTTAGGGCCCAAAAAATTTCTACTAAAATTATATTTTAGGCGCCTACAAAATTAGTCTGCTCTCTAAAAGCCTAAAATAATCACTTATAATTTTTTATAGAGAGTTAAGTCATAAAGTAAAGAAAAGTAGAGTCTTGAAAGTAAATTCATAAAAGAATTTGAAAATTCAAAAATTCTTTTTTCAATAGAAAAATTATAAATGGAACTTTTATATTTATATGCAACATAAAAAATTTTATTATGATAAATATTATTTGGTTTCAGCGGTTATTTAATATATTTTAGGTGGATTACTCATGCTCGGAACGAATGGAGATCAAAAGAATATCAATTTTCAAAGAGGTCTAAATATAACTTCAACCTGTCACAGGAGTTATGCAAGCTCTGCTATCGGACTTGGTCCAGATACTTTTTATTTTACTGATAGTCTAGAAGCTGTAGCAAATATAAATTCTAATAAGAAATATCTTTTGCGACCCGAAACTGTTGAATCATACTTTTATGCATGGAGATATACCAAAGATCCAAAATATAGAGAATGGGCTTGGGACTGTGTGCAAGTAAGTTAAATAAGTATTTTGGATTTACAATTTTGATTTCGATTTAATAAAATTGATCTATTCATTACTAACCAAGTGAGATGGATATCATCATTTTCAATTTTATTTCCACAAATATAATTCTTATTTATCATCTAACTAACTTCATATATATGTTAGACAGAAGCTTTTATTATTTTACATCTTTTATTTTTTTCCTATTTTTCATTTCATTGACAGTAGTTTGATATTAAATAAAACGTTATTCGCTTCCTACCTTACTGTGTTGTCATCAGGCTTATATGGGTCTATAATATAGACTCTATATGTAGAAAAAGAAAAGTAATAACTGTTCACATGATTCTTCACTTAAAAAAATTATAATTAAAATTAGAAAATGTACGTACAGATAACCCTGATAGAAACCGTTTAAAAACTCATAGTATATCGAATAAAGAAACAAAGATAACTTTACAAATTTAAATTATTATGCCTAAAATAAAGTACTCATTTCTCCAACTAACAGGCTTCGCCTTTCTCATAGGTAAATATAATTGTAAACATTTCCAGAATTTAAGAGGAAATTGATAATAACCTCAAAGAACATAATTTTTTATATCAATTAATATACAAGTTAGATAGAGATTATAACATAAGCAGATCAGTGTGAATAGAAAAAACAAAGCATAAAAAATAATCCTTTAATCTACTAGACTTAATCAATAAATATAATATTGAGAGAATAACTTTGAAGAAAAGTGAATTAAAAATTTTATTTTAGGCCCTGGAGAAATATACTAAAGGAGGCTACGGATATTCAGGAATAGAGAATGTTTATGAATCAGATCCAAGACAAGACAATGTTCAACAATCATTTTTTTTAGCAGAAACATTAAAGTATTTGTATCTAATTTTTAGCGATGAGAATACGATAAGTTTGAAACATTGGATATTCAATACAGAAGCCCATCCCTTACCAATTAAGAATAAATAGAGGATACTAGAAATAAACTAGAAATTTATATTTTAAATTCTTAAGATGCCAGTGAATCTTTATATTGGTGAGGCGAGTTGATATAAGGCCAGCATGAACGGAGAGTGGGTGTCTGAGGCGTAGGATGAGGAGTGTTTCTGGTAGTGAATGTGAGATGAGGCTGATTCG
>SSNU01000014.1:104436-131620 GCA_012064415.1 Gyrodactylus bullatarudis | reverse complement strand
AAGAATTTTGATGATGTTGTCTTTTTGCGAAATCCATCGTTTAAGTGTGGAAATGCTTATATCTTTCTTTTTGGCAAAAGATGCAAATCCAAGAACAGAATTTTCAAATTTTGATATAATCTTGTATGTTTCCTTTTGTCGAAAATGAGTTGAACAACAAATCCAAGTAAGGGAAAATAGAAATCAACCATTAGGATTAGAAAGACGATGAAGGACTGTGAATTTTTATTTTCATACACGAAAAACATGAACTTCCTGACTATACGAAGATACTCAAAAATACGTACGATCGCATGAAAAGGGGTCTTTCTCATTGGAAAAATAAAAGAGGGGTCTCTTCTTGATATTGTTTATTCAAAAAATAGTGTAAGATCGCTTGTTTTCCTCTTTCTAGTGAAACTTTCCTAATTTTCATTTGAAAAACAGAAACCGAACTCTTTCAGCTAAACTAAACCCCGAAAAGAAACAGCACTGTGCAATGGTGTAGATAGAACAGCTAATCGACAAAAATCTTATGTAAATGAAACAAAATAGATGCAATAAAGAATTAAAAAATGATCTAAAATTTTTACAAAATAATTATCGTTTTGATCTATGATGAGATCTCAGAGAGTCAGCGTAATTATTTTGGTAAGGTTACCAATTTTCTAGTTTGTGTGATGAAATAAAAAAAATTTGGAACATGGGTTGCAAATGAAATTATGAAAACTAGAGTCTGCAAGAAACCCGAACATCATCTGATTAATGAAGATAGGAATAAAATAAGAACTTATATTGATAAAGATATGAATTTTTATAATAATAAAAGACGAAACATCCTGAATTTCTGTTGTTGGCATATCAGCTTAAGGTCACTCTGAGTACGCAGATATGCATTTGTAGTAAAAAAATTTACTGAATCTTATTCCACAATTCAAAGTAGCTACCATTTCCGTAAGGAAAGATTTGAAGCTAATTTTCTATTGTCTACATTTAATACTATTTACTCAAAATTCGAATTGGCCGAGTTTGAAAATATTACGAATTTAAAATTAATAAGATCCATATAAGATCCAAATTAGACTATTCCATGTCTCTTCTTTATTCTCATCTTCAAAAGATGATTAACGAATTTCTTACAGACTTATTCGCATTTTATTTATTATTTTTAAACAAATTGCTTTGCCTACAAAACTAGATACTGACAATTATAAACATTTATGAACAGATTTACATTTTATTTTATATATTTATATTTTCTTTCAAAAATTTTTTTTGTCTAACAAAAAAAAATTCAGTGGAATC
This sequence comes from Gyrodactylus bullatarudis, assembly GCA_012064415.1. Classification (NCBI taxonomy): domain Eukaryota; kingdom Metazoa; phylum Platyhelminthes; class Monogenea; order Gyrodactylidea; family Gyrodactylidae; genus Gyrodactylus; species Gyrodactylus bullatarudis. The sequence goes on along the minus strand of SSNU01000014.1, from coordinate 130,336 downwards.
AGTCTCGAAGGCTTAAAGAACTAATATGAGTCTTGTTATAAATAAGTAATAAACCCTGTTCTATTAACGTTTATTTAGCAAACTGTTTCTTCAAAATTTAGTCAGTAGCAACTTCTAATTCATCAGTATTTAACTATAGAATTGTAAATAACAATAAAAATTCTTTCAAGCATATACTACAAAGTAGTTTTATTGATAATATTATTTATTTATTCTTTAGAATGTATGGATTATTTCAAACAACCTTCTTCTTCGGCACAATGGCTCTATTTTGTTTCAGCATTTCTCTAATGTGTGGTAAGTTCCAATTGAAACACTATCTCCCTCCAATAATATCTGAATATTCTCTTATTAATATTAATATTTTTCAGGTGCTATAGCATTCCTAGCAACGAGTCGTTTTGTCAAGAAAATCTATTCCACAGTTAAAGTTGACTAAGCTTTCCTCAACAAAATTATTATTATATTCCTAATTCACTGAATTTTTTCAACTTTTATGTCGCCGTCTTGTAATAGATTTCCCTAGGTCCTATCCTAAAAGTTTAAAACATGTGTATCATTTGTAAATATAATTCAATAAATTTATGTCAGATTCTTTCTCTTTTATCAAATTTAATTTGTATCAGTAAATACATTTCATTTTGAAAAATTACATCCCTAACTTTCCTTGGGACCACATGATTTTGTGTATATTTTACACACAGTAAAATGAAGTTTGATTATAAAATTTTTTAATTGAATGATACATTTCAACAATTGTACTTGAAGAACAAGGGATCACTTTTTCTTGGCTGAAAATTTTCTCGATGGCCGATTGAATCATTTATTGTTCTGAAAACTATTATGATGATTAGAAAAAAAACAAGCCAAACATTTACGCCATTTATCTCTCACCTATAACATATTTTTATAAAAATATTTAGAACAAAACGACCATGTCATATAAAGGATATTTGTCAGATTTATCTGATCTCAATATAAAAATATTCAAATACATTTTCACTCTTTATTTCATCGAGATTCTAATAAAATACTATTAGTAGTTACTATCTATGCAGTAGAGTTTTTTATTTTATTAAAGCATCTATATTACTGAGAAGTGCCATATCCTCTTACCTTAACAGTGTTTACTGGATATTTAAGCACTGACTCACATATAATATTGAATGTACCACTATAATGTGTACGCCCCTCCACCCTTGGGAGATAAGTGAGGCGACTGTTGAAAGAATATTCCCACTCTCATGGGTGGGTAGGATTTGTGTCTATACCTCATATAACATATCGAATATGTATGCTCTCATTAGATGTCGTCTATTCTACTGGTGTACATCCTAGAACTAACCAAGAAATGATAGTTAATAAACCAATCAAAACAAAGAAGTACCAACCAATCAGAATGTGGATAGAGCTTAAGGCATCAATGGATGATTTAATGAAAAACAAAATCATAAAATTAATTCTCTGTCTTGAACTCTACACTTTTAAGTACTGTTAGACTAGATTTTGTGGATTTATTTAATGAATAATTAGTGAGTTGAATTATACTTATAGAATTGGTATCATACAAATTCTATAATTAAATTTGCACCAAATCTTTTTAATGATCCTCATTGGCAATTCTATTTAATCAATTCTCTTCCTAAGACCTGTACTGTTCTTATAAGAACCTACGAATTAATCCCATACTCATTGCCATTGAATCCTTCTTGACTCACTCATGAATGAATGACTGAATCTTTGATTATGAGAAAATGATGAGAAAAATATTCCAAGGTAAGCTCCTCAACGAAAAACTATTTAAGCATGTTGATAGTTTCGATTTATACATGTCACTAAATGTATAATTGTTTTCAAGGTTAACTCAAGAGTTCCCAAAATCAGTAGTTTTTGAGAAGAGTGATTCATTTCGTGATCAATTAATTGAAAGTTTTGTTTATTCTCAATTGTTTACTTGGGATGGAAATATGCTCAGCTTAAACATTGAATTTAATCAATATATATTTCTCTCGATTTAATGTTAAATGTTTCTTTTATTCATTATCCCAAATTGATGAATTTTATTCGAAGTGAAATTAGAAAAAATTTGGAGAACACGTTAAAATTTTATTAGTTAAACATGGCATGATTGTCATTTTCAGAATGGATCATGAATGTTGGTGAGATTGAAGAGAAGCTTAGAGAAAATCTGAGTTTAGCTGATACGAATCCAAGTGAAGAGGAAGAAAAGACAAAAAGTCAAACTTCAGATAGCCAAAAGGAGAACGTACCCTCTCCGATTAAATCAGAAGAAAATGGAGGGGCTAGTAAAGTGCAAACTCGTATTCCCAGACCATCTGGAATAAAAGCACCATCAGGCATCCCAAGAATTTTATCCTGTTCAGCCCAGAGACCGGTTAGTTCAACACCCCAGAAGATTTTGCACAAATCCGAAGATGTCCAATCACCCGACAAGATTTCTCATATTACCAATAGATCAATAAGCTATAATGCACCTTCAACTTCGTCAGAAGGAGGTGCTGTGACCTCTCCTTCAACTCTATCAGCCTCAGCCAATCAACAACATCAGCGTAGAAATATCATTACTTCTCAGTCCATTTCAAGGACAGATTATTCTAATCTCTATAGTGCTAGCAGTAGTGAGTCATTATTATTATTTCTAACTAACTAACTTGAAATAATTATTTCTCGATAATAATAACCATTATTATTGGTATTCTAGAGTTTAAGAGTAGTGACTAAAATTCTTCTGCATTATAAAAGAGAACCTCTCAATCTACGGAAACACAGTAAATTGTTATGATTCTCTCATGTTTTTCTTCATGTAATGCATAAAGCAGAAGAAATGGTTTCTTATTTTGAATAAATTCTAACCATAACAAGAACCATACCCAAATGATAACCTACACAGTAGTAGTTCAGCAAGTATACTAAGTATTGGTAAATGTTTGTCTCATTTTGAAGAAGAGAAATCATCAAGTATTCCAAGTGTACAACATGACTGACTGAGATTATTATTTAGTCTTAGTCATGAATATGCATACAAAGCTTTTTCCAATTTACTCCCCGTAAAATATGAAGAAAAAGATTAAATTAAAAAAAAATACGAATAAACCTTACATGTGGCTCGTCATAGGAAAACACATATCGAATATCATTTACTTCTGTTGAAAAAATTGCTATTTCTTTATCGACTATAGTAAATACACCAGACATTCAACATGTGTTGATTCATATTTAGTTCAATAATTATTGTACAATGTACACGTATCCCAAGGCTTAAATACAATTCTTACTCATGTGAATATATGCTAATACACGAGGGAAATTATCTATTTGATTATAAAAATTTATTTTTAAAAGTCTAAATAAAATTAGTTTCAAATTAATCCCTAATCCAGACATTTCAATAGATAGGCAAAGTCAAGTACTTTTTTCATTCAGATCCTACTTTATAAGTAGTACTTATTAATCCTTCACTTATTTCACTACTTATTGACATTCTGATTGATTTCATTGAAATTTATCTTTCAGACAATTCTCAATGCCCCGACACAGAATCTCAGGGCTCCTCTGGATCTCGGAGAAGTTCATCGGTAGGTTACAATAGATCAACCCTTGTTTTTTCAATGTCATTTTTCAAATATTCTTACAATAGAATTACTCTTATGCCAGTTTGGGTGAACCCAGGATGATCAATGCAAAGATAAACTCTCTAGCAAATGTGGATCATGTCCCAGGCGGTGGTAATGTAAGTCAAGAATTTTTCTTGAAATTTTTATTTCTTCCCTTATAAACTATACAGTGCATAGCTATGACTGAATCTATTTATGGGTTTTATAAAGTAATTCGAATACAAACTTTTAAAACTCTCATCTCGATTGTTGATTATGTCCCGCCAGACTGATTATTTCAAGAATGCAAATTAATCTTCATGCTGCATAAAAATATTTGAATGAAAATCGATAGTTATCTAATTCAATATTAATTCTTAAAAATTATACAAGTAATATTCCACACTAGGCTAGGATGATTTTTTTTCTCCGAACAACTCACAAGAGGACTTACATTTCTGATAAAATTTAGTACTCAAATCATGTTTTGCATAATTTTAAAGCGTGAAAGTCATTCTTCATTATATCATTGACCATTTTTCCCACGGACATGATGAAACAACAAAATTAACCATGAAGCTCCTTTTGATGACAAGATTACTATTTTTGAAGATAAAAATTAAGAAATAGTTAAAATGGCAAAGATATTCCGGATTTTAGTGATTGCGTAGTAAAAATTCATTGAAAATTGAGCGGTGATTTGAAAAAATTTTGGGTTTTTCAAAACCGAATGACATAATGGTGAATCATTTTCGACACATGCTTCAATACAAAATAATGCATAGAATTGATAGTTCTATCAGAAAAGTTGGTCTTAATATGAGGTTACAGATTTCACCCTAGCCTATTCCACACTATAGTCACTATATCGTCCTTCTTTGAATTAGCTTTTAAATCTATAAATTCATGAGACATCAATATTAGTTAGCTTGCTAAATACAATTCCAAACTAAAATACGTGTGTAAATGAATTTTAATTATATCATTAGGAAACCAAATTCTACTATATAATCAGGGATCGCTGGAGTTTCCAAAGCAATCTTGAATATTTTCCTCTTTCTGATGAAAACCTTTACATTAAAAAAAATTGATTTACCCAATAATAATAATGATATACTTGACTAGAAAAATGTGCACTTTTATCCAATAATCCATAGAGATTAAATGAATTCTCTATTCCTTTTTTCTTTCCAGGTCAAGATATTTAATCAAAAGATTGACACCTCCAATGTTGGTTCCAAATGTGGATCCAAGGCAAACATTCACTATAGACCAGGTGAGTCTGATCTGACTAAACTTTTTCCACATTTATAAAACACCTAGAGATTATCTCTAATTTACCTGAACCATCCTGCTTATAAGAGACCACAAGAGGCGAGAATAGTGCAAAATCTATTTAATAAACTTAACTTTTGAGGTAAACTACGATTGAAAAACGTGGTTTGTAGACACAAAGAAAGAAAAATTAATAAAAGAGTAGGCTTTGATTAAATAAATGTCTGAAAATATTCCAAAGCTTAAATATGTATTCTAGTCATAAATAGCTAGCTTTCCTGGATTGCATAATGATCGATAAATTTCGGAATTCATAGCGAAGATTTATCCTAGAATTCCTGTGCATATTGCTTGTAGATTATGATGAAAGTAAATTTCAATTGCTGGACAATAGATTTCAAAAAATGAATGATTGATTAAAAATTATCTTTAAGGGTTAACCCTTTCGATACAATGGCTAAACGAAGAAAGTTTCAAGTTTGATTCTTCATAGAATTACATAAAAAGTGATGATAAAAAACATTTACTCGGACGAAATTTTAGGTAAATGTTTCCTATCAGATAATTTCACCAAGGTTTGATTTATATTGAAATTCCTATCGACTGGGGAGTAATGTAATATGCAATTAATTCTTACAAAAACTCAAATTGTATAAATTTCATTCAATCTGATTACAAAAAAAGTTAGATAGTGAAGATTTGAGGTAAAAGATTTGGGGTTGAAATTTCAGGAGACTCTTGATAGATTGATTTCATGCATTATATTTTTATAAAAATATACCTTGTTCTGCTTCTATGGACATGGATCTCATCACCTCTTAATATGTTTTATAATTTCAATTTAAAAGGATCATGAATTTGGCAATTCTACTCTTTTCTGAAAAACCTCAAATATCAATTGCATTCTTATGCCCCGCAAAAAAAATATAGCATGATAGCAAGCTTGGATAGTTTGTGATATAATATCAAAAAAGAATTATGAAACATTTTTAAAATCATTGGAAAAAGTTGGTTTGAATATAGAGGTCACATATGATCCCTGGTATCGAAAGGGTTAAACTTTATCTAAAGCTATTCTCCATGAATTTATCATTTTTTAATCAAGATGTCAAAATTTGCTAAGAACTTTTTGGTAAAAGATCCAGAAGGCACACTTTTGCCAATTTGTGAAAAAATTATTTTGAAAAACTTTTGAGACATTTTTGACAATTTTTGTATCTTTAAATTGGAATTTTTTAGATTTCAACGTGTGAGTGGAATCAAATATTATTTTTTAGGATCACGATTAGTCGAGGAAAGCAAAAATGGTCATTGAGATTTTAGGAATCACTCGATGGTTATTTCAAAAATTAAATGGTAATTGGTTTGATCCTGAAAAATAACGTTTGATTCCTCTCACACGCTGAAATCAACAAAGATTGCCATCTCAAATTCCTTGTATTTTTCAAAATTTCAAAAAGTTCATTTTTAATATTGATATTTTCTCAAGGAGGCGGAGATATAAAGATTGTCAATCAAAAGCTTGAAGTTAAGGCGGAGTCAAAAACAAAAAGCTTGAAAAACGTTCACCATGTCCCTGGCGGGGGAGAGAAAAAGGTGAGTATTGCACTTTTAGGGAATTTAATTTTTCTAATCATTACAATATTTATCCAAAAATTCTATAATTCTGACCAACTTCTCTTTCACTTTTGTACGCATTATGCCAAATTTTACTTATTAAACTCTTATCAATTTTACATTTCTTAATTAAATGTAAAATTTATTGTCTTCCAATAACCACAAACAAATGCACTAAAGATGCATCTAGATCAAATGCTATGGGAATAAAATATGTAGATAAAGCCATTGCACTAGTTTGCTTTTTCCCGTTGATTGATTAATTTTCCTGCCTATATCGATTGAAATATCTACATTTACTTGAATTTTAAATGTCAGGATCTGGAAAAATGGGTTCTATTTCTCTTGTTTAAACTGAATTAAGATCATCTCAAAGGGATTAGTTCCAAATGTCTAATAGGCAATGAATGAATATAAAAATTCATGCCCTCTCATCTACTAGACTAATGAATAATTAATTAAATACTTGCTAAGCAAATAACCAATCATTTGATAAAACAATTATAATAATCAATCTCCTATTGTGTCCCAATGTCTTATCGGATATATTGATGGGTTTTTTGTCTATTATCGATCGAATATTTATCTTTATTTTGATTCCTCTCAAGAATTTTTATCTTTATCATGCAAATTCTACTTCCGTTCCATTTTTTTATCTCACTCTTTCTTTATTCCCTCTATTCTTTTGCTTCATTAATGAGTAATCATTTTATTAACAGTGGAGAAAATTCCATTTATACGTTAAATGGGAACATTGCAAAATGTACTTTTATTCAATTTTGAGGTAGAAAAGCGAGTTAGTTAACTATAGTTACAGAACAGGTTAGAAATATTTCTTTAAAGTCCAATCCACTTCTGTCCCAGCATCATTATACAATAAAATACTTTACACTTGTCCTTTCCCATTGCAATACAGCAAACCAATTGTATTTTTTAAATGAATTACACTTTTCTCTTTCATCCCCCTCTTCTGATGAAATTCATCTGTATTATTTCTTTTCACGTGAATTCATACTAATCAATGAAATGTGTATTTATTGCAACGAATGGAATTTCATGTTTGACCCTATTCAAATTCTTGATCCGAAGGGAAATTCGGCTATGCATTTTTAATTGAATATAAAATCGATGATTTTTTCGATTGGAATTGAACCACGGAGAGACAGCTGTCAAATTTACAGATGAAAAAATTTTATTTTCCCTTTTTTCTTCTAGAAAAATTGTTTCTGCGAGAAAAACATTTTTATACATTAATAAATGAGAAAATTATCAATCTTCGATTACATAAACAAACTTTCTAAAGTTCTATAATAGACCTAATTTAGTTCAACTATCCACCTCAACTAAAAAACTTGTATGTTACTTCATTTTCTAGGCAAGAAATTATACCTTATTCATTATCCCAGTCTAGATGTAAACATTATATGTAATATTATTACTATAAATTATGATTATAAATCACATGTTTCACCTGGCAATTTATTTCAAGAAATTCTGGTGATGAGTTACTATTGGATCATAGCAATCATTAATCTTGATCATGTGATTTCATCGCGGAGAAAAATCAATCTTCTTCCTAGAATTCCAATCTGAATTTGATTGGTCATTTTTGCCGGTTTCGTCTAATTCCTACTATCAAAGCTGTAGTTGATATTGAGTTGGGAACCTAGGATTTTACAAAAAAAAACAATTTTTTATCAAATTTCAGTTTGTATTCTATGATGATGATCTGTTTCCCTCAAGCTTAGTAAAATTCCTGATCCTGCAAAAAATTTTAATTCTAAAAAATAAATTTCAAAAGATTCTAATTTATAGAAATTTATAGGTATTTTTAGAGAAATGCGAAATTTTGAAAAATCTATAAATGACTTCCGGTAATTACCAGAAGAACTTCTTCTCTGAATCAAGTATCTTTTTTGTTATTTTATTGAGTAAATTAGTGTTAGATATTTTCTAATTACAAAATCATTTCTGGTAAGTTCAAGAGAAGTTAAATTGCTAGAAAATCAATCATTAGAAGCAATCAAGTACGGGAGTTACTGTTTTGTGACCTTATTCTTGTTCAATCCCTTAGAAAATGAAATGATATTATCGAAAATAATTGAAATTTAATCACTTAAGTAATAATTAATAATTAATAACCAGGGCAACCACAAATATTCCCTTAAAAAATTGTAATATGTGCCTAAAATATTCCGCTAAGGATCTAAATATGCTTTCATATATGCGTTTAAAAATGCTATTTGTTTGATATAAATCATTTATTTATTCAAACCGATTATAGTATAAAATTTAATATTACCATCTAAAAAATTTCTTTCTTTCTTCATGAGAGTTTTAGTGAATGAAAAGGATCTCTCAATCTTTGAGGTTGTTGGTTGAGCACCAAGCAAAAATGCATTTTGAAAAGGAGAAACATTTTCTTTGTTTTGATTAATTATTTGAGGTATTGCATTCTTGCTCAGACGTTTATCGATATATTCTTTCAATTTTATCGAATCCAAACCGAGATTCAAATCTGTAAGAATACGATAATACTCTTCAATTTTCGCAGTTCTATTTTGAATTTTAACCAATATGTTGATGAAAACCCCATAATGCGCAATAATTTCGGTGAGTTGATATGGAACGTGAGGATCAAGAACTGCAGTTTTTGCATTTTGGATTATCTTGCCACTTCATTCAGTTTTCATGACGATTTCCTTAACTTTTTGAAAATTCTTTGCATAATACTGTATTGCTGTCAGCCAACTTCCCCATCTTGTTACTACTGCCTTTGGAGGAGAACCAATATCAGAGAACAATGATTTTCTCTTCTTATTCTTGTTAGTAAATGCCTTAATTGAAGCAACAAGATTGTCACACTTTTCATAATTGTTCTTAATCCTGAGGCAGGCATTATGGATGAGATGGGCTAGTGACATGAAATCGTTTTGGGTAGAGAGAAGTCAAAATACTAGATGCAGCTGTAAGATATGTTGCAGCATCTGTTAATAGGAGTAAAAAATTATCTCTTCTAACATCTAAAAGCCGAATGAGATCATCGATGATTTGACAAGCTTTGTCTCTATTCAAGGAACCATCTATCACTCGAGATTCAATTAAATAGGTCTTTGCTGGTTCATCGATAGTTTCTATTGCAGAGTTCACTATGTTTCTTCCCATCAATTCAGATTCGTCAATCATGAGGAATATGTCTTTTTGGTCAATTTAATTTTCAATATCATCCATTTTTTCTCAAAAATTTTATGAACTTGGTTTCGACAATGTGTTTCACTCGGTAAAGGTCCAAGGGGCTTATCAAAACGAGCTTTCAATTTTGGATCTCGAAGCTTATAAAGAGGAATGTCTGCATGAAGAAAAGCCTCTGTTACTTGCAGAGCCCAATTAGATTCTGCTAAACAGGGTTGAATAAGTTTTTCTTGTTCTACATTTTTTGTATGTTTATCGCACATCATATGTTGGTCCACTTGCGATTTCTTGCATGAACTGACTAAACACAAACATAATTTGCAATAAAGTGAAGATCCTGATAATGAAAATACACACGGATATAAATCCATATACGTTTGCGACTTCTTTTTTGGAGTAAAAGCAACCCTTGGCATATTTTGTTTGTACTGAGCGAAATAAATTTTGAATATTGTTTCAATTCATTTAAATGAATTGAGAAATTTCTCAACCAATAAGAGGTTGAATGAGGTTTACGAGGAGAATGAAATTACAAGCCTACTATGAAAAAAAGAGGAAGAAAGTGGTGTAATTTGACAATTGACTTGATTAGAAGAAAGTCTTGACAAAAGGCTTGTTGAACTAGCCCTTCAATTTAGTTTTAAAAATATTTTTACTGAGATTCTATCAATATATTCCCATATATTCAGAAAATATTCCCTCAAATATGCCTTTTCATATTTTATGATAAAAGAATTTGAATATGCATTATAAACTTAGTAATGAATATGAATTTTATGCAAAAGGTTGCCCTGGTAATAACTAATAATTATAATTATTAGATAGACACTATTTGTTGAGATATTAATTGTTCTTTAGACACTAAAAATGAGTTATTAGATTCCAAAGACTTGAATAATCTAAAATATAAACTTTTTTGTTTAAAATTCTTTATTTCTGCAAATTTATAGAGATAATTTTTGCAGGAATTTGCCGAAGCTTAGTTTCCCTGTCTAATTTCGATCATACTAATTTTCTTGCTAGAATTCTCATCTGAACTTGATTGGTCATTTTTGTAGGCTTCATCTAATTCCTACTGTATTAAGAAGACCCTATTACAACTCTATGGTTAAGCAGAGAATTAAAAAAATAATTCATCTCATTTTCTATGAAAGATAACAGAAATTATAATCTTTTTATTCTGATAAATAATGATAATAAATTAATTTTGTTGCGTAGAATCAGTTGAACCTTCTCTCTTTGGTTCCAATTCTATTCTATATTATCAACGCACATGACTCAAACTATTACTATTAAATGAGAATATTACTTTCTTTAAATCTTGATCGCTTTTATCGATCAAATCTTACTCTTCTTCTTAGAATTTGTTCTGAGTATTCTTTACAATGCAAAAGGGCGTTATTTCTATTCTTTACCTCTCTGGTTCTCTTTCTTCTAGCACAATCATTCTTTCTCAGATGTCAATTCTTCTCTTAATCACTCATAATAATAATTTTCTCTTCAACAAAGTTATATTTACTCTATAGATTATTTGCATTTTCTCAGTATTTGGGTCATAATCGAAGACGAAGAAGATATAGTCAATTCAATGCCTAAAATAAATCCATGAGATAAAGCTTGAATAACATATCTTGAATAAAAGAAGGGATAGAATTCTATATCTTGCCTGCATTAATCAAATTGGTATGTTAGTAGGATAAACTTTCATTAAAGCTCTATTTCGGTACTATAGCTCGTGAATAAGCAATCTTTATTCTTTGGAAAAAAGAACACTTGAACTGCATTCCGTTCTTGATAGACACTTGTGTATTTTAAGGCACTTGTAGTTATGTAATCATTACTTTATTTATATCCGGTTCAATTTATTATCAGGCTTCTTATGACCAATTCGATAGTTGAAGTAAACGATGAACAAGTTCTACAGTTTGGTTGCCTAAAAAATAGAATTGAATCGTTTCCGAGAACTTATCACAGCACCTAGATAATCATACAGAAAAATAGGTCTGAATACACAGTCTGAGAATTAAAAAGAGATTAGAATTGAGAATCAGATGAACTCGCACTTTTTACGCCTCCCTCAAGATGTAATATCCTTTTGTATATTTTTTATTACGTGTATACAGAGAATGAGCGTAGAAGAAATTGATTTTTTCTTACTTTTATTTTCTCTTCATGAAGAAATTTCTTCAATAAATAAACTTGGAAAGATGCTTCGTATTCAAGGCGAGAGAGAGATTTATTTGATTTCTTTCTTCTTCTCTTTCTACAGTGTCTTGAACATTATTTTCTTGTTAAATACATCTCTTTTGGTACAAATTGTGTACTCTTGAAAGAAAGATATTAGTACTAAATACAGCATTATATAAACATATTCTTGCTACACAACTATGCTTCCTTCTTTCTCTATAGCTATGATTTTTGTTTTTACAAATTAAATTTTATCCACACCCCAATCCCAAGAGATTAATGATTATAAATTAGCTTCTCGCATCCTGACTTTGGGTTTATCAGTTTTCAATTCTAATCAAAATTAATGGAATTTCTCCAATCCTTTTCTAATTTTTTTAGACAATTTAAATCAAGTTTATCTAACAAAGGCATCTCAAAGATAAAATTCAAAATTTTATTTCACTTAATATTTGATGAGACTTGGAAATTTTATTCTCGCGAAATGGATATCTTTCAAATGATATTTTCGAATAAATTACATGTTTTTTATCGTTATTTCTGGTTCTACTTATGGAGTTTTATTCACTCATGTTTTCCGTCCTCTACTACCAATTCATGTTATAATTCTATCATACAGGGTTTACACTATCTCAAATTGAGGCCATATTCAATTCTCTCTCTCTCAGCACATCAACTCTCTTACACCCATGAATATAATTTTCTTCAAATTCGTATATAACTTCTATATAAGCATGTTAAATCAAGCTTCATCTTTTTCCTTCGTCATCCTGATCGAGAATAATTCTATTCTATTCATAGAAAATCTATTATAATCTGAACCATATTCCTGACAAGTATCATATTCATCTTATTATTATTTAAATTTTCTATTTTAAAGTTTATATTATTTTGCGTACGATACTGTAGCTTGGTTTAATCCAATAGAATTACTCTTAATTTTATTTCGGATCGATAATGTAAACAGATTATATTTTTTAAAGTATTTAATAAAAATTGCAACTTGATTTATCACAAGTTGTGAATATCGCAAGATTCGAAAAATAAATTCCATATCTTTTGGTTGTTTATAATTGCCATTCCCTGGACTAGTTAAGGAAAAATAGATTTAAACTTGACTAAATGTATGTTCTCAGGAAACATGTACTTTTTAAGGTCCGAGTTATTGGATTGGAGAGAAAATTGTAATTTTTCATAGATTCTCTGGCAATTAAAAGCAACTCTAATTTTATTCAGAAATTCTAATTCAATATTTTGCCATCAAGAAGTAACTTGAATCGATATTATGATAAAATTTTCCAGATTCCTAATATTTTTGCATATTTTCATTCTATTATAGAAATTCTCTGCAATGCTATCGACATCCTCTTTGTAACAATGCTAAATTCCCAGTGAAAATTGCCTACACTAGCTTAGAAGTATTCAAATAAAAATACAATTCTTTTTTTGCATCAAAATATGCCATACAGTCTGATTTAGATTACTTTTTAAATTGTTTAATAGTTTTCTAGATTTTAATTATACATTAAGACTAGATTTGTCAGAAATTCTTCAAAAATTTAGATTTTAAAAATTTTATGGAGTGTTTAATAACTAATTCGGTAAAAAAATTGGGATAATTACAAAAAGTAGAAGATAGATCATTAATAACTAGGCCGGTAAAATTTTTCAACATTTTTATCTTAAATTTCGACATTTTTTACTTCACGAAATCGACAAAAAATCGACATCGTTTTCTAGGTAAATTACGAGGATATGGGCCTTTTAAATTTAATCTTTCAAAAATATTGTAATATAATTAAGCGAATATAAAATTGCTCTTTTAGATTGCCAGTCTTAAATAATTGGTTCTTTGTTAGAACATTTTTGAGCATTGAGAAAGACCATTCCACACATGCCAACCACTTGATTGTGGTCATCACTTATGTCAGTAAATTAACAAAAAGACTAGAAAATTAGTTTCTTAATTTTCATTGGATGGATTCGAAAATAAGGAATTTTTGAAAAGAATTTTTTACAGTATCAGTCATTGATCTAAGGGATTGTTACAGTTATGGATTAAATTTTCTAATTTCATCGACAATTCAAGGATTTTCGACATTTTATCTCACTTATAAGGAAGTAGCATTAGTACTAAAATGAGCTTTTTATTTTATAGCTGAAATTAGCAAATTTCGACTTTTTACCGGCCTATTAATAACTAGAAGGTCTTGTCTTTGTAGTATTTACAAAAAATATAAGGGTATTAAGGAATTTTCATTAAATCCAAGTATTTATTATACTCTTTACATTTAGTAGATGTTATTATTTTCAATTTTACAAGTAATAACAGTCTATAATCCTCAGAAAAAGGTTGTTCTCTTTTAAGATTCTTCTTGATCAATTCCTACAATAATTCGAGATCACTCATTTTTTCTTGGTATGAAACTGTCCAAGTCATCTTGATATAAACCATCATCATCTGTTACCAAAACAGCTAGATTTCTAGTTTCGAAAAAGAGGGCTTGTCTAAAAGTTCAAAAGAATGACAAGTCCTTAGATTGAAAAATGAAGCTTTCATAGATTTTGCAATGTTTGACGTGAAATAACCAAATCTTCCAATTTTGTAAATACAAAGAATAGACCTTCTAGTTATTGACGATCGCGATCTATCTTCTACTTTTTGTAATCCTTAATTTGCAGACTCGGTATCAGTTCACAATGTAGCGTAGTAAGCTGTTTAATTCTTGGTCACTTTTGAATATTGATTTGATCATTTTGGTGGAAACTAGGATTTTTATGATGGATTTTATTTATTGATTTATTTATGTATTTCAATTCCCTCACTCCATACCCCCTAATCTCTTCAGTTTCTATTATTTTTTTATGATGCTGATAATAATAATACAGAAATTTCCGTCTTTCTCTATCCTCACCCCCCTCCACATACACTTCTATCTTTTCTGACCTCTTTTCATCTTTTTTTCTTATTTATTCGCTCCTGAAATTAATCGAATCCCTATGATTCTGGCAATGAAAGATTTTTTATTCTCCATCGAAATCTATCCTAGTTGGGGAAGAATCAATCATAAAATATTCTTGTATTTTTCCAACATTTAGCAAGAAAATACACTGTTGAAATAGGAAAATATTAACACAAACATGAATGAATAGATAGACGTGTGGATATTTATGGAATAGACTGTTGTATGTGATACTATATACACCAATATCAGCTGCTAGCTGGTAGAATTGACTTTTTTCCATAAAAAATACTTTCTCCTTCCCAACTCGGGTTAAAATGATTCAACTTTTCCCAATTTCAGTTGAATAAAATATGTATTGTGAATAAAATGCTAGTCTTTTGGGATGATTCAAGATTATTTACTTTGACTCATATTTATTCTTACTCTGTGCAATTACCTCTCTCCAAGTCAGTGACTTCTTTTAATAGCAAATTTGTAGTTTTTTTTAATATGAATTTTGATATCGTATTACAAGCAAGCAATATTATCAAATTATTTTTAAAAATATGATTTAATCTCTTATTTATTCTTTAGATTTACAATGAAACTCTACCTTGGCTTAAATACAATGCACCGAAATTGTCTGCTGAAGAGAAGAAGAGAATTACTAAACATCAAGTTAAACTACAGCCCTAATTTCCTGGCACCTGTGCTGTACATCAAGGACAATCTTTCCCTATTCAGCCTGTCTAAAAATACCTTGTGACTTTTATTAAATTGTATGAATTCTTTCCTGTATAATTTTGATGTACTCGTTTTTCCTATTCTCTCGAAATTTCTTTTGACATTATGCTTTAGTATTCTCAATATTTATACATTTATAGACACACATTCCTGTGGCCATATTTTATGATAATTTCCAAACAAAAAGTATAACCCTATTACTAAGGTTCTTGGAAGGAAACTTTGTAGTTTTCATCTTGATCTATCGAAAATCTTCTTATCCATTAATTTAAGTGAATAAATTATGTAAATAAAAATATTACGAGATGCCCCAATGACCTTTCAGTTTTGCCCCAACTGATCAACAATTTTAATATTGACAACTCTTCTTAATCAATGCATCCCTAAATGAAATTTTTCATGGAATGTTAATTTTATCTTTTTTGTTATTATAATGAGCAAGACATAAAATCACTAGAAAGTATAACTTACCCTCCATATTCATTCAGTGATTGCTGGCTTAAAAAGGGAGATTAAAGTATTTTGAAGATAATTGAACACTGTTTATACTTGATACAATGTTCTCTTATGCATTATCAATGGTAATTTATCACTATCATTATTGAATAAATAAACCAAGACAAATAAATTTTATTTATAATTGATTTTATCTTTCTTCAGCCATAGTCAAATCTACATCTATATTAGAGCCTCTAATTTAGAGGAACCATCCAATCGGTTAAATTCATAAAGGCAGTGACATAATGTAATTTTTGATAATAGTCAAAAAATACTCGAACCAATACTATGAATAAATAGATGATGAAAAATTATAGAATCTCGATAGAATGATTTTATTAAAATCTGGAAACATTTCGATTTTGAATATTTTAAATATACAGTACTTAAACAAATTCCAAGTAGAAATGAGGATGAAATTAATGACTCAATTTTGTTTTAACTCGCGTATAAGATGCCCCAAAAAATGAAATCATATGATGTCAAAGATATTACAGTCAATAAATGGAATGCTACTGCTGTTAAAAACGCTTTAGATGATGCTCTCAAAGAAGTGAAATAAATTTCATAAGTATTATTTTAGATTGCCAAGGAGAATTACGATCTAGTAGAGTCTCATCGTCTACTTGATGGAAGAATCCTTATCTGTGTAATCGCTTGTCTCACTGCGGGTGCTTCTTGTGCTTATGATTTTCTTCATCCTTTTCCTGAATCAAGAAATGTTTTAATTCTTTGTTCAGTTCTCTATTTCATTATTTCATCTGTCTTAACATTTTATGTTAAATTTGTTGAAAATAACATATTCTTCATTGGTATCCATACAACTTCTGGAAAGACTTTTAAGAAACAAACTTGGAAATTTTCATCCAAAATGCCAAAGTTAGTCCATTTATATTATTCAGGGTTCTCCATTCTCTACATTTGTTTTAACAGGTATGACGAAAATTATACAATAACTCTTGACATATGTGACAATCAAAATATAAGTCAGAGCTCAATTACAAAGTCTGTTGGCGAATTTTTCGACAATCGTGGACATATTCAGAAAGAAAAGGTCACAAAGATGCTTTCCAATCTCCATGATTCGAATACTAAAAATAAATGAATTTCAACCCATCACTACTCAAATATTCCTTGTTGGACAATTTTATCTTAAAGATTTCTTTAAACATTAAGGAAATGGACTTTATATTAATAAAAATATTTTTTTCTACCTGATTTTCAATGCACTAATGAGTCGAAATAACTCATTTTTAAGAAAACTTGATTAAGATTCCTAAGAGCATTTCAAATGAGCTTCTTGAAAAAGACAGTCAGCTCGATTTTTATTTTACTAGAAATTCACGTTAAAAGGTCACTAATATTAATTAAAGAAAACCCTAACCTGGATTTGAGTGAAAAAATTTGAATATTCGTTTTGAATTCACTAAAACAAATGTATTAAGCTGTATATTTACAGCGTTTTAATTAACTATTAATTCAACCTAGATTTGTTATCGTGTTAGATATACACGAATGGACAAGATAACCATTTCTAAAGTCGATGACAAGTATTGAATAATTTTTTATGAATATTCAGAAAATTATATGCGCTCTTATTCTTGTCCAAATTTCTTGTAGCTCTTAGTTCATTCGTTGCATACAGTTTATTGACTCACATTTCTTTAATTTCACTATTGTTTGGGACTAAACTAGTCTATTCTGGCTTGTCTGTTGTCCTCAACAAAAGTCTCAAGCACTTTGAACTCCTAAATCCGAAAATTGTAAGTTCGAAAGTAATTTAATTTAAAAAATATCTACAGCTATTGCCTATTATTAAACATGGAACGATAAATGTCGTTCTTGATTATATTTTACTGGCATGTCTTATCAGTTGTAGTCCAATTAGAACTCTAATTATTGCCCATCATCAAGATTATGTTATTATAACTTTCTTCCTGAGTTTATCATATACAAATCAAGAAATATCCAAGCATCGAGGTTGTATATTTCTTATTCTTGGATTATTTTTCATTGCATTCTTCGACTATGATATACTCTCAGATGACAAAGATCATCCAGAAGGTGCTCACAAGTCAGCTTTAACTCATTCTATATATTTGTTCTTCCAAAACTTTGGTCTTTCAGATCATAAGTTAAGTGCCTTGATACTTTTCATTACTGCTTGCTCAAAGGCAGTACTCAATTGGATTACTAAAGGATCAATTCCGGCTATTGGTGGTCTCAAAAAATTTAATTCGTTCTCCAACATTTGGTCAACCCTAGTTATATTTTTATTTTTAATCATATCAAAATTTTATTCACTTTTTTATGAAACTGCCTCTTTGTCCGAAGAAAGTTCTGTTTCAATTATTGATGTCATATTTCCAATATTTTTTATCGGTACCGTTGAGTTTATTGACTTTTTCACAATAAACCATTTGAATTCTAAAATTGGACAAGCATCCACCGCAAAGAACAGCTATCACTTTGTATGTTTCACAGCTTTTCTATTAGCGTGAGTATCTGAAAACCAATAAAGTTACAAAATTAGCTTTCAATAAAAATTATTTCTAGACTCGTTAATAATTACAATCGAGTGGACAAAATTTACTTGGAACACGGAATATCATTCGGACTCATCTTATCCATTTTCTTCATATACTATGGTGAGTTAACTGAAATGTATTAATTAGGATATTAGGAAATTTTCATACGCTTAATTAAATTAGCAACTACCCTACTGTGTGATCAGAGTAAAAATTCCTCTCGTCTTCTACCGACGCCAACATCTTCTCTTATAAGCAATGATAAAATGTCCCTAATGTCATTCGATGAATCGGAAAATGGTTTCTTTCAACATTTGACACAAACTCTTAAGACAATCCTATCTGAAAAGTCCAGCAAGAGAATCTTTGTATTTCTTTGCATGAACTTGGTAGGTCAAACCCTTTTGAATTACTGAAAAAGCAATAATAAAAAATATTACATAAGAAAATAAACAAAATTAAATGATAAAATAGGCAAACGATTTTAATCAAAATATTTCCAGGCCTTCACCTTCGTGGAACTTGCCTATGGAGTTTGGACGAATAGTCTCGGCCTGATATCAGATGGCTTTCACATGTTCTTCGATTGTGCTGCTCTTGTCATGGGATTGTATGCAGCTGTAGTCGGCAATTGGAAACAAAACAGAGTCTTTACCTTTGGCTATCATAGGGCAGAGATTCTATCGGGTTTCATTAATTCACTATTTCTTCTTATCATCAGTGCTTCAATTATACTCAAGTCAATTGCCAGAGTCTATGATCCACCGGAAATTGAGACAGATCGTCTTCTCTTTGTCTCCGTTGCTGGCTTATTGGTTAACATGGTCGGTATTTTTGCATTAGGTCATGCACATTCTCACGGTGGCAAAAAATGTTCGGGTCATGAACATGGGAAAGAACTTGCCCATTCTCACAGTCATTCACATTCACATGGTGGTCACAATCATACCCATAGTAGTCATTCACACAATTCTACTAATGCTGAAGAGTCTAACATGCGTGGAGTTTATCTCCACGTTCTTGCTGATACTCTAGGAAGCGTCGGCGTGATTTTCAGCTCCTTCCTTGTCGCTCAATACGGTTGGAATATTGCTGATCCAATTTGTAGTCTATTCATCGGTATAATTATTGCCTCATCTACAATGCCCCTGTTCAAGGAAACCTTAGAAAACCTTCTTCTAACGAACCCAGAGAAATCTTCAAATCTCACGCCAGAGGCTATCGTTCGAGCTGTAAGTCTTGAATATTAAATATTAACCTTTATTTTGAACTCCAATGAATGTTTATATTAATTTCTATAAAAATATATCCTCTAGAATATTATTTATCCCAGTTAGTTAGTTTGTAAATCTAATTATTATCAAGAGACAACTTTTGATTACTTTTTACACTCACATTTTAAATATTCAATATCCAGAGATTTATTTCGGTACAATGCACCAGGAAGAATTTAATTTGTTCAGCCAAATCAACTGTTTGCTTGCTTCAGAACACCAATTTCAAAGGTTTTCTTATCGAAATATTTAATCAAAGTCATGTACAATGAAATAGGGTCACGTCAGTTATGAATCATAAGTTATAGGTCATAACTTATGAGTTAAAGGATTTGATTCACCTACATAATTATAAAATTGTCAAGGTTTCCTCCTCACACATAATAATAATTCTTAACTAAATTAGTTTATCGAATTAAAAAATTTCCTCGATATGCAAAGGAATGATTCAAGTAACCATAGGAATAACCAGTCACTATCACTATATTTTGTTTTTTTCGTCTAGTTAAATACTTGAATAGTTCTTGTCTGATGCAAATCGATACTTTACCAATGTTTTGCTAGCATATATAAGTTTGAGTTTACTCAAATCTCTTCGTTATCTTCTTCTTTTTATAATTGATTATTAATTTTTGAGAAGCAAAAAAAATCATTTTAAGATACTTTGAATTAGCAGGGCGAATTAAAGTATTTTTTAAAATTTATTCAATATTTGCTTCTTTTGTGTTAATTTATAAAACTAGTTAACATGAAGATGAGAATTTTATACAAAAAACACAATATTTTTCTCTAGAATGTCAAGATAAAATTAATTTTTGGAAATTTACGATTAAACGAGCTCATGAGTTGTTGATATGAAAAATAACACAGTCTTACATGGAAAAATTCTACTCAAGGATATTTTGTAGAGAATTTTTCACTGATTTCAGATGTGCCTTTTAAAAAATTCCGATAGTTAGACTAATTTCTAAGTTGAAAATTTACTTATTTATTTCAAAACTCCTCAACTTCAACTCAATTTAACCATCTTGTAGGAAAGAAATCTACCTCAATTAGAATACAGTTGTCCTTTAAGTATCAATCGCTTTTTTACCACCTAATATTTAGATTCGTCGTGGATTTCAAAAATTAATTTTATCTTGATATTCTGGAAAAAAATATCGAGTTTTTTTGTGAAAATGATAAATTCTCATCTTTATGTCACTAGCTTTAGATTTTGATTTGTCTATTGAAATTATGGCACATTTCTGAATAATACACTATTCAACACAATAATTTTTAGCACCAACCTCTGTTACTCTATTAACATTCAAATAAGAAAGGTTTATTGACCTTGAATAACTCCAGAATGGGAATGGCTTCAGACTGGAGTCTGGCTGCCAAGAAATAGTACCAAATAGTTTTTATGCGATAAATGGTCAATAAATCATTGCCATTCTCATTCATCCTTTGTTTTCTTTTTCTAGGCATTCTCTGAAGAAGGAGTCCTCAATGTCTATGATCCATTTGTTTGGGAACATACACCTACTGACATTTGTGGATGTCTTCGTGTATTAATCCGTGATGACAAAGATGAACAGACTATTCTTAACAGTATTCGTCACAAAATAATACAACCCTACAAGAATATTACTCATTTGACCATACAAATTGAAAAAGAGAGCCTCTTATCAAAGTTATCCTCAAGTGCTCAATCTGTGCATAAGCCAATTTACTCGTTTTCCTGTAAACCAAGAGGTGTCGCATGAAAACTTTTCCTCTATAAACTTCATGATTCTCTCTATCTCTTCTGTAACATAAACGTTATGAGTGCTATATGAAAATTTTATGCATTTTCATTATATTAAAAACTTTATTCTAACCTATCTGCATGTAAATATATAAATAATATTCTTGTAAATATCTTGGATTATATTTTATAGAATTCTTTGATTTTAACATTTTGAAAAGATAATTTTCTAAAAAGCTAAAAAAAGCTCATGAAAAAGGAATTTTCAACTTCACGGATATTGTATTATCCAAGGAGCAAAAGGAAATTCTATCTCTTGGTCCCAATTTTTGTATTCCAAAACGACCTAACGAAATTGAAGACAAGGCAGCTTTTGAACGTTTGATGTATGAACTAGGTCCTACTCAGAACCGTAAAGATGATTCTAACACAGAAAAGTTTAAATTTGATCTTTTATCTATTTACAGAAGTTTTGATCGTAAGCCTCTAAGATCTAGTTTACTCACTAAAAGAACATTTTGCAGCGCTTAAAGAACTAAAATCTAATGAGAACATCATTTCAACTAAGCCTGATAAGGGAAAGAGTATAGTGATTATGTATATGGAGGATTATTATAAGGCAGGGTTAGATTTCCTTTCAGATGAAAGTAAATTTGTTAATACAGGACAAGATAGATCTTCTTATTATAAGACAATGAAATCCATGGAACGTTCCATGTATAAAATAGCCAAGGGTTTGTTTGATAGAAATATCATTTCGGATAAAACTAGGAACTTTATAGCTAAGAAACATACTAGGATGTCTAGATTATATCTACATCCTAAGACACATAAAATAGTTGATAATGTAGTCCCTGAGGTTTTTCCGAGTCGGCCGATCTTGGACATGTCGACAACATAATTTAGCTAAATGGTTTATCGATATCTTAAAACCTATTCACACATATTATGCTAAATATGTTGTCAAAGATACTTTTTCATTTGTTGATAAAGTTAAGGATTTAAATATAGGTTCTAACGAGATGATCTCATTAGATGTAAGTTTTTTATTTCCTAGTATACCTATAGAGGAAACTTTGGCTATCATTAAATCTTTCATTGACGAACACGAAGGTTTGAGTTACCAAGCCTGGAAATAGCAGAACTTATAAGGATTTGCTGTACGGATGTTCCTCTATCTTTTCAGAACAAAGTTTTTATACAGAAAGATGGGATAGCCATGGGTTCCCTCTTAGTCCTTTATTAGCAGATATCTTTCTAGGTTGGTTAGAACATAATAAAATGTCAGAAACTATCAATTATTTTACTTATGTTTACATCAGTTATGTTGATGACACTTTTATTTTGATGAAACCAAATGTTTCAGCAGATGAATTTCTCTTAAAGATGAACGCGTTTCATCAAAACATCAAGTTCACTAAGGAAAAATAATCTAATGGTACTTTGAGTTTTTTAGATGTTAAACTGACTAGAAAAGATGATGGATCAATCCTAAGAAATACTTTCCAGAAGAAGACTGACAATGGTAAATATATTCATTATCCCAGTTTCAGTCCTATTTTGCATAAAGTTGGCTTAGTGATTCTTATAAACTATTATTATAACCTTCAACCCCCTGGCCTATGTGAGCTTTTTCACTTTTCTCTCTACTGTTGCTATTTACTGGATAGTTTTGGTGTTTTTTCAGCTTACATATTATTCTAATTTTATTCATTATTTGTAAATTATTATCTTAAATGAATCATTTAACTTTTATCATTTTTAAAGCAATGCCATTGATGATGCTTTAAGAAATACGTATATGGTTTTAAATATATCCCAAATTATGAATTTAAGTGGATACTCAGACGTTTTTGATAAACAACCTGAATTACTCATTCATAAAAAGCTAAAAGTTAAATTTTTAACCTAATGATGGTTTTAAATTCTCAATCGTGAAAATTCCATTAGAATAATAACAGTTATTTTGGGGTTCTCATTAATTAACCATTGAAGTCACAGGCACATTTTTTCTTCAGGAAAAATCTGGAAACTTATTTACTGACTATATCTGGTGTTTATTAATTTGTGATTTGTTATTAATAGTAATAATAACCTACTATTGTATGACCTTATTCTAACTGATTACAAGGGCTTCAAAAGGCCAAAAAATCACTTTTCAATTGAAAAAATACTTGTAGATACGCCAATTCTCTCTAATATGAGTTTTATTACTCATCAGTAGAGGCTAAAAAAACATCTTAGATATATGTTTCTCTTGTTTAACAGTGAGACTTGTGAACCAAAAATTACCCTCTTCCATCTGCCCATTTTTAATTTATTTTTCGAAGTCATCATCATACTTATGAGTAGGATTTCTATATAACGAACGAGGTTAAATAATATCTCAAGATAATAATTTTTCTTTGACCAATCAAAAACCTTCAAAACAGGCCTTATTACAAGATTGAGATGCTCTAGAAACAGCTTCAAATGAATAGATGATAGTAATCAAGAAAAATAAGATTTGTTTCTATGTCACCATTTATCTGAAAAGGGCTTAGCCCGGAGAAATAGCAAAATCATTTTCGTGAGGAAATATTTGATGCTCGAAAATGTTAATTTCATAAATCTCATTAAAATTCTAACAACATATCAAAAATAGCATTTTGATAACTATCTATTATTATCTTCAAGGCTTTTTGAGCTTATTGTTAAAAAATGAAAATAATATATTTACTTAAAAAAACTTACGGCGCTGAGACTATTTCACAATATTCATAAAACCCCAAATTTATAAAATATTAAATTATTCGGGCAAAAATATTACTGATACAACCTTTTGGGTTCAAATTTAAACATTAATTCATCCAGAAAAAAAACTAACTAAGGTTTGAAAAATGAACATATATTTTGATCGGCACCGAACGATTAAAAAGGGGAATAATTATGAATACCTAATCAATTTTTATCTATGATTTTTACATTTCAATTTTTCATCAAGAATTCGAATTTGTTACCTGAAGAAAAATCGGTCAGTGTATATGTTACCGTTAATCTTGTTACTCTTGATATCAGGTAGTTTTAAGACTATCAAGAGTAACAAGATTAACGGTAACATATACACTGATTTTCTAACACATATAATATAATTATAAATATTATATATGTTACGACCAATGTGTACACTTTGAACAGTGTATACAATGTCAAACAATGCGCACAAAAATGAACGATGTGTATACTCGGTGTACACATTGTCAAAAGTTTACAAATTGTTCTTAAGGTCTAATGAGCAATGTGGAAACTTTAACTTTTTAAGAGTTAAGTCATTGTATTTTGAATAATTTTATCAGGAATCTTTACTATTTATTATCACAAGCTGATTTTACTACAGAAGAATGACTCTTGAATCTGATTTTGAGATGCTCCTGTTTTTTAGTCTTAAATAAACATTATTGATTCTTTAGGAAAATTTATTTTATGAATAAAAAAGGATACCGAAAATTAGAGGAATAAGCGCTTTATTTCAGGCATACTCATCAGCCTCTTACATGCCAAATATATACTAAAACATAAAGAAATAAAAAATTGAATCTGATTGGCTCTCTTTGTTGATAAGGGTGTGGAACATCTGGTATCACATTGTTTCATTGATTGGCGTGTAGTGGTGATTATTGGTTCCCACCATAGGTGGGAGATAGTGATATATGAATTATATTAAATATGTGTTATTATCTCTGGTTATGATATATGATGTACCTTTTAGGAAATCTATGTAATGCTATTGAATTAAATTAATACATATTTCTAATAGTATGAGTCATTGTTATATTCTTCTCCTTTTTTTTGATTTTTTAATAGAGGTGTTATTAATGGTTTTTTAATTTTTAATTTTTAAGGGATTTTTTCACTATTTTAAAAAATAATAATACAAGTAGGAATAAATGTATATAAAAGGTTCATTGACTAGCGCTAAAGTATTTGGTGATTTTGTTTGAACCTAATGACACATCTGAGGTTCTGTTACGTTTTCTCGTTTCTTCTGGTTGGCTGCTTATTTGAGTTGGTTTGTTTCTTACTTCTCCGGTTGTTCTAATATTAGGCCATGTCAATGCTAGAGGTTTCACTATTTGTTTCTGTTTACAGAGGGTTGGTTTTTCTCTCTTGATAAAAAAGGCTTAGGCAGTTTTCAAAAGGGGTGCAACTTAAGAATTTGTAAATTTCTGAAGAATTTAGTCTTTTTCGATTTAAAATATCACTCGAAAATAAAATGTGAAAATAAAGAATATAGAAAACCCTTTATAATTTTCTTTTT
>SSNU01000014.1:61549-104261 GCA_012064415.1 Gyrodactylus bullatarudis | reverse complement strand
ATAATCGGCAAAAACCTGATAAATTTGAATAAAATTATGCATATTCGTCAGGTTTTTGCTAATTATGCATAATCAGCAGGAAAACTTGCAGATTATGCATAATCGGCAAATTATCCAAATTCATCACAACATATACAATGTTTGACAATGTAAATAATTACAAATTTATGAGCCTAGTTAATTTTTTCTCAACAGATCTGTGTAGTAAAAAAGAGGAAATGATCGTTGATCTATGGCAATATAATAATACAAAAGTCATTTTACTACCTTCCGATGGAAAGAAAAATTTCTGCGCAAAAGCCAAGTGTAAGGACTTTAATGAAGCGTTTAATAAAAACAAAATACAATTCAGATTAAGATATTTTTCACGCCTTTCTGGGTGTTTACACTTTATTTTCCCATTGATCATATTGAATCATTAAGTCAACTCTTGATCTGAATTGAAACAAAAGATTATACTACTCAATGAATTCAGTAAAAATAATAATTATTATAATTATTCCCTAATATAGAATCGAATAATGTTTTTATTTGCATACAAAAAAATTAGCAGTACCTAACCCATTTTAATTACTTATTAATACTTTAATAAAAATGGTGAATTCAATAGATTTCATGAGACTAGTAAAAACTTGAAGTAAATTAGCATTACAATTTTCTCACCAGTTCGAATTGAATTCAAAGTTCGTCAAGATCTAAAATTTTCATGGAGGTCTAATAAGAGGGGGAGTTGGAATTTGATAAAATTTTTGTTATTGAAGTTGAACTTTGCAAATTGCAGAAGAAGAATAGATAGTTTCTTGCAGACACTATAGTTCTCAAGCTTCAGTATTGCATTGTTTAAACAACTCCGGAGCTTTTACTTTATTTTATCATTTTAACACTTCATATTGTACAGATCGTTTAATTATAATTATTGTATTTCTATTTGTACAAGAAGATTTTCCTTATAATTTGTATTTATATTTCAATTCAATATAAGATTTACAAAAAAAAGTTATAAAAATATTATATGTATGAATATATTCATAAGAGAGTTTCAATAATCACAGTAACATAAAATAAAAAAAACCACTTCTCTTTCTGGTAAATAACTGAGATCAGGGAAATTGACTATGGTGATAATTATCACAAGAAAAATCATAAATCTGTACGCTGATTTGACTTCTCTATTTTTACTTTTCAAAATAAATTTTTTTGCTAATTTTACCGGAGAATTCCCCTATTTTTTGGGATTTTGAATGTATTCATAAAATGATATGGAATATGGAAATTTCAGACTTAATTATTTAGTTTTTAAATCAAAAATAAGAATTCATTTCTGTTTATTGACCCCGTTAAAGCTCAAGAATAATTAGATTTTTAAATTTTAAATATTAAATCAATCTAAATTGATGAAAATTCGATATTAGCCAAATATAAATAGGCCGTTTGAATCCGAGTTTTCTATCCTGATATTCACAAGAGAGTTCCAACCAAGGTAATCCAATACGTAAGTGAATTAAGTTTTCAATAGAATTTAGATCAGGGTTTTATCTTGATAGCCTTTAAGAGTTGTGAGCCTGCTGTTTCCAAAGAAGCTTACCGTCTACTTCTAAAGAGATTAAAGAAAACATTACAGCAGCTGAAGACGAAGATGAGTTCACAGCCAAATGATTTGAAGCATTCTTTTATTTCTCCTCTATTGACATCTATTTCAGCAATTTTTTCTATCTTTATTTCCCCTATCGTGAAGCTTTTTGATAGTTTCAGGCCGAATTACAATCAAGGTATATATGATTACAATCATTAATCCAGTTATAAAGCTAATTGATATGAAGATGGGAATCTAATATTTTTACGAAAATTTTTCATCAAAATTTCGAATATGTTAAAGATTGTTTGGAATCCTACCCATGTTGTCTACTTTTACAATTTGAAGAAAAAATTTTTTTTTATGAAAAGCGTGGTTAATTTTCAAATTTCGATCTGGCGCCAAAATTCGATTGGTGGATCTTTCAAATTTTTGATGAAAAATCGAGGTTTTCGTAAAAATAATAGATTCCAACTTCATATCAACAAATTTTATCTTATAAGTGCTGAGAATATCAATTTCAACAAATAATAATTGAAAACAATTTTTGTTTAAAAGAATTGAATTTAATTTTATGAACTCATAACTTCTGATTACCTTTTGTTTTCTCTCAAAAGAACTTTCTGATATTGTCCCTTTCCCGAGATCGATTTCTCAAGATCTCCAAATATTTTAATACTAGACCATTAGATATCAAAATTATTTAATCTTAGATTTGATTCCTTATTTTTATGTTTTTTTTCAATTCCGTTCAAAAATTTCGGCATATGCGAAGACTATTTCCAGAATAGCTTTAATTTCATAGAATTCTTATTTGATTGAATAAAAAATTTTTATTCCTCACCAGTTTAGCTTCAAATACAAAAATCATTCAAAGAAAAAAAGTTTAGGAGAACCAATCAAGTTGATCATGTTTAAAATAGCCAATCAGAATAATGCAAACCTCTGATTCGTAATGGGATCATAATTAATAATAAAATATTTTCCATGGTAATTTTATAACGAGATAAAAAGTTCATCCTTAATACATTGGATTACACTGCATTCTTGATATAATAAAATTTGGAAAAATAATGCGATTAACTCAATAAAATGACATTCCCACCCATCTAATGTAATAGACCTCTCTCAGAATGAATGGATGGATTTTAATAGCCAGAAGAAGATGTGAGCATTTTATTATATATTTTATAACTATACCCAAAAATCAATCTGTCAATATTTTAGCAACTCATTAAATTTTTCTTGTATCTATTTATCGTTATTTCTCAGAATTTTCTAAAGCTAATTGACATGAAGGTAATCAGGATCAGAGTTAGTCAGGAAAAAAATCGAAATTATTCTTTAAAAAAATTTTTTTCTTCAAATAATGAAAGTTGAACTCCGGGTTTTAGAAAATCGTGAACATATTCGAGCTTCTCATGAAAGAATTTTTTCTCAAGAATTATATATTACCCATTTCATATCAACCAAGTTTATGCCAGGAATAAATTTTAGTTGAGCTGAAAAAAGTCTAAATTTGAACACATGAATCAAATAAATTGATTTTTTCCCATTTGCCTAAAATCCTTCAAAATTATCCCAATTTTTTCACGAACAATTAATCTAACACATTATAATAAATTTGTTTGAATTGAGAACAAAATTCCTGATGACAAATCTTGACCATTCGAGTATTTAACAGTTTGTTTGCGATTACATTTGACTTCAGAATTGGTCAGGAATAAGCAAGAAAAACCCTAGAATATTATGAATGTACACTGTTCAATGTACATTGTACAACTATGGAAATTGAGGATTAAAAGGCCAATTAAGAAAAAGAATCGAAAAAGTAGGTTTCAGGAAAAAAACCTTTTTAAACTTAGAGCTCAAGAGGTGAGAGGAATCAAACGTTCATTTCCAGAATCACCAATAGACAAGGAAAAAAATTATCTTAAAACAAATTTTTGAATGAAACTTCGATTTGAACTGATCTTAGATCATCCTAATTTATTAAATTTCAAGCATCAAAAATGGTCGAAGCATAGGAAATTGCATGAACATTTTTGCTATCCCTATCTAAGGATTAGCCTGGAAATTGACGCTTGATCTCTGTCACAACTTGAAATCAACAAAATATTCCAATTTAAAAAAATTCTTAATTTTAAATGTCTCCTATTTTTTCGAAATAAAATTTCTTTGAATATTTTTTCTTATATCGGTGAAATTGTTTCTTTTGAATTGGCTTCCAAAAAAACTTTTCATGAAAAAATGAGATATTTTCAAAAACCATAAATTCTACAAATTAATCGAGATTATGATTAGACCAAATAATTATTATAAGGTATAAATTATTTTCTTATTTATGATTCAGAATCCTTTGTAATCATGAAATTATATTCAAGTATAAATTCTGTTGTCTATTGTTTCATTCATTTGAGTTTATTGATTTCTGTTCAGTCTCACTAAGTAATTATCGAAATATGAATTCTTTTATATTATCAAGAAATCTTGGGATTTATTTTTTTCCGAGAGATACATCCGATAAATTTAATCTTATTGTATTATCGAATTACAATAAATATCATATTCCTTTAATTCTATCAATGAGGCGACTCAATGAAATTATCAGCAACGATTTGAATTGGTAGCTGGCATCTCATAATTATAAGAAATATCATGTTTCGTTGTTGTAGAATTCTTTATGAGAAATTCAATTGTTAATCCAGTTATATATTTACAAGTGTTGAAAATATTAAATTTAAACAAAAATTTATGAACAAATTCTTATCATTAATTTAAACAAATTCTGATGATTTTTTTGATTTCTCTCAACTTTTTGATATTTGCCTTGTCCCCAGATCGATTTGAAGGTCTCCAAAATCTTTTTATCATTAGATCTCAAAACTCAAGAATCTTAGATATAATTCCTTATTTTTATATATTTTTTCTTTAAATCCGTTGAAAATAAGTAGTTTCTTGGTTTTGGCATAATAATAATAATAGTTTTTAGTTTTATTTAACAATACATATTGTTATATCTGTAAACATAAATAATTCTTCATATTATTCTGATTACCAGAGCCTCAAAAACGACTATTTTTACTATATTGCACAGGAAGTTGTATGGCTTTAAAAATGATAATTAAAGGTTCTAAAGTTGCATAGTACCCTGGGTTCCGAAGTTATAACCTACTATTTATTCTTATACTATTTCAACTTTTAGATAACTATTTTTAGTAACTTGAATTCCCATGCCGTTTTTAATTATAATCCCTAATTCTGATTAGACATTGAAATCTCGACCAATCAGATTATGCTAAATTTATCGATACAATCGAAAATTGAGCGTGGTGAATCATTTTTCCATTACTTTACCGCGTTTCTAAAAGCTGAAAAGTTCAAAAAGTAATACCCTTATGAATTCACTGTAATATGCGATCGCATGTATCACCTCGTAGAAATTTTAAAACCGATAGATTTAACATGATGAATATTTTCAATAAAAAATTTCAATAAAATGATTAATTATTAATTTTCAAATCCCATTACTTTTGAGTAGATCATATAATATACTAAAAATAGTCATTTATTCTATCGTTTATATACTATTTTGCGATTTTTAAGCTACTATTTTTGAGGCTCTGCTGATTAAATTAATTTATTCTTGAGTTCATTTTTTAATTTATTCAAGCTTAGGTTTTTAATTGATCTATTGAGATTTTCAAATATGTTTTTGCATTTATTAAATATTACCAGCTTTTTTAAGTTGCCAAATTCTGGAATATCATAGCGTAATCCTTGGCGGTTAGAGCTTACTATTGGGGATGATTTGATAAGACTTATTTATTTCAGCTCTCTTCTAATGCTAAGAGAGTTGTTTGAAGAGTTTAGTTCAGTTTGATAACTCAAAGATAGAAGCCGTACAAATCGTTTTTATGCAGACTGAATTATTTTCAACCATTTTCTACCTTCAGGATTCCATACTGCCGAACAATATTCTATAACTGGTCTAGCATAAACTTTGAACAAAAGTGTTTTCATTCCATCAGTCTTTATGCATTTGTGTACATGAACGAGTCCATAAGCGAAGACTATTTCCAGAACAAATTCAGATGAATAACTAGGAGTAAACTTTTACTTTCGTCAAATAGGCCTGAAAAACTCAAGGACTAGATACATTGTTGAGAGTTAATATGCAGCTAGCAGTCTTAATTTTTCGTAAGGATTTCACTAAAAACGAAATTAATCTGAGCTTTGATACTGATTCCCATAATTGAGAATTCTGATTTTAACACTACTGTGAACGAAATACTTTATTTTCTTTCTTATTATCATTTCTCTGGTCCGACTGGTCTCTATTTTTAATTATAATTGATAATTATCATCATTACTTTCCGAATTGAAATCAGAAATATTCTTAGTTTTCAAAATATGAATAGTAGAAAGCAAGCCCACTTTAATAATAAAAACTTTTGAATGATTCTATTCAAGATATGTAATCTAAAAGTAATCTAAACATATTCAAATCTATGATATATTGTCCTAACGAGGACGAAATCTGTTACCATGAGTAAAATTTCAGTTGACATTTATTCAGGGTTCTTGTGAATCAAAACATTAAAATTTCAAAGGCAATGTGAGTATCTTGAATTTGAAAATATTTCATTAGTTCGAAAAAGTGAAAATTCAATTTTTGTCACTCAATATATAATTATTTTGCAATTTCTGAAGATTTATTAGCGAAGAAATTAAAGTTTTGTAAAACATCTTTTGTTTAGAACCAGTATGATTCAAAATATGAGTTATATTGATCTGTATATAAAAATTGAATTCTGATTTCTTTATTCATTATGTCATTTTGCTTATCAAAACCTTTCAAATTTACTTATTCAACATTAAGAATCTCTCGAACCAAGATGCATTCAAGATAATTCAATAAAAACGAACATTATTTTACTACAAGAATTGTAGCCCGTGGAGAGAATTTTGCAAGATAAGAAAGAAATGATGGATATGGGCATTATATGGGCTCGTTGGAAATCCTGATAAGAAATTTTTCAAGGAGAATAAATATTGTAATGATCTATAAAATTTGTATATGTTACAGGGATTCTGGAAACTTTATGAATTCTTCAGAATCCCTGGGCAACAATCAGTGATTCTGCAGACTTTTAGGGATTCTGAAAACTAATTAAAACGAGTTAAAAAGAAATTTTCTTAGTCTGTTCATCTCTGTCGGTCACAAGGTTTATTATTTGATTTAGTTCAAATAAAGATCAGTTCTCAATAGATCTGTCCATACATAGTCGATACGATATGGTCTCAATAATATCGAAAAATATCGCGATCAATATGCTTGGGTATAGTATCGTCTCATGTCGATAATATATCGAATAGTATTGAGTCAAAAAAGGCGTAGAAATAAAAATAATATCTATCTCAACCCCATCAAATTCATTTCATTCATGAGTCATCCCTACGTCAAAATGACAGGCTAGGGGTGAGGGGGTTATTACTTTGAGCTAGTAATCCAATACTATCAAATTCGGGTTCCCCATTTTTCTCTATTCAACTATGGAAATCACACGTTGTTCCTTCGAAGTTCGTAGTATTGAAATTTCAAGAAAAGGAGCGAAAGTTTACAGATTTAATTTTTAAATATATTTTTTGAGTTATAAGGTGAAATTACTAATTCTTTTTCATAATAAAAGATCGCATGATAACTGGAGGTTACAAAATAGTTGTCTAGGTTAAAAAAACCTCAAAGGTAATAACTTTTATACAATAATAAATCGAGAAGTTGAACTAGAAAATATTTTTGCAGGCAACATGATCTGAATTCAACATACTTGATGGGAAAATTTAGATTTTTGTAAAAGTCATAGACTTAAACAATTATAATTATTATCAAATCGAGTTAATGATATTTTTCTTGTAATTATCATTCATATGACCATATTATTATTATTAATTTGATTCAATTTTTTACTGCTATTGTTATAATAGAAGAAATTTAGAAAAAAAGAAGAAAAGATGAGTAAAACAATAATTATTTCTCAATGTTCCATTTTTGAAAGTTATTTGCTATAAGAAAATAAACAAAGAAACTTTCACTATTTCTGTTGATTCCAGAAATTTAATTGCTCAATCAATTTTTAGACAAGGTTAAGTTGATTGGAAGAGAAAAGAATTTTGAGAGACCTGCCGTTGAGAGATGAATTTTTTCGACTTCATAAGTAAATCAAAAAATAGGGTATCTAAAAACTATCACATTAGATGCAAATTATAATTATTTGTATTTCTATGATTTCAATAAAAAAAAATCCTAGCTAACATTGCTAGAGGAATAAATTTTCTACGATAAACTTGGATAAAATTTGGAATTTTTATTTTCGTTTTAGAGAAAACCGAATTTTTGTGTCGAAATTCTCACTGATTTTCTGAAAAATTTTGCAAACTTCTACGACTCGTTTTAACAGTCTAAAAACCTTTTGGGATAAATAAAAATACAACCATTACGTTCAAAATTAATCCTACTTTAGATGGTATAAAAATTATTACGGTAATGATTTTATTAAACAGCAGAAGTTTAACAAGTCTTTTTCGAAAATTCAGTTTTTGTTCGTTATCTCAGCTCACAGACAGCTTTTTTTTGTTAGAAAAAGTTTTTTATTGATATGTACAGCATAAGAAATACAGTACAGCAAAGATAAATAATTCTAAATTTTTTAAAATACCAAATTCGCGATCAGCGTGAAAAATTACATCAGAAAAAGAACTGCAAAATATTTTCAAATCACCACCAGTGTTATTAATCGCTAAAATCATGAACATATTGATCCTTAGAAGGAGCTTCATGGGGAAACTCGTTGTTCCTTGATATATGTAAAAGACTAGAGAATAAATGGACATAGCGAGGTATGATGTTTTTCTCTTCAAAAATATGCAAGACTCTCGTGAGTTGTTCGGAGACAAAAAAACCCGCCCTAGTCCATACTACTGTATTAATTATAATTATTATTAGTGAACTGATATTCTTAAGTACATTTCGATAATCATCCGAGTTGACTTTTTCTTTTATTACATTTCATTTGCCGAGAGAAGAGGAAGTAACATCATAGGAAATGGCTTGTCACGTATAATAGCTTGTACTTTGTCTTTGTCATAACTTGGTGTCATAATTTATTTAGAATGTTCTCCTCTACACTATTCCCTTGTTGCTGTCCGCCTTCCTCTATAGTCTGTATTGGTTTTTGTTTATCTTGAATAAATAATTAAGAAGTAAGCCTTTTGTTTGAACTGGTTCATCATAAATCCCGATAAAAAATGAAAAGACAGCAAACAATAGCCATAGGCTTAGGTGAAAGCAATTTTCTCCGTCAACTCAAAAAACTCTATCAAAATCAGCATGAAAAAAAGATCATAGATTTTTCAGATTGATCCGCTAAATATCCTCTTTTATTTTCAAGAATCATTGGATTTTTTATGATTCGATTATTTATTTATTAAATCTTTAAGAAATTAATGAGTATTTACTATATTTTAATTGTTGATGTAAGAAATTTTCTGAAAAATATTCAATCTGTCAAAATTGAGGCCACTTTTGAATTTCAAAAACGTGCCATATTTCTATAGTTTAAGCTCAAATTATTTTTTGATTTCGAAGATTTAAAGCAGTCTAATTCTGATATTTTGGATCATGATTAGACAAAGAAATCTGATTTGAGGCTGAGAGAAACTAAAGAAAAAATTTTAGATCATTTTCCATCGTGATTATCAAAGAGTCTAAATAGTTCGATAGTTTCCCAATGATGAATTTCTGTAAACATCTTTAGGCTAATTCGAATTCTTTGTCCAATTTTAACCCCTTCAGATCTTCGAAATCGAGAAAAATATTGAAATTATTAAAAATATTAAATTCTCATCTTCATGTCAACTAGCAATCACAAAAATTACTATTTATCATTCATTAATGTTTGATAAAAAAATTGTTAATCTTAAATTAGGCCGCGATCATGGAAATTGATTTGAGGAAAGGAAAGAATTGCATGATTTTCAACTTTCAAAAATTTATCCATATTTTATAAATTTTCTTTCTCGCAAGAGAATCTAGACTTTGAATAAAAGAGGAAATTCATCATGAATTTGAAAAAAATATACGATTCGTGATATGTGAACTCTTTTTCATGCGACTTTATATATAGAAGGAAAATAAACTCAAAGAGATGAAAGAAATATCTTTTCTGACTTATTTCCTTTTCGAATTGTTGATGTTAGCCCTCTTGTATTTCTTCTGTCAAGAGTAAAGTCGAAGAGAAAGAAATTCTAAATAAATCTCGTTTGAAATTGAATATCCCATCAGAACATCACCTGCCAACAAGTAATTTTGCGCGAAGCAGGCAAAAACAAACTTTCTACACTTGAAATGATGCGAGCATAAACCACCTTGCATGATTTATTTTTCAAGAAACCTTTACAAGAAGGTTTTGCTGAATGGGCAATGTTTTATTTTGATTAATTTTGTAAAGCATTAAGCCAAAAAAGCTGTTTCTATAGTCCGATAAAGTTTCTTTGATGAAAATTATCATTGGTAAGGGATCTCACTTGGACCAAGTGTCACTTGCAAATGGACAGTGTAGCACACTGTTTTATGAATATTATTAATAAGTTATTGAAATCTAATTTTATATGATAGAATTTGAAAACGGGAAACTAAATACTAAAAGACTTGTGCACTTATCCCTCGTCACCAGAATCCTTAATAACAATTAATTAAGTGATTATGCTGAATTCTCCCATTTGAGGCCCATATCATGTCTGAATGTCTTTCTTGCCATTATAGATCGATTTTTAGCTTCAGAAATCAAAAGATTTACCTTTAGACTTTCCAGATAAATCCCAACATGGTTTCTTGCCAGGTAAAAATACCTCAAGTAACATGCTTGACTGTCCAAACTATGCCATCCCACTCTTAAAAGCCAAATCTTTTCTAATTATTCATTACCTGGATATTTCGAAAGCGTTTGACAAACCCAAATTCTCATATATTAAAAATAAACTTATGTTATTAAATAACAACCCTCATATCATAAACTTAACCATGTATTTTTTGTCCAAAAGAATGCAATATGTTGCATTCAACTCTGCCACTAGTAATTTAATAAAAATAAACTCTGGTGTCCCCCAGGGTTCTACTATAGGCCCACTTCTTTTTAATCTTTGTTTCGCTGATATTCAGCTCCCTGAGGATATTGAGGGTGTCTCTTAAAATATGCTGACGATTTAAAGTTCGTTTTCAAAGTTAATAATGTCTCAGACATTGAAAAAATAAATAAAAACTTCTCACTTCTTAAAGATTCCCTTGAGACAATGGGGCTCTATATAAATAGAGATNTCTCTTCTACTTCCTGGAGAAATTGTCTCCTTTACTTTGGACCTGGGTTTCAGTGTTAAGGATAATTTAAAAATTGATCCTTTTTCTAACTTATCTAGGATTAAATCTTTACTCTTTACAATAAAAAAATTCTCAAAAACTGTTAACTTACGACTAAAAGCTTACA
This sequence comes from Gyrodactylus bullatarudis, assembly GCA_012064415.1. Taxonomy (NCBI): domain Eukaryota; kingdom Metazoa; phylum Platyhelminthes; class Monogenea; order Gyrodactylidea; family Gyrodactylidae; genus Gyrodactylus; species Gyrodactylus bullatarudis. The sequence continues at coordinate 93,146 of SSNU01000014.1, read as the reverse complement.
AAGCTTTAATATTACCATTATTTGATTATCTTGCCCCCTTATTACCTAATTTGAATTATGCTCAATCTCTTATGATTGAACGTATTCAGTATAATTTTTTACATTCTTTATATCCTAATATAGACTCTTACAATGCTCTTATAGCTATATCCGGTCTAAATCCACTTTGGGTCCGTAGATTTGCCTTTATCATTAGGAAATTTTCTGAATCTTCTATTTCTATTAAAAAATATAACCTAAGAAACATATCATATGATTTCAATGTTCTATTATCTTGTTTTAATTGTCTCTTTACTAAGTTTGATTTATCTGATTGTCAGAACCTTACTAATCTCAAATCAGTTATGGCTCATATCAGATCTAAAATTGACTATTCAAAATCTCTCCTTTATTCTCCCCATCACTAACCAGATGACTAATCGAAATACTTTTCAGACTATCTCTACATTCAATTTTTCTATTGACTATATATGGAACCTGCATTTTCACATTTTATTCAAAAATTTTTGTGTATATTATTCTATAACCAGATTTTATTATTGCCTTATTTGTGTTCATTTAAAATTTTAAATATAAGAACTTATTTCTAACAAAAAAAATAACGTTGTTCGCCTGCTACCTGACTATGTTGTCTTCTGGCTTGTATTGGTCTATCTATAGAATTATTAGAGTAATAACACTGATAATATAATTTATCACTTGAAAGAAAATTAAAATTAAGATTAGAATAAAAAACATTTAGAGTACCAGAATTATTCTACCAGTTGTGACTACAACTTTACCAAAACTGTTAACGCTATTGAATTTCTCAGTGTAAAACTTATCTTGTGCTTTAAATGAATTTTTGTCTAAACTACTAGCGGGAAATCTAAAAAAAATGTGTAAAACATTCTGATTTTTAAAATATGTAAAGCTATTCTGGAAATAGTCTTCGTCTTAGATTTGATGGGTTAATTCCAAAAAACATCTTAAGAAAATTTTTTTCCATTAATAACCCCAATGAAAATTTCAACTCTTATCCTCAAATCAATTATGAATTTTGTAGAATATCTAGGTGAAATTTCTGTCGCAAATTGGTCCAGTTTTGCATTTCCTAAATGCCGCTTTGGGATTTTAACTTCTAATATTGCTTAATCATTGAATGTAAGTCTATCATTAATTAAAAGAAAAAATCCATTCAATATCACAATTTCGTATATGAGTTTATTGTCAGATGAATTTTTTGAACGGTTAAACTTCCATTCAAAGATTAAAAGTGAACTTTCTCCTTATATAGAACCTTTGATAGAAAAAAACTTACGCAAATCTAGGTTTTTACAAATTTTCGCTACCCCTAAAGAAGATCTTTTTTATGTTCGAAATAGTGAAATGAGTGTGACGTCGAAAATCTGAAGGAGTCGGAACTTGAACAGAATAAATAAAAAACATGGAGGACCATGTAAGAGCCGTGAAAAATCAAGAGTTGGAATAAAGTTTAATGAAATTTAGTGTTGTATTTTCTTTTGGATATTTTTGGGTTGATTATTGGAAAAATATTTCCTTTGGGGTCATTATTGGAAAAAAAATTTTCTTGGGTGTGTTTTTTAGAATTAACCTAAAATATATTCACGCACACCAAAACTGGTGCACAGCTGTTCTTGGTTAAGAGCCAACTTGATTAATTAAACCCTAAATAGTCCCCTTCTGGTTAATACTGGCTTTAATTTATAAAGTATGGCTATAAATCACAAGATCTATTTTTGTCTCAGACGACAGATTTCTTCTCTTCTCCAATTAACTCATTACTGTACTGCTTATCATACATTTCCAATGACAATATATTTGTCAATAAAGAAAAATCTGAGATTAAGGAGAATACAGAAAATTACAGAATTACCTCTGAAATCTAATTTATTCAGAAAATAAATGAAATAAAGACCATCATATATGTCTTCGCTCTAAGCATTTATGCACTACAATGAGAATTATTACTCTTGAATTATATATTATCATTATTATTGCCAGCTAATCTCTTTATTCTTTCCCTTTTTTGTGTTCTTTAAATATTTTTGTGAAGCTTATTAATATAAAGATGAGATTTTATCATTTTCACAAAAATCTTAGCATTTTTATCAGAATCTCAAGAAAAAGTTCAAGGTTACATGAGTAAAGAAGAAATTCTTAAGAATTGATATTTTGTCGAAATATCGTCACTTTTTCTCCTCAGTTTTACTTGGTAAATGAGATGGAAAGAATCAGTAAACCCACAATTATGCGAAAACAAAAGAGAAATAGCGACCAGTTACTAATGGATAGATTCTTAGGAGGCTTAAATCTACTGAAGAGGCAAAAGTAATGAGATCATGGATACAAGAACCACAGTCCTCCAAGCCGTACTAAAGTCAGGGATTTCTTCAACCGATGGAAGAGCAGAAATTTCTGAATTGTAAAAGTATTGTAAAGTAAAGTCCGGAGTCAAGTCTGAAGAGACCCGTTAAAATAAAACGTCTATCACATACTATTTGCTTGCTCTCTAATCTTCCTCGTGTATCCAAATCAGAATAGTAAATTTTTCCTTTCCATTGTTTGTGGCTCAAGGAAAAACTCTTCATTAATCACTATAAAACAAGTATAATTGTTCATAAAAACTACTCTCATATTCTTCAATTATTCTGACCTATGATTTGGATTTTTGAACCTTTTTTGTTTGTGATTTTTTGATCATTTTTCCTACTTGGAATTAGACCCATGAAAAATAACGAATTTATCAAAAGTCTAATGATGATAATTGGGTTTTATGCCTTATTGTGATCCTAAACATCAACTTTTGATCCCTTTCTTACTTTGAAATCAGCAAATTATTCAAAGTTCAAAACAATAGGAATTCGACGCTACTTTAAGATTTGAAATATGTAATAATTTCCTGAAAAAGTTTAATCCCTTGATTATCTCATTTCTGAAACCCTTAAAAGAGGCTTACTTAATCTCTATATTTTTGTTGTGATGCAGACTAACAAATCTTGCGAATCTGTATCGAAAGTGAAAGATATTATATTAAAAGAGTTTATTAATAAATTTCCTTCTTTGAAAATACAATAATTTCAAATGAAAGTAAAAGGACGTTACAAAAGAAATATTCGTTTCTGTTTTTTCTTACCAGTTTTATAATTCAAGAAATAATTTATGTACCCTCCGTTTTAATCTATAGTAGTCAAGGATTTCAATAGACACTTTTTTAATTCATTTTTTCTTTTAACCGGAAATTCATGTAATTCTTTCTTAAGCAAAAACCAAATCTTGGGGAATATTCCTTTTATAGAGTCAGTCTTGAGAATATTGAACACGACTGATTACGTAGCAGGGAATTCTTTCCTCATTGTTGTTCACCATATCGATTTCCAATAATATTTTCATCCAGTTTTCCCTTTGCTGTTAATAATAAAGTATTAATGATTGTCCGAAGGTAAGAGAAATATCCCAAGATTGTTTCCAAATGTATGAAATTATGAAAAATAAATGCATTCATTTAATTCCTCCCTAACTACATACATACGTCCTACGTAATAATCAAGGGAGAATTATTCATGATGATAATACCTTCCTTCTTTAGTTCTCAATACAATAAATGCAATGTATACTCAATAATATAATACTGTAATAATGTTATTAGATCCAGTATTCAATTAACAATATTTCAAGTGTGTTGTCGGTAATACTAAAACAAGGAGTAGAGGATATTGATGATGCATTTATTCAAACTTTTATCAGCCGAAAAAAAACTCATATCATACAGATGAGGGAATATTTTGCGGCATACCTTTTTTTGAAATCCTTTGTAAGGGATTGTAAGCCTAATTAATTATTAGTAATTATACTCGCCTCAGTGATGCTTAGTAGACTTGGATGAAATTTTATAAAAATGATGAAACTGCCTCTAATTTCGTTTAAATAATTATTATAGATTATAATCTGAATGATACATATATTGTAAATAATAAGTCCTGCAGAATTCTTAGAGTTCTCAAAAATTTTAATCTTGCACAAAAATTTTTTGACTCAATTTCATTAAACCAACAGAATTTAATTTATTTATAAATAAACTTTCTTGTAAATTACTACTAAGCTCAGAAAATTCCTGATTCTGCAAAAAAATTTGATTCTAAAAAATAAATTTCAAAAGATTCTAATTTATAGAAATTTATAGGTATTTTTAGAGAAATGCGAAATTTTGAAAAATCTATAAATGACTTCCGGTAATTACCAGAAGAACTTCTTCTCTGAATCAAGTATCTTTTTTGTTATTTTATTGAGTAAATTAGTGTTAGATATTTTCTAATTACAAAATCATTTCCGTAAGCTCAAGAGAAGTTAAATTGCTAGAAAATCAGTCATTAGAAGCAATCAAGTACGGGAGTTACTGTTTTGAGACCTTATTCTTGTTCAATCCATTAGAAATTGAAATGATATTATCGAAAATGATTGAAATTTATCACTTATTAGATAGACACTATGTGTTGAGATATTAATTGTTCTTCAGATGGACAAAATGTATCCTTAGATTCCAAAGACTTGAATAATCCAAAATGAATTTTCCGAAGCTATCAATACTGACTTAATTTTTACTATAGATTAATCATAGAAAGCAATTTTATCATTATCCATACCAAGTTAATATGAAGATCGGAATTTATTATTTTTACAAAATCCTCACTTTTCCCTCAAGAAAATCAAATTTTTGGTGATAAATTTTGGAATCTAGATCATGAGGCCAACATCCACGGGATATTTTGAAAAAATCAATTTTTTAAGGAAATTATGACATGTAAAAAATATTTTCCATGATTTCAAAGTGAGAGAGTGATCAAAAGTTTATTTTTAGAATCCCATTAAGACAAGAAAACCATAAAACTTTTGATAAAATTGCCATTTATCAGGTTGAAAATTATTCAAGTTCTGAAAATTATGAAAAAATCAACGCGATGATTATGTTATTTGGTTTCTATGTCTAATCCAAAATTAGGTTATCTTTGAAGCTTTAGCAGATACAGCTTAGGCTAGTACTTATTTAAATTCTACACATAGGATTACTCGATTAAATTATCTTGAATTTTGTCTATGACAAGGGGAACTAGGTTTTCAAAAAAACATTTTAAACAAAAATTATATATTTTCTTGTAAGATTTCCATAAAATTGTAGAATGGTATAGCAAAAATAATCTGAAATCCCCTTAGTATAAATTATTTATGAAATTTCTGATTAAGTAACCTATTACTTTTGTTTCAATCTAAATCAGGGTAATGTAATCCTATTACCAATTCTACAATGTAGAATCTACATTTATCTAAATTTTGATGACATTCTTAAGTTTTTTTCTGTTAGTTGAAATTTATATTTCCACTAAAAGCTTGAATAGTTCATTAAGATTAGAGATACATTTTGAAAATTATTGATTTCTAGTTCTGGGATCAGAATCTGAATGGGCTCTTCAGGAGAATTCGGATAAAAAATTTGGTCCAAAACCTATTTACGAACTGGTCAAAATAAAATAAAAAGAATACTAGAAATATTTCGTTCTAGGGGCTTAGGTAATATGATAAAAACTAAATCCCTTGTATCCTAATAATTTTAAGTTTAGCGTAAATGGATCAAATTGGATCTCGGGTCGTTGATATTATTTTCTTTTTCATTATTCCATTATTATTTGATTCTGAACTCATAATAAAATTAAGAGAAAATTAACGAATATTACTTAAGTGATAAACGTTATTTTTCGACGGGTCTCTTCAGGCTCTTTCCCGGTTGACACATAAATACCACACAAATATCACAACGCGAAATTTTTGTGCACTTCCATTGATTAAGCTGATTGTAATTCAAATCCAAGAATCAAGTTCACTTCTCATTTCACACTCTACCTCTTCAGGAATTTACAACTGACAAGTGAATCCTCTTCTTCTTTTACTAAAAATAGAATTGTTTGACACTATCACTGTGACCTTAATAGAAAATTATTTTGGTTAAAAATCTATACTAGACCACATTTTCACCCAAGGAAAATGAAATTGAACATAGTATAATTGAAAAATCTTTATTTAAGATTAAAAATAATAATTTTGATGATTTTGACTCGAATCTCGGATCGTTGATTTCTTTTCTTTTTCATTATTCTTAGATACAGTTTATCTTAATTTGATTTATTGATTACATTATTTAGTGCTTTTTGTATTCTCCCTTGTGCCCCGTCCTCCACCCTTTTCATCCTTTTAATTTGTTTTGTTGTTCTCCTTCGTTCTCACTTTAAGAGCAGCTTATTTATTATTATTACTATCGAGAAGAAATCAAGAAAACAAGAGATTATGAATCAAAATTTCTTCCAAAAAAAATATTAAGAGATCATATACAATACTTGACTATTGCAATTGGAAAAAAACTATGCTTGATGATTGACGTTTGAGTAGAAAAATAGGGATAATGAACTTACATTTTTTCTGAACCCCCTCCCTAAATTCAATATATCTTGTATTGCAATGCCTAGTTCAACTTTTTTCATTTGCAGATACTCTCTCGTAAACATTTGTCTCCTTTAACGATTGAAAACGGATTAGTAGTAAAAATATATGAAAGTTCTCACACGAAATTTGAAAACTCTACTCGTAAAGAGTTATTATGAATGACGTTTTTATTCAGAAATCGAAGAGATTATGATTTTGGAATGAACCCTTTTTTCTAAAAGATTATTTTCCTATTTCAAACTGATGGATTAAATTTGAATAATTCCAAACTTTTTCCAAAGCTACTTCCAAAAGTTTCGTATCTGAGATAGTCTTAATGTGATATTCAAGTCCTTGAAAAACGTGAAGCTAGCTAGTAGAAAAAATTTTGGGGGCATATATGTTTAACAAAGAAGTTTATCGTTTCAAATACTCGTTCGCTTGCTACTTGACAAGGTCGTTTTCTGGTTTGTATTAGTTTTGAATTAGAAACTGAATAAAAAGGAATAGGTTTCGAACTATGAAACTTAATAGAAAAAATTTATATAGAAATGGATAAAACAATAGTATACCTGAAAAAAGCTTATTTTTCAACCAATTCTAACCAAGGATCTCTTTTCTATGTCTATATAGTCTTATTTATTCTTCCCCAGTGCGTAATGCTTAAGTTCAATTTCTATCATGGAAGAAATATTTTTAGCCTCGAATTCAACAAGATTCATTCACAATTAAACTACATTTTTCACCTCCTTTTTGATTTATCGATCACCATTTGCAAGACTTTTATCTTCGCTCGCTTCCATAGAATAAAGCAATTTTTTCCTTTCTTCTGTATTATTTAATGTAACAATTAATTCTGACTATCAATCTTTTAGCCTATTCTAGGATTATTATAAAAAACCTCTTCACACTACATTACTTTGGTTTCAAATAAGCGTACTATTGAAAGAATTAATTGGACAAATAATAAAAAATTTAAACTTATAAAGACATAATGTAGAAAAGACACTCGTACATATGCATCTTAAGACATTTTATTTGATGCAGAAACATTATCAGGACTTTATGATAAGCTCGGAAATGTATTTAAAAATGCTTAAATGTAAGTGGAAAAAAAGTTTGATAAAATAGGTGTATTTCCGGTTAACTGGAAATTGCATTGGCCTAAGCGTTAATTTGTAAAATAGTTTATTTAACCCTCTCGCTCCCATGGCCAAAAAAGAAGGACATGATAATTTTTTTCTGTAATCCTACTAACTAGACTCATGTGATCAATGTCTGTTTCGATAATTTTTTGTCGGACCGGTACTCAAAGAGTTACAAAAATATAAAGTCTACTTGTAAGCGACAACTTTATTTTTAATTACCTTGAAACATTTGAGAACAACTTTTAGCGGAATTAGTACACAAGAATTCTTTTTTGCAGACAACACATATTCTCCGATCTTTATAAAAATTTGATTTCATAGATAGGTTCAAATTAGATTCAATACTTCCGTTTGAATGCACTTTTTCAAATGTGATTGGCTGCAAAATTTTAAGATATTTTACCAACTCTGTTTCCATAGAATATGAAGCGATAATTTTTGCCTTACTTATACAATTAGTTGTAATTTTAATAAAGATGATAAGATAAATTTATAATTTTAACAAAATTCTCAAATTTTCATAAAGATAATCGAATTTAATGAAGAATTTTTGGTTTATAAATCACTTTCAACTTATGAAGTAAAGAAGTATCGCTAAATTCCCATAATTTTGCTGATTTCAAAATGTGAGAGTGATCAAAAGTAAATTTTAAGGATCACTATAAGAAAAGTAAACCAAATATGACCATAAAACTTTAGAAATAATTTTTTCAGGGAGTAGGTAAAAGGATCAAAATTCACCAACTCAAGTTCAAAAATATGGGAATTTAGCGATATTTTGAGATTTGAAATTGAGAATTTTGTAAAGATCATAAATTCCCATCTTTGTATTGTAACATTAGGATTGTTCGATTTTTCCCAACAATTTCGGTTGAGCAATACTCTAATGTATGGTTATTATTTCCAAATTCTAATACAGCCCGATATATGATAAATCGAAATTTACTTTCAACGAGAAGCTTGAAATTCAACGTTTTGTTTTTAATCGAGATCACTTTTCATCCGATACTAAACATAATGGGAAATTGGATCTTGAATTAAGCTCAAGGCTTTTAATTCAATGACAATGTATAATCTACATTAAATTATTCAAGAGCTATTAAGTAAACGATTAATAGCTTCCATGACTAAATTTATCATTCTTAATAAATCATTAGGAGTATTTTGGAATAACTTTGAGCTAATCTTTGTGTAATGATCTGATAATTTTCATGCAAAATAAACTAAATCATCATAGTTGAATTTAGATGAATGTTCAAACATCAATTTTACATTTATCAATTCTCAAATTTATCAACTTTCAAATGATTATAATCACGTCATGTGATTCCAGTCAATTTTGAAGGTTACAAACCAATAAGAATGATTCTAAATTATGACTAATAGATAAATCCTCAATATGATTGGTCAATTTAAGGTCAAGAATAGATTCATAGCTATTTCTTATACAATAGATTCGAAAATGAATTTTTATGAAGATTAAAATGCTTGATTCTGATCGGTTGATTTAATTTCTTGAATGGATCCATTGACTTAAACCGTGCATATCTATTTGAATTTCACAAGATATCGAAATAAAAATATGACCATTAGAAAAAACACAAAATTTTGCATAGAATAGAGTTTTAACACTCTAAGATGTATGGAAAATATGAGCTCTAGCGAGCTTTTAAACCCGAAATATATGACAATTTTCGTGAGTTTTTACAGCTACTCAAAGTTTAACGTCTGGTTTTAAGAAGAAGATTTTTTTCGCGTCATATTGAAATATACATCATTAGACGCATAATTTTCCGTTCTTTTTAATGAGCTAATTTGTTTAATTGTGTAATTGCGTTTTAGACAAGTAATTTGAAGAAATACGAGATCTAATTTGGGTTTTTTGCGAATTTCAGTTTTTTGGGAAATTTTTAATTTTTTTTCGATAAATTTTTATAAAATTAGATTTTTGGAATCTATGGAAAATTTTGCACAAACCCTGAAAAAATTATCGGTATATCCCCCCGTGTTATTCTTGTAAACATATTATTAAAACTAAAATTGATAAAACTATTAAAGGTTTCAGAATATTTCTTGAGAAGATTTCAAAACCTTGATGAGATTTTTGTCGGAAATTTCCAAATTCACCGGGAATAGCTGTAGTTTAGAAAATTAATTCCTCTTTAAAAAACTGATTTCTGTACAAGATCACGAAATGGTTCTTTTAAATACTCATCACTTAACTGGAAAAAATATTGAATTTTGATCAATTCTCAAAAGAGATTAAGCAAAAGTAAGTTTGACTCCAGTTGGTAAATGTTATCTGAATTTTGATCTTGCTATCCACCCTCTGATAAGTTTACTTTCTTATTTACTTACTTCTATTAATATTGTTCTTTTACAATATTAAGAGAAAAGTTTTCATTTTCTACTCTGTTCTAATATTTTTCTGTAAGAGTATCTCTAGAATCTAGACTCTAGATCTATTTTTTCTCTTTGAAAAGTCTTGTACTCAACAATGAGAACAAATTCAATACCAATAAATATCTTTTAAAATTTCCAATCCTTCCAAATTGGAAACAAAAAATCTATTTACTAGCAGTTAGGAAAAGACCTTAATAGAATTATTCCGTTCTAGGTGCTTAGGTAATATACCCCACAGGAGCGTCTTATTTTGTAATGGATTAGCCCATGTCGCTGAATGTTACAGCTTACTAGTGTATCCCACCGAGACTGGTACGAAAGAAACTCACATAGCATTTAGAAATAATCTAAGTATACATATATGGTCAACATATACGCGCGTTTCGTCCTCTTTTTGGACTCGTCAGTATGCCACAACCTAGGATTTAAAACTTAGGACCTCTCGCAATGCTCAATCCACTCGTCCAAAATCCCATGCAAATCGGATTATTTCTATATGGTCTGGCGTACCAGACTCGGTGGGATCCATTAGTAAGCTGTAACATTCAGCGACATTGGCTAATCCATTACCAAATAAGACGTTCCTGTGGGATATATTACCTAAGCACCTAGAACGAAATAATTCTAGTAACCTTTGTAAGTATAGGTGCTCCACTATTCATTAGAAAAGACAGTAATATTAACTCCTATCAGCTAAGTCCTGTATGATAGATAAACCTAATCGATGTAATTCTATTTCTTCTGGATCAAGGTTCAAAAGAATATCTCATATTTTGCAGTAGTTTATTAGAATGCCTAAGAGATGATTTGCTGGCGGATGATTTTTGCTTCAAAATCTGATCTAACCAAGTTCTTCACTAGTTTCTCAAGTCTCTTAGTAAAATTTCAAATGTTGTATATTCAGTCATTTTTGAATAGCGTGGCCTAAAGAAAGTTCATTGCTCCATCAATAGAGGCCGGAAAAACTTAGTTAAAGTTTTGTGCTATGAACGATATTTCGAAAATACTGTGCGTAGCTCAAAGTGGTCGAACTTTGTACATGAATTTTTTTTAAAACTTTTGTGAGCTATGGGAAAAAGTAGCAAATTTTACAAATCTGAAAAACTGAAATTCTTCAAAATCTGCAATTTTTTCATTTGGGATTTATTACTTTCAAACCTACCCTCAAAAGTTAATCAAATCTTGACTTTTTTGCATGCTCCTGTAATAAAACTTGGAAAGAAATCTATTGCCTAATTCGAACGTGGAAACTATGATATTTTAGAAAATTGAATTGTGAAATAATAGAAAAAGAAACCCCAGCTATTCTTCCATCATTCTGTCATAGTTACCGATGAAATTTCCTGTTTATTTTTCCTTGCAACTAATGAAAATATGTATCATTTTACAATGGTCATTAGAAAAAGTATACTCAACAATTGAAGTTTTATCATCAATTAAAAGACCGCTCTACTTACATTAAAAATATATGAAAATAAAACCCAACAGGGTGAAAATGGCATAAAGTTAGTTGTAAATATGAATTCATTGTTTTTGAAATTTCTTTGATTCCCATTATGAAGTGATTCCCATTTAAAAAATTCACAATGCTCAGTTGATCATTTTAACTTATCTACAGTTTCCAGAGTATTAAACGAGAAATTTCCGAATCAGTGAAAAATGATCTAAAATTAGTTTTATAATAAAATTTATTAAAAGTTAGATCAATATTAGAATTCTCAGCCATGGTCATCCAAAAGTTTCGAAGGTGATTGTCTTCATACGCCTTCTTCAGTTGTACGACAAGTTTATCAAAAACAAAATACTATTTATATTCTTTCATGGTCTCATGCCTATCGGTTTTGTCTACTCAGATTAGAGAATAGAATAATACAAGAGTCTGATAATAAAGTATTGATAGTCGGAAAAGAATAGAGTTATAATTTGTGAAATGATAATAAATCGCATGTTTTTTGAACAATAATGGGCATAAAATCAATTTTGAGGAGGTTAAAATTCTTAGTGTACAAATAAACTTTAGAAAGAGGTTAATTAATCAAGCTCTAGAAATTGGCTTTTAATGGAAATGTTGGTGAAGTGAACATTGAGCAAAAGAAGAAAGTTATATTAAATCTGATGAAAAATTATAACTCTATTCTTTACCGACTATCAATACTGATTGGACGAAACCGATAGGCATGAGACCATGAAAGAATGTATTATATGTATAAATAGTATATTGTTTTTGATAAACTTGTCGTACCACTGAAGACAATCACCTTCGAAACTTTTGGATGACCATGGCTGAGAATTCTAATATTGACCTAAGTTTTACTAAATTTTATTATAGACGAGAAATTATTTTCAAGACACAATAAAATAGAAGAAGAAATTTTGAGCTATCCTTTCTGATCATATCGTTTAGGGCTTTATTGAAATTATCAGATTACAATTAAACGAATAGAAAAAAATTATAATTCAATTGATAGTTTCTTTTTATCTGGTATGATGAAAGAAGGAATTTCGAATCGCCGATTCGAATTAAAAGAATTCATGCTAAAATTGTTTCATAGTTTTCTCAAAATACTTAAAAATTCTCTCTATAGAATCTTCCTATTAAACCTAGAAACTAGTTTAATTCATGGGATGCAGTTATTGCATGAATAAAATAAAAGTTCTCATTATGGATTCCTTATAGGACATTTGAAAATGATATCTGAGTAAAATTATCATATTGATAAACAAAATACAAATTCCTCTATTCTTCATGTTATGAGGCATAGATTAAAATCTCTTAGAGAGAGAGAGAGAGCTGGCCCCCTCTAGCGTTGGCAATCATTGAGCTATCATCAATGCTTCAAATGTAACTATTAGAATTGAAATTATACTTCCTCTCTTCCATCTCTCAAAATATTGACTCTGTAAAAGTCTTGTTTCTATTGAATGATAGTAGTATTCTTCCGATTTTAATCAAAATTTTGAATTTCACAAACACAGGAAAAAGGGATCAAGTTAAGTATTATGAAAGAAGAATGGGAAATAGTTTTTGTCAGATGATTTATCCTGACAGAATTTTCTTCGTCTTTAACTGAAACTACTGAGTAGTAAAATTGAATTTTGATATTTGAAAAATAATCATTCTAATTTGTATAATTTAAAAACTATATAGGTCTCAATTTCTATTTAACTGGATGATATTAAAACACTAGGATTTATGTTTTGTTAAATATACATAGCTTTCATCCAAATACATGCGAATGGTCCATGAAAATTTGAAAATCAATGTAAATGGGAAAAAATTTGTGCGCTGATTCCGAACCAAGTTATAGGCTAAGCTTCCTTTAAAATCAAAAAATTGATGCTTTAATTTTAAACAACAAATTAATTAAACCGTTGGCAAAAACAAAAGTTCAAATTAATAAGAAGATCAAGAAAATACAAAAAAATTCAATTCTAATTTTGAAATGTATCAATTCAAAGAAATCTAAAACACCATACCACCTTCCGAGAATTTCCGATAAATCCAAATGACTCAGCTTGGTTATTAAAATACCTTGAAAATGAATGGTGTCGTATGAGACTTTTATTCACACGAGTTATGACTGACTAAAGATCGTCTTTCCACAGACATAAGATACTATTAAACTGAAAAACTAACGTGGTCTATTCAAGCTTTTCTCTGATTGGCTAATTTAATACCCATGACGTATTCATGAATATTATAATATTGATCATAATGTAAGTATTTCAGATGTTAGTTTTTAGAAAGACGATCTTTGATCAGTCATAGCTCGTGTAAATTAAGGTCTTATTTTATAATCAATTCTCTATTTAACTGGATGGAAGTAAAATTATAGAAAAAATAGGATTTATGTTTAGTTAAATACAATTTTTAAATAAATTCACTAATTTTGAAACATCAATTAGAGTCTGAATTATTTGAAAAAGTCAACGAAGAAGCATAGCACAATATCTCAAGCTAAAATGGATAATATGATCCAAAACTGCTACAAAGTATTCATTTGTATTGACCAAATCTCCTTTTTTTCCTGACACATTTATTTTACTTCCTGGTAAGATTTATTAATCCCAATATAGAAAATGTACTCAGAAATGACAGAGCGAGACAGAGAAAAAAATAATTCATCCCTATTCTATCCATAGTGTTCAAATTTGAGTGCTAAGTCCTTCCCTGATTCTGTTGAATTTAACGTCTAGCATTGGTTGGCTACTAGGGAAAATGCTTTTTCTAATCATTACTTCTGCTGTTTTTTTAATGTTCATCAATTTTTCCCATCAATATGGTACAATATCTACTCTCAAACGATGATGATAATGTTGAATGCTCTCTTAGTTGAGTAATAACTATGTAAAAATTGTCATAAATTTACATAATCCGAGATACAAGCTCTCCAGTTAGTTAGCTCAATATGTCAGGAGTATGATCAACTCCTAGTTGAGTTATTTATTACCAAAGTAATATATTGAATCATTTTTAATAAATCTGGATATATCTTTCTTCAATTGTACCTATCATGGTTTTAAAACCAAGATTTAATCTGATAGATTATCATTGTTAATATAAAGCTAGTTGACATGAAGATGACAATTTCCTCGAATACCTGTATTTACCTGCTACAAATCTTTGGAATCGATAAAGATAAAGTTAAAATAGTGGAAATTTGGTAAATTTTCAAAATTCCAAAAACTGTCTAATTTTGGTCAGATTGAATTTTTTCAGAAATTTTTTTTATTTTCCACAACTTATTGGCTCATTTTATCATGGAATTCGAAAAATAAATTTCTTCCTGACTTTCCGGAGTTTTTTTGTAAAAAAGGAAATTGTCATCTTCATGTCAATCAAGTTTACACTTAAATTAGGTTGATATGAAGCCTAAAATATCTCTTTTTATTCATCAAAAACTCGAATATGATCCAGGTTGTAAGACCTACTTTTATTTTTGAGAAAAAAATTAGATTTCAAGTTGACGACAAATTTGTTTTTGCTCAAATGAAATTCTTAACGAACAAGATGAGACAAGAAAATCAAATTAGCTTATTTTGGAATCACCCCATTTTTTGAATACTACTTTTTTCCATTTACTACTTGAAAATTTGTAAAAGAATATGGCTAGTCTTTCAAAAGTTCTTTATCTGATTTTGATCTTGAGAAGTTGACCAACTACTTACTTAGAATTCAATAAAAATTACCGCTTCAGTTAGCTTTATTCGGTCAACGAGGTCTTTCGTTTTATTACTAACTCCAACTCGATGCCTGTCTTGACAAAAACTTTTCCGCATAAAACTATTATTTACTTTCAATGATAATATGAAAGAGGAAAATGTCATCCCGAGAAAAAAATTACAAATTGAGTTCAGTCCTTTTACTTTGATTAATTTGGGACAGTTTTAAATAAAATTGTAATTTTTTTACAATGACAGTTGGCTTAGATATCAAAAGAGGGATTATACAATAAATTTAATTAAATTTCTTCCAAATTTATCCACTGAATCTATCAACCTTAGAAAATTTAACTAATCTTATATTGAAAACTTTATGGCTTGTTTTTTACATTTAGCGTATACAATTTATGCATCTTTTCTAAGATTAAGGGTTAAATTATAATAATTATTTCCATCTATCACTGTTTCTAGCAAAGTGGGCAGCATTCAGATATTTAATTCTAGAGAAAGAGTCTTTTAATAATAATATTTATTAAACAATACATGTGTTATCTATATAAACATTAAATAGATTCTTCAGTTTTGTGGAAATTTATAAATTATAAAGTTTTTTAAATTCATCATTATCAAGAGTTTTCATCTTATGATTAAGTTTTTTAAATATGTTTTTGGCTTTTTTGAAAATTGATAGCTTTTTTAGATTGCCATATTCAGGAACATTGGAGCGTAGGCCTTGACGATTGGAGTTAGCCAGGGGTGAGAGTTTGATTAGGGTAATTGTTTTGAGTTCTCTTCTTATCCACAAGGAGTTCTTCGTGGATTTCATTTCAGTTTGGTATGTTGATGACAAAAGGCGCGTAAATCTGTTGCATGCAGTTTGTATTTTTTTAGACCATTTGTCACATTCAGGGTTCCAGATTGCAGAACAGTATTCAATTACTGGTCTAGCATAAACTTTGAATAAAAGTAGTTTCATGCTGTCGATTTTGATGCATTTGTGGATGTGGATGAGCCGGCCAATGAATTTTTTAATAATTTCTTTATAGTGATCAACAAAATCAAGTTTCCATGAATAAGTATTATTTGAATAAACAGGAAGGAATCAATGATTCTCATGAGTGTTGACTGTAACGAGATAGGTCTGAATTCATTTGAGTCTTTTTTAGGAAGAGGAATAACTTTTGTTGCAAGGAAATCTTTTGGAATAAAATTTTCATCAAAGGATTTTTTAAATAGATTATATATGTTATTTAGGAATGTGCAGTGACCATTGAGCAATATATTTATGCTAATATTGTAGATGTCTCGTCGATTCTTGAATTTAAGTTTTGAAAGCATATTGAAGAATTGAGTATATGACATAAAATTGTAATTAATCTCATCTCCGCAACTTGGGTTGTGTCTAAAATTGTTAGGGTTGAACTGGGGTGATGCACTTTTCTTGGATGGTGTCAGGGTTTTCTTTGATACTATGAACGTTTTCATTGGAGAATTTAAAGTATTTGTTCAATTGTTGGTAACCAATTTTGGGTCTTTGTTTAATTTCATTCTTTAGGTTCTTCTCAATACGAGCATAAGTCATTGATGTTAGAGATGATATTTGATTTTGTGTGTTGATTAGTAATCTTCTTCCATCAGTAACTGCTGCAATCGTTTGTTGTAGTATTGTTTTGTCTCGACTAATCCTGATATTCATTGATTTTGTTAAGTCATTTTTGTTGATGAAGAAGTTTTTATGAATTCTTTTATCAGTGACCACTTTAATTGGTCTGTTTTTACCGGAGAATTTCCCCAACCGATATACGTTTATTCGAGGATTTTGGGTCAATTTTTTGTTGTATTTCGTGAGCTGTAGTAGGTTCTCTTTATTATCATTTCCATCATCTTTTTGATTGTATATTATGAAATTTTTAGATTTATTCTGTCTTTGTTCAATTTCATTAGATACAAGGAAAAACTTTCTATCGAGTTCAATTAATTTGTTGACGGGAAGATTGCGTAATTTAGTACGGTCATTCAAAATAGAGAATTCGGTTATTAGTTCTTTATCAATAGCATTTTCTTCTAATTTTCTAATTTTTTCTTGAAGAAGAGCATTCATTTCTTTTAATTGTTTTATTTCATTCATGAGTACTTGGTTGCAGTTCAATGATGTACTTTTCGATGGTCTGCCTTTTTTGCGTTCGTCATGTAGGTGTTGCTTTCGTGAAGAATATATGTACAAATAGCTTTTGTTTTAATTGATATTAACCCAGTTATTCTGGTTTCAATTTAACAATTATTTTTCTTTTAATTTGGAAAACGCCTATCAATTTTTATTTACAAATGAAAAATTTATTGATTATAAATAAAGATAAACTTGATTAAAAAGAGATGTTATCAAAAATAATAATAATTCCCAAATTTTAATTATGGTGACACTAGTGGAGGGCGGTGAAGATAGAAAAAGTTTACTTTTTAATTCAATAAAGGCTCTCAAAAGAAGAGAGTATGCTGAAAATTTACAATTATAGAGAATTACACAAATGATGGCTGTCGAGATGAATTACTTTTATACATCCTATCTGGGAAGAGGTTCAATAGCAAAATAGAATTTCCCCAATGGGTTGAAATTAGCCATTTGTAGAAATTTTTCCATAGTTTGAAAATTAAAATTAATTAATTCCAGCTGAATCAACCAGAAACAATGAATTTAAAAGAATTTTTTTTCGTCAAAAAATTATAAATCTTGATCGATTTAAACTCAATGTTTTATAATTGCCAAATGTTGATTTAAATTTACTTTTTCAGTTTAAGGTTAGATATCGTCTCCAGCCAGAGATTTTAAGCTTAAATTAAAAAATAGCTACAATAGCATTATGAGGTATTAACACAGATAAATTCAAATTTAGTAAAAATACTTACTCAGCATTGTGAAATGAGGAATACTCAAATAGATTTGTGCATGAGTATTGGCTAATAGAATATGATAGAATGATTTTTATGATGATATATAGCCTTGAGTTATTATCATATTACACACATCGTTGAATTTATGTGGAAATAAACGATCCATTATTGTTATTTTTAAATGAATTTTGTATATGAAATTTGGAGGAGAGAATTTAGGTAAGAGAGAGCATGTGCTCAATCTATAGATTCAGTTATGTCAGCAGACAAGAAAACTAGTGGTGATCAGGTAATTCATAAAACTTTGGAATTTTAGAATACTTACTAAAGCTTACAAGAAACGAAAAATAAATTGTAAAATTTATCATTGTAAACGGACATATGAAGGGAATAAAGTTTTCTCAGAAACCAAAAATATTTGATAAGTTATTACAGTTATTGCTGGCCAGTTAGAAAGATTTTGAATACAAAAACCTTCCAAATGTCTAAATAATCAAGGGTCGATATTCTTGAAATCATAATAAATTAAAACTTTATTATTCAGTTGTGATTTTTAATCTTAAAATCTAAAAAATTATAAATTAGATATGATATTTAAAATATCATATTGTTATGTTCAATGTATGGAAAGATGGGAATTTTTTCGTGTATAATCAGGAAAATATCATGTCCATGTATTTGATTAATCAATATTCATTGAATATTATAATATTTAATTGAATAATTATTCAATTCTGATGATGATAGAAAATATGAATTTTTAAGGAGTTAATAAAATCAAGATTTATCAAACTATAGTATTTTCCATTGTAGAATATTTAACTTCTACATTGTATTTAGAAAATACTTTCTGGACAAGCTATAAAAGCTATCTTGAAGTATTTCTTCATGATTACTTTTTTAATCTAATAATTGATATGAAGTTGGGAATCTATTATTTTTACAGAAATCTTGATGATTTCATCAAGAATTCGATTTTTTAAAGATTTTTTGGAATCCTACTCATCTTGCCCACTTTGAACATTCAAATAAAAAAATTCTGAAAAATAATTTTTTCAATGAAAAATATGGCCATTTTTCAAATTTTAAGAACTGAAAATTTCTATTGATTTGAAGGTTGGAAGTTGATCAAAAGAGATTTTTCAAGATCGGGATTAGACAAGAAAATCAATTGAATCTTATCTGATGCCTTTTTATCGTTTGAGAGCTGAATCTCAACTTTTTGATAATTTTCACTACTTGAGAATCAATGAAATTTCGATAATTCAAAATCTCTCGGAAATGGGGTAATTTTCGGTAATTTTACGGTGCTAGTTAGCTTTCTTGTCTAATCTTGATCCGGAAAAACTTCTTTTGATAAACCTCTAAATTTCGAATCAATAAAAATTTTCGGTTCAAAATTCGAAAAATTGGGTTTTTGGAGCCAAATCAAAATTTGAAAAAAAAAATTTTTAGGATTTTTTACTTCATTTGGTAAAAGTGGGCAACATCTTTAAAAAAGTCGAATTCTTGATGAAAAAATAATAGATTCCCAGCTTCATATCAACCAATTCTAGTTTTTATAAGAAAATCCATCCTAGAGTCTTGTAATTCAGGTAAATTTTAATTTTATCTTAAATTTTCCTGTATTCAGATCGAATGAAATTTAAAATTTATTTTGATTAATTTCAAAATAAATCTTTTCACTTTCTAAATTTTATTTTTAATTACACACCAGTATATAGTAATTTCAATGAAATTAAAAACCCTGATGAAAGAAAATATTTTCATGGAATTTCCTCCTAGTAAATTTATTTTATAATCTCATATCAATTAAGTTGGTGAAAGAATCAAACTTGAAACTCTGTTTTTTTCAGCTAGGCTATCGAGAGGATTAAGAAAAAAACAAGCATCCCTCCAAACCTCATGAAATACATCTAAACTTCGTAAAAAATGCTACTCATTGAATGATGAAGCTTTATATTATATTGAAAATACTGAATTCGAATTTACGTCATTTACATTCTATTTTTCGAATTTCGCTATTTTATTACATTAAATAAAAAATTCTGTATTTCTCTATTGTTGATTAGTTTTATGAAAAGAACATTGTTTGTTACAAATTGTAACATGATATAAAAACAAAAATTCTGTAAAATACGATCAAATTAATCATCTATCGAATTGTGGTATAACAAGTCTGATATAAAATCACGTATTATTCAAATTCAATTATCTTTTTGATCTGATAAACAAACCTACTCAACGCAATGGGCTTGATGAGATGATCAAAATATACTTATTAGAGATAGATTTTGCAAATTATCGATTTCTAGCCTAGATAACAATCTGAATGGGCTCTTCAGGAGAAATCGAATGATGCATAAAACACTCGGTCCGAAATCTATAAATCTTCGATGAATACTTGAAAGTAATAAGATCAAATTTGAGAGATTTATGATAAAATATGTAACTTTGACACTATCACTGCCACTTTAATAGAAAATAATTTTGGATAAAAATTTAAATAGTTTGAACTAAAAATTCATTCTGAACCACATTTTCAACGAGGGAAAATTTAATTTAGCACCGTAAAATTACCGAAAATTACCCCATTTCCGAGAGATTTTGAATTATCGAAATTTCATTGATTCTCAAGTAGTGAAAATTATCAAAAAGTTGAGATTCAGCTCTCAAACGATAAAAAGGCATCAGATAAGATTCAATTGATTTTCTTGTCTAATCCCGATCTTGAAAAATCTCTTTTGATCAACTTCCAACCTTCAAATCAATAGAAATTTTCAGTTCTTAAAATTTGAAAAATGGCCATATTTTTCATTGAAAAAATTATTTTTCAGAATTTTTTTATTTGAATGTTCAAAGTGGGCAAGATGAGTAGGATTCCAAAAAATCTTTAAAAAATCGAATTCTTGATGAAATCATCAAGATTTCTGTAAAAATAATAGATTCCCAACTTCATATCAATTAGCTTTATTTCTTCCACAGGAGTTTACAACCCTCATTCTCCAGATTCCACTCGTGTAATTTGTATATTCTGGCGCTCACAGTCAGAGAGAGAGAAAGTAGATTCCTCATTTCCCTACATAGAGGAGGAAGTTATTATTATTTTTATCTTTCAATTATGAATTCTCATTGAGTGAGAGAGTTAAGTGCACTTAATTTCTTTCCCCTTGTATTTCAATAATGTTTCTCTTTTACACGTTTATATAAAAAATTGCAGATTATTTTGTAACGGCTCTATCAGAAAATATTCTACCAAATATTTTCTTTATTTCCGTTTTACTTTTGGTGCTTGAAGCAATTTTTGAATACTTGAAAACGAATTTGTAATGTACCATATCTTCGTAGAGCTAATCGTATGATATATAAAAATCTCATTTTTTCGTCAAAATTCCGAATATTTTGAAGTTTTTAGGAATCCAGATCTTGTTTCTATTTGAAGAAAAACATTGTAATAAAAATTATTTTTAATTTCTCTCATTTTCCCTCTTTCGATTTTAGATGAAGGATTTATAGACTTCTTCTTTTGTCTATTATTAATATTCATGATCGGAGGATGCATGTCGCAGGAATACCAGGTGAGTCTGATCGAAAATATATTAAAATTTTCCCATGAGACCCTGAAATGAGATCCTGCAGAATTCTTATTTTCAGAATGGTTCTTAAAATTTTAAATCTTTTGACTTTATTTCAGTAAATCAACTACATTTAATGTTTTTACAGATAACAGGCTGCAGTAAATTAACCAGATACAGCTTTCTTTCAGAAATATTTAATTTTCTTTTGTTTAAGTTTATTATGAAATTCGCGCAAGATTAATTTTGGTTTTAATTCTGAAGGATCCTACCCTGAAATATTCTCTAGCGTTTGATTGGTTTGCTATAAAATATAGGAAAGTCGTATTTTTAGCGTCAGCATCAAATCTAAGGCGAAGACTATTTCCAGAATAGCTTCATATGAATAAGGGTAAGAGCTATATTCGAAATTATATTTTGTACACTTACATTTTCCAGATTGTCTGACAATTCTCATGCAAGCATTTCACATCATAAACCGGCACTATGCACAAAAAGTTTGAAAAAAGAAAATTTTTAGAATAGATTATAATCGAAAAGAATTTATTCTGTATTATTGAATATAGATCAGTCAATAGGATAATTTAAAAAATTTCATTTGAATAGAAATATCCGATGGCGGAGAATGTAGATTTTATGACCCTCTGTCCGGAGAAAAAGTTGATCCGAGATCTCCTCAAGGGCTACGTGAATTATACAAGACCGATTGTTGAGTTTATCACGCCAAAGAAAATCTACAATTGTGACACTGTCGCTTATCAACTGGTTGTCGAGTTTGGAATAAGTCTTTTACAAATCCTAGGCTTACGAGAAATGGATCAAATTCTTTCAACAAGTGTTCGTCTCTTATACGTGAGTTTGCTAAAAATTTATTTTCAAATTTCGAGGTGTTAGAATTAACAACAGGCTAAAATGAATTAAAAATTTGAAAGGATTTAGATTCTCTTTCAATGATTAGATTTCCCCAAACGTTATCATTCAGAGAGTAATTATTATTTGAACATACTGATAATTACAGGCAGAACTTTTTTTATTCATTTCAGATTATAAACTTTTCCATCAGATATCAGAAAAAAAACACTGAAATTTTCTCTTTCGTACGATCTGATAGAGTTTAATAAAGCTAGTTAATATGAAGATGGGAATTTTGTGAAAACAGTAAAAATTAATTTTTTTATATTTTTCGATCAAATCATGCTCACAAGTTTTATTTTGCTAGGATGAGTTGCAAATTTTTCACTATTAATTCCTTAGTTAGTACAATATAAATTATCATTATAGACAGAATTGATGTATTTTTAAAATTGATCAGTTGAAATCCAACATTCTTTTGTTGGAAAACAACCGAGTGTAAACTCTTTGAAAATTTTCTCCACTCCACTCAAGTCAAGAATTTCTTAGGGCAGTCGTTTTTTGATTTGTCATTTTCCCACTTAATTTCAAGGGGAAATTCGTTCTCTTTCTAAATCAACATCTTCTACCCCTTTGCAATGTGTAACTTGATTAGTCTTTTTCTCTTTGATAATTAAATTTATTGATTCAATTGATTACATTTCAAAATGTACTAATTAGTAGGGAGATGAGAGGCATAATTTTTTTGCAATCTCAAATTGATTTTCGAATTTTCACACTTTGAGAGCAGGATTTGTTTTACACATTGAAAAGATTAAAATGAAACTGTTTTTCCTTTCAACAAGAGATGGACCGATGTTCTTCTGAGTTGGGACCCAAAGGATTATCAAAATGTGACTGATATTCGTCTTCCAGCAGAAAAGATATGGCTTCCAGATATTCTACTCTATAACTAGTGAGTTCTATATATTCATGTGAATTTCAACTTTACTTTTTTGCGTCTAACAAGCGGATTTTTTCATCAACCTAACTTTTTGGAGATTTAGTCATAAAAATAATTCTTTTTTCAAAAATCACGGTACCATATGTGACTACTAATAAGTAATACAAAATACAGTTTTCTGAGATCGAACATAAATTTTTCTATTTTATCCTTCTTAAGTTATATCATAAAGGCTTTACTATTCTTCATTATAGTGAATGATTATTTTTCGCCAAATGCTTTTCATTTGATGTATCTAGAAAAGAAAGACCCAATAAAAATGTAAAATTTATTTATTGTAAAAAAGAATATGATGTAAAAAAAAGCCTTCAATGTAGACAAATTAGAAAGAAGAATGCAATAATCCTTTTTATAACGAATCATTCTGAATCTTAGGACTTTAGGAATTTTTTAAAAACCATTTCAGAGATAGATGTGGAAAATTAACCCCCTTTCTCTCTACACCCAAAATAAATATAAATTTTTGTATCATTACTTTAAAGTAGACTCAGCAAGAGTTTTGAATCTCCAAAATTAGTTTTTCTCGACTTTTACACCATTGTAAAGATCGTTCTCTTTAGATCAGAACCATATAATCTACTGTATATCTTATACTCAAATTAGTCTATCTAGATCGAGTTAAAGTTTCTCCTAAATTTATGCAAAATCATTTTAAAATCTTTTTCTCTCTTTTTCTCAAACATATCCTAGGTGTGAAAAGGGCTTGCGCTATCTCCAAAGCAAACAAATGAATCATCATTTCTAAGGATGCTAAATTTAATGCCAGATGGGAGAAGTCATCGGATAAATTTGAGCTTAGGTGTCATTCGAAACATGAATTATTTTTGTATCAAGAGAAATCAAAAAATAGATCCTAACTAATAAAAATATTAATTTATTAAACAGTTAAATTAAACAGTTCTGTTTAGATTTTGTTGTGGAATCTGGTTTATGCTCCATATTACAGAAGCTTTAAAACAATTCTTTAGGACATCTGAATTAACTTCCTCAAAAGCTTTTTGGATCATATCATACCCATCAGCAACATCAGGTGCAACATATCTTTTCTGAAATCTTCTTTTGAAATTCGATTTGAAACTCCAGATAATTCCTTGATCTAAAGGTTGACACACAGACGTACAATTGGTGGTAAAAAAAGAAGTTTCACATTAACAGGGGGGACTCCATTTTTATGAAATGATACATTGTCAGCCAGTAATAAGATATTTCGGACCTCGTAAAATTTTCCGAAATCATCTAACCAAAAATTTCAGCATTATTCCATGCATTCTTGTTTCCTCAATAAGATTATGGAACTCTTCCTCTGAAGCATCTCGGCTTTTTCAAGAGTCCTAGAAAATTTTTGATTAATTAAGTTAAAATTCTTTAATTAGTCAATGCTTACCTATTACCAAAGGAGGATATTTTTCACCTGTCATTCTGCAACATGCAACTACAGTGAGTCTATTTTTTGAAACTTTTGAACCACGACAATTTGAAGAGCTTGTATCCAAAGATAAGCATCCTCTATTTTGATAAAACATAGAAGTTTCATCTACATTAAAAATATCTTCTTCTTCTGGATGTGTGGTCAAAAGAGAGAAAAAGATTTTAAAATGATTTTGCATAAATTTAGGAGAAACTTTAACTCGATCTAGATAGACTAATTTGAGTATAAGATATACAGTAGATTATATGGTTCTGATCTAAAGAGAACGATCTTTACAATGGTGTAAAAGTCGAGAAAAACTAATTTTGGAGATTCAAAACTCTTGCTGAGTCTACTTTAAAGTAATGATACAAAAATTTATATTTATTTTGGGTGTAGAGAGAAAGGGGATTAATTTTCCACATCCATCTCTGGGGTATACCTGTATCCTATTTTTATTATTTTCAAGAGCTAAAATGCACTTCAGGAAATTTTGGGCTCAAGAGTGATAATGAATAAATTTGTTTTTTCGTTATTCCCATTTATTGATGATAATAAAAAACTACCATGTGAGCAGAGTGTAAATTCATCAGTTTACATCAAGAATTGAACAAAATTTTTATTTTGAATATTTCGATTTTCTCTTGTTGAATTATTAAGAGATGCATCGAAAGATGGATGACAATGTCATGTTTCGTTACAGCAGAATAAACTTTCGACATAGGATGTTAATAAGAAAAATAGGAGATGTCGAAGTAGTAAACAGACACAATGATGAAATTATGCGATCATTTCAACAAGTAAATATGGATACTTTTGTGAAGAAATCATTTTTTCCATCAAATTATTTATGAAGGTGTATACAACTTTACTATTAGATCCTCCCAAGTGAATTTATCTAAGCTATCCCTGTAGCTTTAAGGGGAAAATGATACTAAAACAAAATTAAATTAAATTGGTGCTTATGTCTTTTACAGTGAGAAACGTCATAAATTAAAACTTATTTTTATCTTGCTTGAGATTTCTGATTTCCGCGAATATATCATCATTTTGCTGACTAATGTCTTGCATTTTGTAGGTAGAAACCGAAAATAGATTCTTGGTGAATATGAGCTCCATCTGGTTACAAATAAATGCTATGATTGGCCCAAACCAACTTTACACATTTCATTTAATAATATTCTGTATAAATAAACATGTCGGTGTAGGGTCTGATAAGAACCGACGAAAATAAAGACAAAAGGCAAGACATTAGTCAGCAAAATGATAAAACTTATTTCTCGTTTTTGCAAAACCCCTGATGATCGCAGTAGACACTCTCGAAATATTGTCTGAGAATAATGTGTGATAAAGAAATTCTTCTATTTCAATAAAAAATTTTAGTTCTTCACAGTCTTCACAATGTATGGAAGAATCATGATATTTTTATCTAGGATGAGCTAAATCTGAAATTCGATAGACAAAAAAGAGCTCTCTTTGAACAATTTAGTAAAAAGGTTATTAAAATATGAGTAGTGACTTACTCTTTTAGCATACAATCGTCTCCAATAACTTTTACGATACGGAGAAAAAAAATTTAGAGAAAATCTATTTTTAAGGAAAATACGGCAAATTTGAATTCTTGAAGTAGCGCCAAATTCCCATTTTTTAGAACTTTGAGTTGAAAATTTTTGTTGATTTCAATGTGAGAGAGTGATCAAAAGTTGATTTTCAGGATCACAATAAGACAAAAAAACCGATGAGCATAATAAACTAAATAAAAGTTGAAATCTTTGATAAATTCGTCATTTTTCTGGGATCTTGAAATATCAAATCTCATCGACTTTCAAGTAGGGAAAATGATGAAAAAATCAAAATTTGATTTTGACACGATTATGGGGTGATTCTTAAAACAAGATTCAGCATATTGGTTTCTTTGACTAATTGTGATCCTGAAAATCAACTTTTGATCACTCTCTCACATTGAAATCAACAAAAATTTTCAACTCAAAGTTCAAAAAAATGGGAATTTGGCGCTACTTCAAGATTTCAAATTTGCCGTATTTTCCTTAAAAATAGATT
This sequence comes from Gyrodactylus bullatarudis, assembly GCA_012064415.1. NCBI lineage: Eukaryota > Metazoa > Platyhelminthes > Monogenea > Gyrodactylidea > Gyrodactylidae > Gyrodactylus > Gyrodactylus bullatarudis. The sequence continues at coordinate 66,173 of SSNU01000014.1, read as the reverse complement.
TTCTCTAAATTTTTTTTCTCCGTATCGTAAAAGAGGGCCTCATAATCTAGATTCCAAAAATTCTTGATCAAATTCTTGAAAATTTTTGTTGATATCAAAGTCAGAGTTATCAAAGTTTGGCGCTAACTCGGGATTTGAAATATGCCATAATTTCCTAAATTATTGATATTTTCAAATTTTTTTCTTCAAATCGTGAAAATTGGTCTCATGATTTAGATTCCAAAAAATCTAGATCAAACTCAAATTCTTGATGAAAATTTTTGTAAAACTGATAAATTCCCATCTTCATATTAACTAGCTTTATATAAAGGGTCCCTTAGAAAGTGATTTATTTTCAACTTTGCTATACCTGATTATTGAAATTTCGTAAGAATTCAAGTAGAAATATTTCTTTTCAACAAGCAAATACTTCAAAATATGAATTTCGTAATGATAAAATCTTTAGATAGATGTTAATATGAGAATTCTTTTATTGACCAACGGAAGAATTGAATCACTTGTTAATGAGACAGATATTGAAAGATTTGTTTTATCAAATCTTCATTTTCATAGCCTCATAAAATTGATTAAAGAACCCCAGTTCCTTGGTTAATTAATCAATATTTTATAAAAGAAAAATGATCATGTTGGTTCAACACCCATTTCACTGTTAATTAATCTCAAAATAAGATGAGTAAAAATCGAATCAAACCCTGCAGCCATACCCAACAATAAACCTTGAAACAAAATCAAAAAAGCCTTACCCGGCACATAAAGAGTCTCCACTAAGAACCTTACGTCGTTCTAATAAAGATATCAACATTCAACACAGAACCATTTTGATTTTTTGATATTCATAAATCCCATTTTCCTTAATATTTTTCCCAAATATTCAGAATATGTAATATTAATTTGAGGTGAAAATCTGATTTTAAAAAATATCATGGCGTATCCTATTATTTAAAAACTAGCAAAATTCATTGAAAAATGGTGGCGTAAATTTGAAAATTTGACATCTTCAATGGAAATTATGAAAAAATTTAGAACATAAGGTTCAATAGGAATTTTTTCTTCTTCCCTTATTTTCAGTCAAATGAAAAATTATGTCTTACCCTAATTGTATTGCATTTTAGTGCTGATGAAAGACTTGAAGAGGTTCGTGAAACAGATGTCATTATAAATTACGATGGTACAGTATACTGGTCTCCATTAGCCATATATCGTAGTACGTGTCAAGTAAAAACTGAATACTTTCCGTATGATGAGCAAGTTTGCAGTCTTAAATTTGGAACTTGGTCTTATGACGGGTAAGTAGATTTCATTATTTTTAAATCCCTCAAAATATTGATAATTTAAAATGATCAAATTATTTTTATAGATATCGACTCAATATGACATTCTTCAATAACACAGCATATCTCATATTAAATGAGCTCATTACAAGTCCTGAATGGAGACTTGAAAAAACATCTGCCAAATTTAATGAAAAAAATTACACCTGCTGTCCAGAACCATATTCAGATCTTACTTATGAATTGGTTATATCTCGACAATCCTCTTTTTATACCTACATTCTCATAATTCCCTGTTTTCTTTTGAATTGGCTCACATTAGTCTTATTTTGGCTACCACCAGAATCTCCTGCAAAACTTGTTCTTGGAATGAATATGTTTGTTGCCTTTTTCCTGTTACTACTCATCCTAGAGGAATATGTACCTTCATCATCCAATGATTTTCCATTAATTGGTAAATTTGATTATTCTATATCAATTTTTAAAACTAAAGCTAGTTGACATGGAAATAAGAATTTAGTGTTTTTACATAAAACTCAATATTTTCCTCCAGATAATCAGAAAAATATTCATTGGAATTTTTTAGGTTTGAGCTCAAAAATTATCATTGATTTCAGAGATCTGAAGTAATTAATTGTTAATATATGGGATTATCTTTAGGAATAGAATTCGAATTCGCCTAGAGAAGTTCATAGAAATTAGCCTCTTTCTCATTCAGATAGATTACTGCAAACTAAGAGGAGGTAAATGTTCTATTGGTTAACCGAAATTTGGTGCATTCTTGAAATATAAAAGTCGGCCTAATTTTTTTAGAAATTTTTTTTGTTTATAAAACCCATAGACTCATTTCATCATGGAATTCAAAAAATATATTTGTTTCTGACAATCCGGAGAAAAATATTGAGTTTTTAGTAAGAAGTTTTTCAAGTTCACATATTCATATCAACTATTGACAATTTTTAATATCATTGAATTATAATTATTATTTTAGGAACCTACTACTGTGTGAATATGATTATAATAACAATGTCCATGTTCCTCTGTTTGATTACTGTAAACTTTCACTTCAGAGGTGATATACGTAAGGAAGTGCCAACATGGATCAAAAAAGTGAGGAGAAGTTCTTTAATTCTTGATGGATTTAATTTATTTTTATTTCTAGCTTGCAAATCATCCAGCTGTTTCCTGGCTAGGAGTTCAAGTGCCTGATTATTGTCGAGAAGAAACATTAAAAAATAGCACGCCGAAAGAGAATACAAGGAATTCTCAAGTGACATCGATTTGTCAACGAGATTTCGATCAAAGATATTCTGATCCGAGATATTTCTATACAAGAGATAGATACGTCCAACAAGAGCGATTCTTTTGTGAATTCTGCAAACGATTTTCAGAAAATAGTTCAGATTCCAGATCATATGACTCATCTAGATATGAATATGACTCAAGTAGAGTCTACGATTGCTGTGATGAACAATCAGACTGTTACAAGGCACAAAGAAAAGAACCAAGACCTTATCGTATGATTCTTGCCATGAATCCTGAATTTCAAGTAGGTGTTCTCAATGTTAATTTCCTATAAAAAATCTCCATTAAAATTTATTTTTCAGATCCGGATAGGTCGTATTAATCAGGATCTAAGAAACATGACGAGAAGTTTAGAATGGCTCAGGGTTATGCAGCAGCAGGATCAAAAGATTGCTAGGATCAATAATGAATGGCGATCAGTAGCTGTTCTATTTGACAGAATATTTTTCATTATTTCCATGATATCAATTTTGATTTGTATGACACTTTTTTACCCAAGAGCAGCTTCAATTAGGCAGGGAGATTAAGATTGTTCAAGTTATCATCACGTTAGAAGTTGACAGCCTTGTAAAGAATTTATTACAAGTCTATTAAAAAGCTCAAACAATGAAGGTAGTCTACCTGGATGATTTAACCAAATGATTTAATAACTGAAATCATCGCCAAATTAAAAAATGGATAGAATAATTATTCCTAGAGATCAAAACATAATTATAGTGAATATGTATTTTTATTAATTACAATAGAAAATTTTCTAGAATCCTTTTCTTAAATTCTGCCTGACGAATGAGTTCAAAGTCTTGGATGATTCACTCAGAAATTATTAAATTTTTCAGACTTTAAATGCAACATATACATTGTACATTATTAATGGTAGTTTTGTGTATTCAAATATGGAATGTAAAAAGTTTTCAAATGAAACTAGCTCATGAGAGAGTGAGAGATTTTAATAAATAAATCTTAATTCTTTGTATAAAGGTTAGTTGCAGTTATTATTCCGATAAGATTCAGACTAGATGTCACATTCCTCGTCATTTTCCATTAAATACTTCATTCTCTCGTCAAGGTATCTGAAATAATAACACTGTTGGTTTAGAAAAAATTTCATCGAGATATACAAAAGTTCCTATGTAAATTTTTATGCTGATTCCGAATCTATGGTTATGATTTTCGTACTTTACAAGGGAAAATCATGCACGAAACACGTTGAATTTTAAAGGAAGACAACAGTTTTTCCATTTAAAATTTAGACCAATAATATTTTGATAAATACAAGACCAATTAAAATATGTTCCGAGAAGAAATGTTGCTGGTACAAATCTGATGCTAAAGGTTTCTATTTTCCAAAGATTTATCTGAACTTTTAATTGAATTTTAAATATTTTTAATTCAAGTCCTGTTAACCTGGTTCTAGAGAAAATCTGATTTAATGTCTTAGAGTCCAAACTACAAAATACGTAAAAATAGCATAATTTTAGATTCTTTATTTAATCTTTTCATGGAAAAAATTTGAAATTAAAGTCACGAACATCTTACATTGAACGTGATAAAGAGTTATTCTTGTGATTCATTCCGAATACTTTTTTATACTGAATAAAGTTATACTCAATTTAGGAAGAAAATAGTTCAGTCGTTACTTGAGCAATCGAGAATAAATTCTACTTTATTAATTCATTCTTCGTATTATTTAGTATTCTTTACTAAAGGCATTAAGAACTTTAGATAAAGATACTTTGGGGCTATACGCAATAAACTAATAATATTCATATTACAATTAAATTTTCTGGAAGAGGTGTAAGTTATAAATCTGATTTTAATTGAATTACCCTTATAAACCAAATCACAGTCGTGGACAAAGCTGGTTTAGTGAGCCTTAGCGACTTAAAGAACTGAAAGAAAATATTATTAGTTAAATACTCACGTATACTTACATATACGTCCGAATGACCCATGGAGATATTCATCATTGGTTAATTTATAAAAAGAATTTTATAAGAGAAATATATATTTCGCCAGGTCTTATCAATCTCTAATCCTGGTTTGATTAA
>SSNU01000014.1:0-58508 GCA_012064415.1 Gyrodactylus bullatarudis | reverse complement strand
TTTTACTATTTTTCATTAACTATTTATTCATTAAAAAACTTTGTAAATATTATTTAATCAAACCAGGATTAGAGATTGATAAGACCTGGCGAAATATATATTTCTCTTATAAAATTCTTTTTATAAATTAACCAATGAAGAAAGAAAATAATTTTTGTCCTGCATAATTTGAATTAAGGTAGAAAAAAAGATTCCGATGAAACAGCTTAAATAAATCTCATTAAAAGTCTAGCAACCTATTAAAAATAGCATTGTGACCGCCCTACTTATCAGTAATTACTGATTATAATCGAAAAACAAAACAGTACTTAATTTTAAAAAGGCAAGTTTCGTGAATTAGAATTATCTTGGGCAAAATTATTTTTTATATCCCAAGACTCACGTTTGAATATTTTCAGCCACAAGAGTTTCATGCGAACAAGCCAAAGGCTCTATAAGCTTAGTTAAATCCTTCATAATTTTGATCCTATCAAATTAAATTCATGAGAGTTACTTTTCTTCGCTAATTTTCTTTTCATGATCTTCAAGATCATTTTCTAATTGATTCTTTTCTTCTATTTTTTTCCTATGTGCAAGTTCCCACTTCTTTTGTTCTTCCATGCCTAACTCGATTGAATTTAGATTTCGGTCTCTCACCAATTTTAGTTGATGATATTTTTCTTTTGAGCCAAGAGTTTCCATTTCAGCTGTATGAAATTATAGAGATAATTTGAAGTTACCTTCTTCCAGTAATCTTTCCAAATCTTTCAACTCATTTTTTTTCTCTGTTAGACAGTCTGAGAGGATTTTCTTCTCTGGTTTTATAGAATTTTAATTTAATAAAGAAAATATCAAATTAACTCAATGAACTAATTTGTTTAACATCTCTTACTCCTCTCAATTTCCCGAATAGTCTTTAAAAGTTCACAGGTAGCCTAAGAAGAAAGAATCCATGAAAAAGTGTTAAATTCATAATTAAAGAATTCAATAAGAACTATTTTATCATATTGTATTTATTTTTAACAATTATTTCTGAGATGGATGAAAAGCAAGTTTTTCGAGAGGGAATAGCGATATTTCGAAAAGAACTCTTTGATGATAAACTCGGAATTATTGTCAGTAAAGTTATCATTGGATTGTATTTCAAGAGTACACTGAGTCAGGGATTTTTCGGTTGAATAGAAATCAGCGATTCCTCGGAGGACTTCTCTGGATAATTTTGGAATGCTAATGGAAAGAGTGAAGTTCTTCTCATAGGGTAATGAGGCGAGAATTTGCCTGAGCAGAGTAATATCAATGGAATTATCAGCCAACAAAAAGTTTGGATTGTTTGCCATCCGAACAGATTCAAGGCACATTCCGAATTGTCCATGGGGAATCGTAAAGAGGCTAAAAAAGTACGATCATAAAATTACTTAAATCATACATGAACATATTTTATGTTTACCAGGTTAACTGTTCAGCACTGGATTTGGAAATATTAGTTGATTCTAGGTTTAATTCGAATAACGGTAAATTTCCCTAAAATATGAAATAAATAAATTGATTTAAAATTGTTCAAAAGCCAAATTACTAACAATGAGAACTGAATCGATAATAACAGACAAGTATCGGTCACCACAAACACAATTCTCAATGGGTGAATCTTTTTCAATAATTTCGGAGTTCATACAAGCATCAGAGGAATGACAGCCCTTGAGGATAAATTTGATGGGATTTTGAAATGAAATTCCTTCAGATTTTAATGTTTGCTCCAATGAAATAGGATCAACAAGAGAAAAGCTGAGATCTATCGTTGTAAGTTGAATGTTGACTGGAGATTGTGATAGGATTTGTTCATTACAAATAAATTTAAATCCATAACAAATTAGTGATTCAAGACTAGGGAAAATTCGGTGAAAACAATCGAGAACACATTCTAAGGAAGTATTATGAGTGGTTACTCTTTGTTCATTCAGAAAAGCATTCTCAGCTAGAATGGTTTTAACAGCTGGGATCTGGAAATTTTCTAAACTGAAATTTTAAATGTAAAAACAATGATTTCAAATTTATAATCATCGATAACACTCACCAAGAGAGATTTTTCATTTTGACAAGCCCCGTCAAGGAAAGCTGATTATCACTTAGATTGATTTGCTTAAGATAAGAAAAATCGTTGAGTGTCTTTAAGAGCTCTAAATCTTTCTTTTCCAATTCTTCCAGATTGATGCAATTTCCTAGAATAAAAAATTATTTTTCAAACCAGATTAGAGATTTTTAATGACGCTTAAAAAATCAAAATCCACACAATAAACTGAGAATTCGTAATTAGCTTAGAGAATTCCTAGATGTTAATTCAGCAAGGTTCTTTGTTTAGAGCATACATTTCAAATAAATTATCACGTAAAAAATTATGGTTTCGTCCTCTTATTTACACAATCATATTTACAATGAATATTACACATACTTTATTAATATAGACAAAAATATGTATAAACTTACCTCTAAGATTTATGCTTGTTATAAAATTGTTTTTATTTATTCTATTGAGAATTGACAAAATCTGATGAAAGTTGAGTAGAGAAAAAGACAAGTTAATCTCTGTTACATTCTTGCAGTCGCCAATGAAATCAAAAACAAGACCTGAATGTTCATCCAGTTTTATTTCTTGCTTTTTGCTACTACCAAGTGAAGAAGCAATTGAAGAGGTATTTGAATTTTGCCTCGAAATGGCATTAGATTGTGAAATTTTTTCTTGGCCCATATGATTAGATAGGAGTACTTTGAAGCTGAGAAATTTGGGTTTTGAATTAGAGGTAGTCTGATTGATGTAGCATAAGACTGAGCTTATTTCTTCACATGGAGCCATGGCACAATCAGTTATCTCATTAATTAAAGCAATATTACCGAAGAAATTTTCTCCTGGAAAGATTTTTCTGCGTTTACGGTATGCTTCGTCTGCTAACCAGCCAATTCTGTGTTGGGAAAATTATAGATTAAGAAAAAGTTCTCTTAATATACGACCAATCAAAATATCAAACTAATCATTCTACTATTAATATTAGTCTTACGTGTTAGAGAGATGAGATTTAAAGATTGGAATGGCAACAGAAATGTCAGAAAACACGACTTTAGCTGTAAATATCAATTCGTTGGAAGTTTCACTCGATCTTATGAGTTCAGACGACATCGTGCTTGATTGTTTCGAAGAAACGTTGACGTCTATTCTATATTTAACGGGAGAGGTAACCTCTTTTCTCTCCTCTTCTATATCAATTTGAGTTGACTCAAACTTTGGATTTGATAACACAATTTCTTTTTCAATACTTTTAACAGGAGAGACTTTTTTATTCTGTTTTTTTCTTGTAGACTTGACTGGTTTCATATCATCTATTAGCCATTCGTTATCAACAGGTTGAATATCATTTATTTCTGAATCAAACTCTGAGGTTATTCTTCGTGTTTTTTTCAATGATTTCATATTTCTTAGATCTTCGTCGCTTGAAAAAGAATTTCTCTTTTGGAATCTAAATAAGAATAATATGTGTTTAATAATATTTTCTTGATAATAGATGTTAGTAAATTACTTTCTCATTGGCTTTTGCTTCGATTTGGATCCCAAATTCTTTATTGCATCCTGATAAACATCGACTCCGTTATCTGTAGAGCTATTTGAGGATTTTTCAAGACTAGAATCATCCTCTATAATTTTTATGTAATCTACTTTATTACGAGGTTTATCAATTTTTCTAGCACTACTACTACACTTTAATGATAACCATTTTCCAAAAGAATCTAGAAGCAAGAAATCAAAAATTATAGATCTACCTCCAAGATTTTTCTTGATGATAGAAAGAATATTAGCGACTGCCTTGTGTTCTTCCTCACTCTGTTTTTCAATATTGTCCAAAATGAATGAAAGAGTTTCGCCTTCTGCATTACTAAGCCGAAAAATTAGTAAATAAAAGTACTCACATATGCCAAAGGTTAGCTCCTCGGTTAATGAGTAGTTCTGAAATTTTGTAAGCTTTTCCGTGTACTGATTCAAAAAGAGGTGTCGATTTATCACATCCAGGATGATCTATCATAGATCCTTTCTCAATTAGATATTCAGCTATTTGATAGCGATTATGAAAACAAGCTTCGTGTATAGGCAGCCAGCCTGCTCCATCCTCAACGTTCACTGGATGCTTCTGTAATGAAAATTTTACAGTCTCAAGAAATTTATTTAATAAAATGTCCGCTTACTGCAATCTCTACAAGTTTTTTGACGTTTGTAAAATTACCAGAAATTACAGCGACATGAAGCATAGTTTCACCTTTCAAATTTCTCTAATAAATTAATAAAGTAATTATTATTTTCACTTTAAAATACATTCATTAATTTAAATACTTTGACGTTGAAAGATTTTGCGACCTTCTTGTCATTCAGATTACGATTTCCACAGAGATCAGGGTGTTCTTCAATTTCAAGTTTGTAATCAATAATTTCATCGACTTCCGAATCCGAGCTCAAGGCCTCAATTTGAAGTGCAGCCGATTCTTCCGAAATAAGTATTGATGATAAAATTTTTTCATCCAACATTTGTTTCAATAAATCATGAATTGTTTCCTCGCATATTTCAACTGATGAGTTTGCCTCTGAAAGGTTATCAAGTTTACTAGAGACGATTTTCGCTTCATGAAAGTTGAACGTTTCTTGGTGAAAGCGAAGTAGAAAATGATAAATTTCCATCTAAGAATCCAAAAGAAATTATTTTGATCCAAACGGATTATAATAATTATTGAAGAAAAGCTATACTTTGAGATTTTTGTCCAAATCAGAAATAGTTTCATTGGCCTGGATAAGATCATTGAATGCCATATTTTCATTTTCCTCGATAATTTTACCTCTATTATAAAGATCCTCGACTTTTAAATTGGTTCTCATCTCTTTTGAAAGAAAAGAAGAAACAGAACTCTTTACATCTTCTTTGGTTGCTTCAGTGTCAAGTGATTGCGAGAATAGACCTTTTGCTTTGGCTAAATAACTTGATGCAATATCCTTATGGTCCAACTAATAATATAAACTCAATTTTAGTACATAGTGTAATAATAATAGTGTATAATAAATAGCACATATTAATTGCTAAACTTACAGGAAGGTGAGCAAGACTGCAACTATTTGAGGACCATTCAATCTGTTCCTTGTAATATTTTACACATCTAGGAAACTCGTACATATTCCGGTAAGATTCTGCTATTGAGATAAGGGAAATATTTTTAACTTTGAAGAAGGCAACAGGATCCATTATATTCTGAAGAGGATTCAGAATTCTTATCTGGAAGTAATACAAATTACATATCTACTACCAAGTTTGTCCACAATAAAAAGATGAAAAATGTAAGACTTACAATTTTTTTGTAATATTCAGCGACTTTTGTTTCTATCTCATAAATGGCAAATATATCGGCCATTTTCTCGAACAAAACTAAATTGAGTAACTTATTGTCAGGGTTTTCTTCAATGAGCAAAGTGAACTTTTCTAAGAGAAGACAACTTTTCATTTGATCTTGATATTTCAATTTACCATTTTTCATGCCGAGACATTTCCAAATTTTCACAGCCTTTTTGTATCTTCCAATCCCGATTTCAATATGAATGTAGGCTTCTAGAGCAGAATCATACAATGAACGAGTTTCAGAATCTTGAAACTTTTTTTTCTTTAGGTAGATCAATATTTTTTTAGCCTCTTGCTTAATTATTTCAAGTTTTGCAGGAGTAGATCCAGGGTCGTTTAAGACAAGTTGAACGAATTGGAATAGACTTTTGAGTAGAAGATGTGTTAGCTGAAATACTTTTGATATTTCTAAACACTTGAAAAATGCTTCTGAAGCTTTGTAGCGTTGTCCCAATTTGGAGTAGGAGAAACCAATGTTGAATAGAGAAATGGCTTTGAGTTCTGCAATTTCTTCTTTAGTTTTTTTAATACTTTTCATATCATTTGCGATATTTATGCTAATTTTTAGCAATTCAATAGATAAAAGATTGAAGAATTCAATCACTTTACCACGCACAAAGGTGTCACTCAAATTCATGAAACTTCGAGCAAGAGTTACATAGGCTCTTTGCTTTTCTTCTATTTTATTCTCTTTATTAGAGAGAAATAGATACAAAGATGCATGATATATAGCATCTGAGTTTTTATCTAGTTCTAAATAAGTTTCACAAAGAAGTCTATGAGCTAATATGGGGGTATTTTCTTTAGTTAGGGAGAGAAGATCTTGATATTCACATAGAGCCTCGTTGAAATTTGACTCAGTAAAATGAAAATTGCCTATTTCTTCAGTTAATCGGATTATTTCACTTTTACTTCTCGCATTTTTTCTGGATTTAAGCAGATCTATATTATTATAATAATAGTTTAACTAACTTTTCAGCATAAATTCAATTTAATTTAAAGATGAACTTATAAAAAGTGTGTTCGTTATAACAAGTAGTTTTCAATCTGAATGTTTTTCTAAATGACTATTTTGAAAAAACATGAAGTCAAAAATAGAATTTAAGAAAGATGAGAATGTTTCTCTCAGATCAAAGTAATGCAAACTTATTTTCATAAATTTGTAGGCTTATCTCTCTTTTTGAATCACGAAACAATTCTCTCACTCAGAAAGATTTCGAAAATGAACTCCCAAATATTTCTTTAACAGAATTGCTCCCTATTATCAATGACATGCAAAAAGAAGGTCTTCTTGATGTCATACTGAATGAAGAAAGAAGTCTCTCTTGGAGTTTACGTGGAAAGGAATCAGTAGAGTAATGCTTCTCTTGTATTTAAATCTTATCAAAAAGCTAACATACATATAACCTTCCCTTTAGCACATTAAATTCAATTGTTGACTTGGACGAAAGATTAATTTACAATACTATTAGAGGTGGTGGATCAGATGGCAAAACTGTGCGCAATATAAGTCAAGAGACAAAATTAACACAGGCTAAAATTCCTCGTATCCTTAAAATCTTACTTGCCAAAAAACTTATTAAAGAATTGCCCCTAACTCAAGGAGGTCAAAAACACAAGGTCTATCTTCTTATTGATATAACCCCCAGTCCCCAATTGGCGTCAAACAATCTGTTTGCTGGAGATTCGGGGGTAGATGTAGAATTTGTCAGTGCAATTCAGAATGTTTGTATGAAATTACTTTCGGACAAAAGTAAATCATGCGATCAAATAGAAGATCCTCAGATTAGATATGAATCAAACTTCTTAACTCTTGAAGACTTGCATTCAGCAATAACCAATGCTGGCCTTACTACAGTAGCTATGACCATGGATGATTTAAGGATTGTTCTCGATGGAATGGTACATAGTGGAATGCTAGAAAAAAAAGTTACCTTTGATCACAAAAATAATGAAAACGAAAGTGGCTGCACTTTGTCATACAAAATTGGTGTTGAAATGCCATCTACATATAGTCTTTCTCAGATTCCATGCATAGTTTGTCCGGTGAGTTTTCTTATCACTTTTAAAATTTTTATTTTTTCAACATTTTTTTCATATTTCATATGACAGTATCGGAGAGAGTGTACACCAGGAGGTCTTATATCTCCATCAAATTGTCAGATATTAAACACATTCCTAGAATTCTGAATTTATTATCTATTGTAATAATAATCACTGTATTGATGAAGCTTATTTTAATAAAACAATGATAAATGTAATATTTATAACTGGTTTATTCTGGATTAAAAATTTGATCTGAAAATTTACCTAGACTCGTATCAGAGGATCTAGCCATGTTCTAAGTTTAGTTAAAAGAAATTGAACTATGTAAAATTAAATTATTATTTATTCTTATTAATAATAATAACAATAAAGTTGAAACGTTTTTTTCTTTTAAATGCACTTTACAACTAGTATGTAATTGAGTAGAAGTATGAGAAGTTATAAAAAAGACTCCCTCGGAAAAACATACATGACATAACTGTAATTAAAAATGTTAAATTGTTTAAAAAAATTTTATGCTCAGGTAACATGAAGGCAGATTTAAGTTGGGTCTTCTGATGTGAAGAAAGAGCAGGTGTACATAATCAATAAAATTTTTTTTAATATCTTAATTTATGTACATACTAATTGATATTCTTCAAGTGTTGAAATGTCTGTAAATAAACTTTTTCATTTGTAATTTGGTTCTTTCAAAGTTTATTAATTTTAATACAGTCGTTTTGATAAATATTTCATATCATTTATTATAGATAGACTGAGTAAATTTTAATCAAATACAATGATTACTTTCTCCTTGTTTGGTTAGACAATTTTTACAGACTCCCAGTTTTAAGTTTTAATACATACTAAAGAAGGTAGTTCTTTTTGAATCAATTAGTTGGAAAAAATTGTAAAATAATCATTGATCTCGTCAAAATATCTGTATCTTTTATCATAGTAAAGAGGGTGTTACATGAAGGGAGCGGAGTTCATGATTTTTTAATGCGGTTCTTTAATAAAAAAATGTTTGTAAGCCAGAAATTGTTTTTTTTGCCTTCTTTACCATCATCTTGGCAGTGTTGAAGTGATGAAAAGTTACTCATTTTGCAAATTAATTTTTACATACACAATAATTTGTTTTATTTCGCTCCAATCAGTCATGATTATCATTCAAAATTTTTGTTTTTTTTCTATTTCAAGGGAGATCTTTTCTTTTCTTCGGTAATTTTTCGTTTGGCTTTTCATATTAATAAATGTTTTTTTAAAAAATAAAAATTTTGGTGCTTTATTTTCAAATGTATTCTCAAGATTGAACCAACTCTAAGAAAAGGGTGGTAAGGGGAAGTATTTGGATATTCGGTAGGATTTTTTTCGATTTTGGACTTTAACACAGAGAGGTTAATCTTGACTGAATCTTTTAAGATATTTAGGCACATTCTTTCTTGGTTGGGGATGTTGGAAGGCAAACAGTAGAGCAAGATGTATCTCCTTTACAAGCTGATTTAACTAGAAAGTAAAATTTATTATTATTTAAAATCAAATTCATTTAAAGTCCATGAAACATACCCTTATCATTCTTTCGAGCATCCACAATGCTCTGGAATCGCACGGAACAACATACTCTCTTGACAAGATACTTTTGACTGGGTGCCAAGGTATGATAACTTCGTCTAGTGTAACAAAAGAAAAAATTTAAAAAAGTTATCTCACCTTTTTTGACCATATTAATTAATTGGAATGATTAAAGAATCATTTTTATTTTCAATTAAGGAATGATACATTTAACAGAGGTTAGTATTTTATTGCCAATTTTTTCAATGGCTATCCTTTTTCAAGGGTCATTATGAAAAGCTACTTTAGAAAGGCAAAGATTTTTTCATCAATCTTTTTGACCTTCAATAAAATGCTCACAAAAATGTATCACATTACAACCTCCAACATGAATACAGATAAACACCACAGTTATTCATTATGACTTTTTCGAAGGGGGATCATTTGCACTTGCTTTTCACATGGCTAATATCGCTTTGTTAATAATTATTTTTCAGAAATTTTTCATATTTCCCCCAAACTCATCATGCAATAATAATCACAATATGTACAAGATTTTCGTCATCTCATACATAATTTGACATGTATTCGGATTTAAGTATGGTTTTTTATTTTGAAAAAATATTTTTAGTGTATCATGCAGGTTTAGTTTGATGAAATCGTTAATAACTTTTTAATAATACATATTTTTATTAAATTTATACGTGTTTTGAGGAATATGCCGAGTAAATTTAGAATATACAATAAATTATGTAAGTACATTTCATGGTTTAGTACATTTATTATAAACAATCATTGAATAATACATATCATGTAATCCCCTTTACCACTACCCTGATTCAATTTTCATTCATCTTTCCTATCAAATCTAATACAGTGTAAAGTCTAGGACTCAAACCCAATTATCCATGTTTGAATAATATTGAGATATTGCCCCGTTAAATGACCATTTTTAGATCCTTTTTAACACAAAAGATAACTTTTAAATTTTCGAATTCTAAGGCTATGGTTTCTTTGATCTCCGTGAGTAGATTTTCAAAAAAACGTTCATTTTATTTCTTAAAAACAAGTCATTTTTAAATTTCTACTTCTCAATAAATTAGCAACTCATTTAAAAGAATATTGATTCCTCTTTCAGAAAAAATGGTCTATACATTATTTTTAGATTCTTTAAATCAGAATTGAGAAAGTTACCTGTCCTATATATGACCCACTGGGGCTTGAATGGTTAATAGAAATTTAGTTTCTCTATCTAAATTAGTTATTTTTTAACTTTCCAAAGACATTCAATTAAATTTAATGAATATACAATAATAATAACAGAGATAAAGTACATCAAATTTTTGAGAAAATTTTTTCGCTTTCCAAACATTATCAACAACTTACTCAAATCTGTAAGTGAAGTAAATAGTTTTAAAACAATAAAATATCAGGTTATCCACAAATTAAGATTTTATTCACCAGACATAAAATCTGCAACAATTTCCGAATGTATTGTGAAAAATTTTTTGAAATATTTAAATTCTAATTTTTATATCTCAAGATGTCATTTAATCAGGTATTCAAGAAAGAATTTTAACTTTCACCTGACTGAGATAAACTCACGAATTAGAAACAGTCCAGATAATCATGTTGTTCATCTGTAAGAGGCCACCGGCTGGCAAATCAGCTTGATAAAAGTCCCGAGAATTTGAATCCGAATCATAACCTTCCCCATTAGAGGTCAACTTGTAGCATTGAAGACGCATTTTCAAAGCATCATTTGTCATCAACATCATTCTCTGTAGAGTACACAATCTTCCATAATCGTTATTATACAAGGTAACTTTTCCGTATGAGAGAGACTTGGGTTGACCATCTAAATCGATCAACTTTTTCACGTACTCTCCATTCATCTTGAAGACGTGAATTGTTGAGTTTTCTTTCAGTGATTTTACTGATACATACATCAGACTGAAATGGAAAAATTTTATAGAATTTCTTCTTTTCCAATTGTGAATTTATCAAATCAAACATTCAATTTTAAATAAAAGAGCTTAGTAATTAGTAGAGCCTCAAAAAGTATCAAAATGCTTATTTTGACCAGCTACTTCCTCTGGTCTGAAAACCCTTTAAGGCTATAAATTTCTTTATTATCACATCAGGGTTCAAAGGTATTTAAATAATACTTTATTATAGCATGAAATTTCAGCCATATCAATGAGCTCAGTCTATCACTTTTTCAATTTGCTGAGCTCGAAAAAACCTTGAAGATAATTTTGAAATTAACTCATTTTTGTATTTCAATCTCAACATCAATTGATCTTCCATATTTTTTATTTCGGTTTACTTTTAAGTAGTTTACTGTATAAGATTATTTTGGTAAGTTCCCATTAAAGTGATACCTTTATTTTGGGTAATATTTTTTGAGGCTCTAGTAATTTACTGTAACATGAATAATTAAAGGAAGATGAATAAGACTAACCCCTGTTCTGGATTCAATGCAATATTAACAAGTTCAGCATCAATGGTATCTTTGAATTTTTCAGCGACACCTTCTAGGTCATATTTGATTCCTGGTTTAGATTCTGAGACAACAAATACCGAATTATTAAATGTTAAGGCATAAACATTCGAAGAGGCACTGTCAACTGCAATTTCTCTTATTGGCATGGGAGTCTCAATGAGTTCTGATGTGGTAATCTTTTTGTTAGTATTTGCAAACATAATCTTTTTATAGTCATCATCTGTAAAGAATGCATTCTCTGTCATTGAATTGAAGGCGAGGGAAACCGGTTTGTACTTCATACCGTTGGCCAATTTCCATATTTTCGCTGTTGTTGTCGATTCTCCTGTATGATTCACTTTGGAAATGCCATTATCACTTGATACCAAGAGAGGAATTGAAACTGGAAGATAATTTTAAAAATAAGTAAAATTTCTTTTAGCATGCAGATACATGTAAAATACAGTTTTGATCAAAAACTAACTTCCAGTTTCATCTGCAAATCGAACTTTTACACTATCTCTCATTCCATTTGCTGAACAAGTGTAGGTTGTAGCATCTTCACTTGGCTTGATGTTATTAACAATAAGCTCTACCCTTGTGCTATCTTGAAACTGTAGAATATTCTCTTGACTTCTAGCTGTTACGGGTGACCAAACTGGGCCTCGGACTTGGCTGCTACCTTTGACCCAACAAATCAAGGACAATGAAGTTTGTGAAGATGGCAAAAGGATTTCAGCATCAGATCTCTCAATCTTGACGTTTCCTTGGTCTTGAGAAAAATAATAATTTTTAAACTGTAAAACTTAATATTCAAAAATTCAAAACACTAAGAGCTATAAATCATTAACATTTACAAATTTGCAAACTTTTGTAAACTAGTCTGAATAACTATTTGTTACGCGAAAGGGATTTTTCAAATCAGCGATTCAAATTGATTTTCACAATGCTGAAAGAGTATTATTATTCACTCACTTGCATTACATCCTATGTAACCATCACCAGAATATCCAGGATAGCACTGGCATACTCCATTCACACATTGAGCATTTTGTCCGCATGGCATGGAACAAGAGTTTGAACCTTATTAAATATGAAATGATTAAGCTTTCTTTCCTCACATCAACAAGAATCATTATCGAATTTATAGTTACGAGAATAGATAATAATCATAAAATAAAAAAAACTATACTGTATTTCTTTATAAATTATCCGTTATTAAATTTTATAAATTCCGGAAAAATATTAACGTAATTAACTCATTCGATAAATTTAAGCAATAATTTATTTTATTTGAAAAGAAACATTAATCACTGAGTTATTCGTGGAAAAAACAGTTGTTTAAAAATATTTAAATATCGGATGGAAATTTTTTAGAAACATGATCATGAATTGAAAATGGTGGAAGGTTCATCATTCATTCATTGTTCGTATCGTACTGATTCCTTAGATCATAATTTGGTGCAATTATAGAGACTAAATTTTGAGAAAAGACATGTTAGGATTTGGAAAATTTAATGAACTTCTCTCCAATTATGCTTGTAGACAGAGTTCGGTTGCTAATCTCTTGAATTAAATTTTGCTTACATTGCTTTTCAACAGGCAACAATCCCCTTTCATAAGTCTGACACGCTAAACATTATTTTGTTTAATAGATCAAGATGTATTTGAAAATAATAAAATTGTTATAGAGTTGTAGTACAGTAGTAGAAGAAAAATTAATCAGTTCATTCATACTAATTTCATATTTACTAATATGGGAAGTATTCAATTTTACATTCATTGAGGATTAGCACAAACTGTTATATGATAAACAAACATACTTGCCGAATACTCAAATGTCTCCATATGAAGGGGATGTTGGCCCCAATGTAAAGCTAAGAATAGAAACCGAATCTGTCAAATAATTTTACAATAAAATTGAACTAAAATAACTCTCATTCCCGTTGTTATAGAAAAATTTTACTTTTAAAACAATGATAAGATCCGTCTCCATAGTAGCCAAATGTACAAACGCATTTATCATTGATGCACTCAGCAAACTCAGGACATTGATATTCACCGCATAATTGAGTTTTTACCTCAATATTCTCACTGAGTACCAGTTCAGTGGAGTCTTCATCTTTGGAAGTTAATATGATTATTTATCCAGCTATATTGAGATATTTTAAAATCTTTTTTCTACTTGTGAAAAAATTGACAATTTCAGTCTTTAACCATTTGAAACTTTTGAAATCATTATTCACACTAATTTATCATTTGAGTTTTATTGATCAATCAAGAAATGCTATATTTTAGGGACTTTCCTTAAAACTTGGGAAAAATGAACATTTATCACATCAATAGAATTTTAGAGTGCTATGTTTACGAAATTTCATACGGAACTTAGACATTATTCAACACGATGAAAGTTTTAAATACAATTGTAGAGAATTTCGCTTGTAATAATCTTTCTGTCATACTATTCTGTTATTAGTTATTAGTAGGGTCTCAAAAAAGTACTATTTGGTCTATTTTAACTCTTGACAAAGGACTGACTGAGTTTTAATAATCTGAAGAAAAAATCTGCTTATCTAATCCTATTTAAAAGATAGCTGGTACTATTTCTGTACTAAATTGTTGCCCAAGTACTTTATTGTACTATTCTTCAAATTTAATCTCAGAATATAGTATTCCTCAACTAGGTACCAATCACAATTTTCGATGAATTGATAGCTATATTCCTGATATCGAGCTTTCATTATCTAAGAAAATAGCATCTAGATCGTTGCTTTTTGTTGGATAATATTTCTTCATGAATTTCAAATTTCAACATGTATGTATTTTGTAAAATATGCACAAGAACAGTTGAAGGGTCATTTTCTATCATAGAAAAAAATTTGAAAAAAAATCAGATATTTTGTTGACACAAGATTGACTAAAAATTCTGCAACAATCTACGGTAGAGGACAATTTTTTACTCAAAATCCCTTAAATTTTCTTGAAAGTACTTTTTTCTACTTATTTTTCACTTTATGAGATACTATTTTTCATCTTTTTTGGTACTATTTTGAGGCCCAAGTTATTAGCGAACTCAGATTGTTGAAAATTTTGAAAGACAGACTGTGGAAAATGTAGTCACTTTAAGTCTTAAAATCAACGAATTTTTGATCTTTTTTGAATTCATTTTGATTTCCCGCCTTAAATAATGACTAATGGTAAAATCTGATTCAATTTTTGAAATCCTCACGAAAAATTAATGCTAATGGATGAATTTCGACTCTTGGTACGTCTTATTTTTTGATATCCATGAGTTTCGCAGTGCACTATATTACTCACTTGCAGGAATACAATAGGTTCCATCACCAGAGAAGCCTGGATTGCATTGACATCCGTTATATTGGCAGGAAGCATTTGGATCACAGACACGTCCTTGGCATTGTTGTTCATCTATAGAATTTAAAATGAAAAGATTTTAACTACACAGTAGATCAGATGTAAAGTAGTGCCGAGCTACTTTAAAAACATTTTCACAATATCTTTTAGGAAATAAATTTTATTTTGTCGAAAAAATATAATATTAAAACTCTAGAAGTAAATACTTAAAAATTAATAAGCTTACACGAAGATGATGAACAATACTCTCCATTACCGCTGTATCCAGGGTTACAAATACAATTCCTACCGTCACAATAGGCATTTTGATCACACTGTCGACCACTGCAGAGATTTGAAGATCCAGAATTATCTAGATGAAATAAAGGATTAGGTATCCATGAAAATATCCCTCAAATGAGTAAATTCATTGATTTTAATTACGTTTTTAATTTTTTTCGATGCAGATTTCAATGTTGAAACCCATTTGAATAATTCAAATATGCAATGTTTTATTCCACTATTCATCATATAACCCATATGATCGTTTATCAAGTATTTGCATGCGTTTTTCTATAAGCTTCATCTACAACTTTAAAATTATAATTTAACAATTTTTCTATCATTTCAACATGGTATTTCATGAAATGTAATTGGAGTTGTATCAAGGATAATATTTTGAGAATTGAGTGTTTTAGAGAACTGTTCAAAGTAAATGAAAATATAGAAGAAAAGCAAGCCTTAGCTTCTTTGTTTTAGTGTTAATTTTTAATTTGAAAAGAGTCATACATTTACATAACTATAGATATTAATATATTCTCCGTATGAGATGATGAAGTTGTGAATAGCATTTAAAGATAGAATATAGTATATATAAATACAGAGTACAGGTTGTGATCAAACAGAATAAATAAATAGTACAGTATTATCTATAATCAGTTTGATAGTGTGACAAGGCAAGAAATTTAATGAGTAAAAAGGTGTAGAGATCATGTGTTCATAATTTATATGCATTAAGTAAAGTAGGATTTGCAGAAAGAATAGTTAACACACTCTGACTGAAAGAATAAAAGCTCTCGCTAAAAAATTAAATCTAGCTTGTTACTCTCAACAAAAGAAAGCCAATATTCCTTCTGACAGTTTAGTGAAATATCCTGCAAATCCTGGATTATCTTGAGAGAAGGAGAGAGAAATAGTTTGAGAAAAAAATAGAGATTAATTAAGAATGAATCATTCAATTGGTGATGTTAAAATTCATGATACAATATCGGTTAAATAAGTTGGTACTTTGGTTCATTTTCAACTAACTATCATGGTGACAATACTCGTAACCATTGCCGTAGAAGCCTTTATTACATGAGCATCTATCATAGCGATCACAAGAGGCATTTGTCACACACCTTCTAGTGACGCATAGCCTAAATTCTGGGTAATTTTATGGAATTAATCAATCATGATAATGTGTTTTATTCAAAATTTAAGTCATGATCAAAGGTTTTAAACACAATACCTGAAATCCTCAACCCTATTAATACCGGAGTTGACCGGAATTCAGATTATCGTAATAAATGGTTCACTTTTACCAATTTTAGTAAAAAATTCACCGGAATAATAGCAAATCTTGGCCAAAATTATGGGACTAAAAAAGTCTCAGCATTTTATTTAGTCATAATAATATCACCTTATTTTGATCAATAAATTTGACCTTTTTATCTATAATTCAAAATTGAAAGGTTGAACAGCGAGTGAAGAGATCATTTTCTATCATGTCGATAATCGTTAATCAGATTGGAAACTCTAAGAAAATACATTTTGAGTTCAATTAAATGCTCCATTATAATGATAGAACTTAATTTCTTAGGTTGTGTGGAATGATCTCAGAAAAATTATTCCCTCCTGTTTGAGTTTATCCCGGCTCGAATTTGAGAGTCAGTAAAACTGATATCTTTATTATTTGAAAATTATCAGATATTAAAATATTCTACAGATTTCGCTGAATCTTTTAGTGTATAGTATATATTTACTCCTTTAAAAACAGATTCAAATCAAATGTTGAAAATTTTTCCGAGAACTTTTCAATAATTCTATTTATCAAGCGCTTGAAAAAATAATTTAAGTATATTATTTTTGAGAGCCTACTTAAAAGTTTATCTATTAAAAATTAAAAAGAATCAAGAATGAATATTACCATGCATCATACGGATTGATCAGTGAAACTT
Source organism: Gyrodactylus bullatarudis (assembly GCA_012064415.1). Classification (NCBI taxonomy): domain Eukaryota; kingdom Metazoa; phylum Platyhelminthes; class Monogenea; order Gyrodactylidea; family Gyrodactylidae; genus Gyrodactylus; species Gyrodactylus bullatarudis. The sequence continues at coordinate 41,475 of SSNU01000014.1, read as the reverse complement.
ATATGGTTAAGCTTTAGAATTGCACCCGAATGAAAGATGGTTCATATAAACATGTTTTTTCATTGAAAATTTTTTTGCTCAAATAAAGCGAAATATTCCTCTTTAGGGATTTTATCAAGTGAGCTGAAGTATTTTGAGACTACTGATCAGATTTATAACCACTGATTAGAAAGCGTAAGATTATAGTATTATCACCAGTATTTTCACCATATTTTTCGTACAAAATTTTTGTAACAAAACTGACCCTTTTGACAGTCAAATCCATCGCCAATGTAACCAGATTTACACTGGCATACATTATCAGAACAAATGGCATCTGGATGACATGTCTCTCCATCACATGAACTATCTAAAGATTATTTGATGAATATTACAAGTATCAAGACTTTTTATTATTAATAAAGAATTTTAAAACAATCCAAACTTACCAGGTTCACAATATCTTTCTCCGTCGCCATAGAACCCATGTTTACAGACACAGTTATTGTTGGAGCATTCAGCATTTGTATGGCAAATTCTGCCGTTACAACCATTGGTATCAGGCTTACATTCCTCATAACCAAAGCCAACATGACCCGGTTGACAGACACAGTAGTCATTATCGCAAATAGCATTTAAGGCGCATCTATGTACACCGCATTGTACACCATGTTCTTGCTCTTGACATTGACTGAAGGGATCTCCTGAATAACCAGGATCACATTTGCAAGTATTCTCATAGGGATCGCACCTTGCATTTAGTCCACAAGATCTGCCATTGCAAGTAGTACTTGGTTGATAATCTTGAGAAAAGTTTATTTATTTATTGCTACAAAGACTGATTGATGTGCTCAAATTTTCTTTAATCTCTTTTTTAGTTATCACTAGGGTGGTAAAAATGCTATCTCTGCTATTTCTAACATGTTAATGAGCAATGAAATCTGATTAAAATTATTTTAATCATCTTAATGTAAACAATAACTGTTAACTGTTATCGACTATGGATGGACAGGTCTACAATAACAAAATACGAATAGAAAGCCTTTTTTTCTTATAAAATCATTGTCTTTAAACGAAATAGAATCTCTTAGATAACCTTAAAATTTCGAGCCCGTTGAATCCTGCTACCGTCTATAGAAACGAAGAAATTTTTGATTTCATTTTGTAACTCGAATATTATTGGATAATAATCATTAAACCAATCAGAGTATATCATTGATTTTTATATGTATTCTATTGGTCTTGGGTCTTATCATATTAATGTGTACATTTTGTTTATAACTAGGGCCTCAAAAAGTCTTAAAAGTTATATTTTATTCTATGAGACAGTTTCACTCGAGGATCAAGAATTTGCTTTCAGAATTAATTTTTCTTGATCCGGATCAAAGTTATAAAGTCTTAGTTAGATCGGTCTATTATTTTTAAGTCTTAAAGTCAATTTTTTGAGGTCTTAAAATCGAAATCTCAAAATTAGATATTTGAATAATCATTCCGAAATTATTTTGAAGAAAGCTCACAAAGAAAGTGGCATGCTTGAATCCTATTGGTTTAAAAATTTGATTGCATTGTACAATGTATGTACATGTATGTCTGTTCTCTACCTTTTGTGTGTGGTGCATCTAACATGTAATATGAAGCATTAACCAATCAGATTCATTCACGCCATGTCAATATCCCATGTTGATTTGAAAGCTATCAGTCATTTTTATCATGCCTAAGCAAAGAATCCCATTATCGAATAAGGCCTTGAAATACAAAAAAATGTTTCCAGACGAATTCCAATTTACAACCCAAGGAACTTTATTGTGCAAATTATGCAACAAAATTGTTAAGTGTGACAAGCAGTTCAATATAGACCAGCACAGGATATCAAAGACCCATCAAAAGTTCATTTCAGAAGATGCTAAAAAAGAGAGACATGAATCTCAATCATTTATCAACTATGAAAATTTCACTACTCATAGGAAACTTATCGAATAGTTATTGAAGATTGGAATCCCAGTTTGGATATTGAGCTATGGTGAGACCAAAGAATTTTTTAAAAGTTGTTTCGACTTCAATTTGCTCTCTCACGAATCGTACAGACAAATGATACAAAACATTCATGATGAGAAGACCGATGAATCCGAGATTAATCAATGCAAATATGTCAATAGCTGGCACTTTAGAAAAACCCCAAGATTCCTACTTACTAAGATCAATTAGAATCAAAAACTCACCAACAGCAACTTCTACTGTACAGCAGTTGATTGAAACAGTGAATAGTTATGGAATTAAGAATGAAAATGTAAATCATTATCTAACGGACGCAGCAAGATACAATACTTCAGCGACAAGTCATTTAAGATGCATTTATCCTAAAATAGTTCATGTTACCTGTACTGCTCATCTACTCCATAATTGTGCAATGAAGGTTAAAGACTCATATCCAAATGTGAACAGACTCATTGCAAATGTGAAAGCTTTAGTAGTGAAGAATCGTCACCATCAAGCAGCCTTTGATGCCATAGGTCAACCTCCTACACCGATCATCACACGATGGGGAACTTGGCTCGAGGCGACAAATTATTATATTCTAAATTTCTGTCACGTAAAATCCATCATAGAAGGTTTGGAAACAAAGAGTGAGACAAAGAAGAAAGCCTTGGAGTCAGTTAATCAAGATGATCTGGTGAAAGATTTAACAGAAATAAAATCCTGTTATTCAATCCTTTCTGATATGATCAAGAAGTTTGAAGCCAAGGAGTTTACGAACGGCATATGAACTACTGAAAGGCGTCAATTTCAAAAATGATCCTATTAATCTGAAAAGGTATCTGGAGAAACGACTCGATGACAATGAAATAAGTGATGTTGCCAACTTCAAATTTTCTAACATCAATCCAGAACTGTACGACCAACTATTAAATGCTCAAAGCACCACATGTGATATTGAAAGATCATTCTCGATTATGCAGCTTATATTATCGCCGATCCGGAACTTCAATGAAGATCGTTTTGAATTTCATATAATGTTATATTATAATAAAAATGTTAATAATTTTTCTACTTGAAAGTAATATACTTTTATAGGAAAAAATATTTGAGGTCTTGAAAAATGACCTAAAAATTTGAAAAGTTTTTATAGGTCTAGAAAATTGGTTTTTAGGTCTTATTTCTTGAGGCCCTATTTATAACCCTAGTATCAAAAAGAAAAAAAATAGTTTCATCAAATATTCCATAGTAAATAAATTCCATAACCATTATTGAAGAAGTGACTTTTTTAAGTGGGGAATTTAGGGTGTTGCTATTTTTTCAAACAAATTCAAACAACTCACTTCTGTTAATAGAAGTACACTGATACTCTGGATCACCTTCGTATCCATTCATACACGTGCATCTTTGATAGGATTCGTCACATCGTGCATTATGACCGCATCTACGTCCATAGCAGTTGTCATTAGAGGACACTTGACCTAAGAGATGATTATCATAATTAAAAAAAGAATTTCTTGAAAATAGCATATAATATTAAATTTTTCCTCATCATACAAACCTTGAAAAAATTGCGAAAAAATGAAAAAGCCAGGTTAGCCAATCAGATTTTGAAAAATATCCTTTTCTGATTGAATTGATCAAATAACCAGACTCTTAATCATTTTTTTCAAGCTTGTTCTATGAAATATTCATTCGTAAAATATGGTTTAATATAGTTCTCATGCTCAATTTTGATTTGTTATGAAATTACTGCCAATTGGTTATTTCTTAGTTCTGATGATTTTGGGTTTATATGAATGTAATATTTGTTTTACAGTGTTGCACATGCGTTGCTGTCATGATCAGTTCATGTTATTAGTGATTTTGGTGAATGTTAAGAGAACGATAATTTCTATTTAACTTGAACTAAAATTTAACTCTTCCGATAAAAGATCATGCATTAATTTAGGTGTCAAGTTATGAATTTATAGTAAAATTTGATAAACTCGATCATTTCGTTTAATCATGTACGCACATAAAAATGTATATGAATGATTTCATAGCACATAACACATGAATTCTACTAATATCTATTGCATTGATCGGGTGTAGGATGGAAAAAAACAAAATCATTAATTTCACGTTACCACTTTCAAGTACAACTTCCAATATATATATTATAATTTTATAATCGAATTTACTTTGAAGTAGTAACATGATAACAATAATAATTTTGAAAATTTAAATCCAATTTGTACTAGATGTGTATAAAAAGTTATAAATAAATAAATATATATATGTATGTATTTATAATTAGTTTTTTGCTTTATTGCAGTAAAATAAATAATAATTTCGATCATTTATTCCAGGTTATCTAATTATTGCATGTGTTTGATTTTTTTCTTTTTCACTTACGGGCAACTTCACAAGACTCATAGGCATAGCCTTCGTAGCCTTTAGGACATGAACATTGTCGAATGCTGTTATCACAGATAGCATTCCGACCACATTTATGTCCATAGCAATCTACATGTGACATGAGGATGATAGTTATAATCATGTTTACACACTTTTTTATTTCATTAGTTGATATAATACATAGGAGTTTGAAGGGAAACCAAGCAAGGGATGATCATGAAGGATGGAAGGGACTTTCAAATTCCAAGTAAAATATCAACCCAAGTGACTTGGCGGAATAAAAGATTTTAGCCAAAAATAGAATCATTTTAGTTTAACTTTAAGGAATTCGATTGCGTGTTTAGCTCTCAAGCACAACGGATTAAAGTTCAAGGTGTGATTCAGAATAATTCTATGTTAAATTATTGGAAAAAGATATTTTGTAAATAATTAGCTGCTAGAGCCTTGAGAGACTATGCATCTTTCAAAACGTTAACTATAAACAGTTTGAGTCATGTGTTTTAAATTTTTTTGAGAGTTTAAAGAGAATTTTCCAGATAAGAAGTTTAAACTCACTATCTGGCGTTATACCGACACAATCCAGGGTAGGATCACCTTCAAAACCGGCTTTGCAATGACATGTACCAGTGTTCTCTTGGCAATAGGCATTATAACCGCATCGAACATTATCGCATGGTTCTTTTGAAAAATGTTGAAAGTTTTGAATAATTATGAAGATTTGTAAAATGATGCTTACTTTTGTCTGAAAGTTTGCATTCTTCATAGCCGAATCCATCAAATCCATCATTACAATAGCAGTAATTATCTCTACAGTGAGCATTTAATGCACAAAAGTGATCACCACATTTTTCTATAGAGAGGAAACAATATTCGAATTATAGCTATTCAAGTTAAACCATCAAGTTAATCTCTTCAAACCAAAGCATAGGATTACTCACCCCCCTTTGGTTTAGGTTTACATTCATCATAACCATAGCCGTCGTAACCTTCTGGACATGAACATCGGTCGCTTATGCAAACTGCATTTTTACCACAGGTATGTCCACCACACAAATAAGTTTGTTGAGCTGTTTTATGGATAAATAAAATGTTGATGAATCAAACTAAATCTAAATTAAAATACACTCAGAGGTTATGTTGTTAGAGCCAATTACAAATTTCATCTGAATCATAAAAATTAAACTTAGGAAATGTACTTTGGATTATTTATCTTTCAAAGCAGTGATCCCGTTCGTGTTTTGTTTCCTTCTACTTCTCCCATCCGGCTAATATGTATATTTCAATCTTCCTCTCTAACCCTCCAACAATGTTACACGTAATAATAATTAAACCTCTTTTCTCCTTAACAAGCAAATTAAATTGAATAGCCCATTATGTAATAAGGGAGAAATTTCATGAGGCTTAGGATCATGTACTGTGCTATATATATTACTTGTAGATGAATATAATTTAGAAATATATATATATATATGCTTTGCGATTAGTTTTACTTTTTTCAATAGAATCTAATAGGTTTGTGAAATAAAACAACGAATACATCTTAAATAATAGAATACACCTTTGGTCATGATTAGCATGTAAGGAAAATTTCTCCTGATCTAATAACAGTGATAATAGTTCATTATTAATGGAAATATTTTTAAAAATATACATAGAACAGAATAGGAGAAACAGAATTTTTCTATCCAAATATTATCTTGATTGCCTCATTGATAAAAATATGATTAATTATTACTACATGGGCAAAAATGAAAGAAAAACTAACCCCATTCATTGTGTACTTTTAAGATAAATTTTGAATTTTTTCATATAAAAAGAAAGCATTTTTCTCTGATCTTAAAAATCTTCAAGGTTTTAATCAAGTAATTACAAGATTTCTTTTGCTCCTTTTGATTAAAGGGTCGTCAATTATGGGGCAAAGAATACAATTATTCTAAAAGGAAACCATATAGAGGTGAGAGAAGTCGTGAAAAATAAAACTTTGGAGAGTTAAAGTGCAAGGAAATGTACATGAAAACCTACTTAGTAGTTGATTATGTTGATAAACTAAGGATTCAGGTCTACACTCGGAGTATCCATCACCTAACCATCCCCTTTTGCATGTACAAAAGTTTGAAATGCATTCAGCATTTTCAGCACATCTATGTCCGTTGCATTCTGTGAATGGAAAGGACAAGAGATAATTGATTTTTCTCATTTATTTACGTTTCTGTTGTAAATTCTAAATTTGATTTGTAGACTCTACAGTGCAGAGTGGAAATATTCAACAATTTTAATTTTAGATAATCTTTCTCGAGTTTGCTCAAATTTTGTGACAGAAAAATACAATCTTGTGGGTGAGAATGTCTTAACAGAAGTTTCGAGATTCAAAATTAATAATTGCTTTCTAGATTCCCTGAGGCCTTCAGAAATCCTATTTTTTTTAGATTTTTTGTGACTAGGGAAGACCTAATCAGTTTATCCACAGACGCACAAAAGTTTTCAAAATTCAATCTAGCCAAAATTAGGCTATTTTTTGAATTTCAAAAATTTTCCCACTTTTCCAATGTTTGAACTCAAGATTTTTATTGATTCAAGACTATTAAAGCGATTAAATACTGATATTTGGGATCAACATCAGACAGAAGATTTAGATATAGCCAAAGAAGTTCGTCGTTATTGCAGTAAATAAAATCCTCAGAAAATTTCAACTATCACGGGAAATAACCCATGATTCAATAGTTTAATTTTTTAACGTATTTCTGTGAACCTCTTTAATCAAATTCGAATCATTTATTTAATTTTGATCCCAAATTCGGAATTTTATCGCTTCAAATCTTCGGAATCTAGTAAAATATTAAGCTCAAACATTGAAAATGTAGAAATTTGGCACATTTTGCAAAATTCAAGTTTTGGCTAGATTGAATTTTTTTCTGAATTCATTTTTATTTGTGTCATCTTGGAATTCAAAAAATAAATTTTTTCCTGACTATCCGGAGAAAAATATTGAGTTTTCAGATCTGAGTAGTTATCAGTATATCGTACTAATTCTTAAAATTCCTAACATATCATTCTGATTAGGTGCCAATTTTAGGATAGAGACAAAAGAATTTATCACTTACCATTAGCATAACAGACTGAGTTGGGATCACCTTCATAGCCACTGCTGCAGACACATCTACCTGTGGACTCTTCACAAATAGCATTGACGCCACAGCGAGCATTCTCGCACAAATCTGTTAATGTAGAGGTATTTTAACTAGTCGAAAATATCTCTATTCTCAGTCAGAACAGGAATTTGACCCTGAAAATGTCTCTGAAATTCCTGAAAACTCTTGAATCTGCAAATGATTTTACCACAAAAAAATAAGGAGACAACACTGTGTGAGAATTTTAGTATAAATTGAAAATATCAATAATTTTATTCTTTAGAATAATATATACAAGAAAGAAATAAAAATGAACTAGACCCAAGTTGTCTCGTTACATGCAAAGAAAGTCTTACGTTTGTATTTATCATGAAATCATTCTATCCTATATGTGTAGTAATAGTAATTACCTCTACCTAAAGAGGAGGAAATACGTCTGCACTCTTATTGTGTAAAATATCAAGTGAATCTCATTGAGAGGACACAAATTAACCAAGATATTGTACGACATAAACTGGACAGATTGTTGAAGGAGAAGAGAAAGTAAACCCAAAATTATTATTTACAGTGTCCAACCTTCATAAGGTTAATTTGTACTACTATATTTAAGAGAATCTACCTTGCTGAAATAAATAAACAACAATTTTGAATAAATTCTTCGTTAATTCAATTCATGTCTGTAATACTGAAATTTAGAAGACAAAGTATCTACCTGTCATCTGGAAGAAAGATTGTATTACAATCTTGCTACAAAAGTTTATTTGAAAATTTCAGGGACTTCAAAAGATCAAATCCATTCTGACATTCATGAAGTGAAAATTCAAACTTAAAATGGGCTAAACTAAAGTAGATAAAATAAACTAACTTGTTTGACGAAGGCATTCAGAGAAGCCGTTGCCTGTGAAGCCTTTCTCACAAATGCAATAATCATCAATGCACTTAGCATTCGCCACACACTGATAACCGCCACAACTTGAAACTAAACAGGCATAACAAAACAAACAGGATGTTAAAACGATAAATTAAAAATAAATCAGTTTAAAAATGTAATCTTATACTCAGGCTGGCATGCAAAAATAAAAGAAAATCCAGTTATAAAAAGTATTTCGTATAAATTTTAAGTTATTTCAATTTTGAAATGAACCGCATTTGTGACTGAAGAATTTCGCAATTTTAGTTATCGTGCTTCAAATACTGCTCCATTTATACTTTTTTTTCTTAAGATAATAAATTTCCAAATATACCGTCCTACTCTTTAGCTACTCACAAGTAGTAATAATTGTACAAAATGCATACGGATCACCAGAATATCCGCTCAAGCATTTACACTGGGCACTAGCCGAATCACACCTGGCATTACCACCGCAGGTGGACCCGAAACAATTTCTCAATGGAATTCCATCATCTTGAGAAAGAGGGGGGTTTAAATAAATACAGTTTTAATTTTCAAAAAAATCCTTTACCCAATTGATTATTATTTTAAAACCTAGTACATCAGATTTTGGTGTTAATTAATTTGTTTCTTTGATTTATCGATTAAACTCCCCTGTTACTTGTTACATTTAAATGTACATAAATTGATGCTTTAGTGCACGATTTTGAAATAAGGAATCATATCCTTATTATTATTGTTATAATAATATTATTATGAAGTAATACACTTTTGTTGAAAGGTTTTTCCCTTTTGGGAAATATCAAAACACCAGGTTCATTATTCACAGTACAGAATTGCTATTACAAAATTATTATTATTATTATCAGGAATAGAAACCATTCTATAATACTATCTTTTGTACATATTGCCTGTAGTTGTAAGCAAGAGTAATAAATAATTCTTCATTTGTATTTACAATTCAATGATAAATGTAACAAAAAATATTATTAATCCACTTACAATATGCAGAGAATTAGAAGTGAAACCCCCTTTTCAACTGGAATTTGGTGAAATTTTTACCTCTATAATCATACTAATGATATATACACCTAACATACTACACACAGTGAGAACGACGTGTTTGCTATATATATCTATTAGGTGTATTACTATCGAAAGGCAGCCCGGATTCTCTTATACAACGCAGGAATGAAAACAATCAGTCAAGATAGAATATGATTAAAAACTATCAAATCAGAATACAAAACCTTACAACAAGAGAAGGGGTGGTGCGACTTTTTTCAATTCAACCCAACCTGATGGAAAATATCAAATTCAACCTTTCTAAACTAATAGTTCACGAAAATTGTACTAATTAAAGAAATAATATCCGAAAAACTACGATAAAAAGATATGTAGCCAAGATTGCAAGAGATTATCAATGTAGTTTATTTTGGAGTATAATTTGAAAATTTTCAAGACTTATTATTATTACTGAATGATAAACTTTTTTTTAATTTTACGACTTGAAGGAAATATTTTCAGACAATATTTCAAAAATAGTTTTAACCTTCCTAACCATAAAAAGCGCATTGTTAAAATTTAATGACTTTAAAGGAAAACGTGTAACATTTCTATTTGTCTAGGAAACAGGCAGCTGTATTTTAAATTTGCGTCTGGTATTTGAAAATTTTCAATCGTTTATTTGAATAAGAAAATAAATTCAATTAAAATTCTGTATGGAACATAAAGTTTTTCACTGCATGAAAAAATAAAATTTTGGCTTTGCTTTCTCGAGAGCTCGAGAGAGAAGAAATTATAAAAACATTCATCTAACGTGAGAGAATTATAGGTTGAGAATTCATGGAAGAAGTCTCTTAGAAAATTAAAGGTGAGAAACATAGTTGTAGGAAAATAAATCACGTGAACCCAGGTTTTGGGCCAATCGAGTGAGCTCGAGAGAATAGAAAAGAAGGTTTGCAACTACGACATTTATAATCCATAACGAGCAATTTAACAGAGGGTTGCACTAACACAAAGATAGGTATTCTTTCGTCTACATAAACTTACTAGCTTCTGCTAGTCGACAGCCATCCCAGGGATAACCTTCGTACCCTGGATTACAGATGCATACACCAATTGTAGGATCACAACTGGCGTTAGTGCCGCAACGTCGATCTTTGCAGTGATCAATCTCAACTTGATCACCTTCACTTTTATATACAAACTCATCCGTAAAGGCTATGTAATAGATTTTAAAAATTTTGTGGATTTTTTTTCAAAAAGTATTTTCATTGACATTCTTTTGTGAGTTTTCGCACAACAAAGTCTTAGACTGGTGCTCTTAGAACAAACAAATCTTTATTTTTCCTAAAAATGCATGCAATTTGAGAACACTCATACGGAAAAATTAAAAATCAAAACAAAATGATAAGGTGAACAGAAAGGTTTAAAACGATTGGAACAAAAAGGATAAGTGCTCTCTCTGCATAACTAAATACCCTATGAAGTTGAAAAATCACTTTTGAGGTTTTAGGTTACTTTGTGAAATTTCTCAAATGATGCACTTTTAGCGAATTGTAAAAATTCCATTTTCTTACAGTTACAATAGAAAACTATTTCAGTTGGATTTTAGATGGAATACATCTTTCTGGACTATTAAGCAATCTCCATGTCTTTTATTGAAGAGTAATAATCGAATGGGTAAATAAATAATCAATTAACTAGTTTATTACTTGTGATATATATCAAGTAGTTGGACAAGAAGGGCAGTCCAGTATAAGAAAATAAAAATTATTGGAGAAATCTCAGCACAATTATCTAAAGCTTCCAAAACCAAAAGCTAATTTTACAACTTCAGTTGGGCTTGGATTTCATCATTTTCAGGGAAAACAACAAATTCATAGTGCTCGTAGTTTTCTCTTACCATCTTGATCATATCTCCTAGTGGTACGACCCTCATTTGTATCTTCGATTGATGAGTAGAAATGATTTGGCTCACAACGTTCCCATGGATATCCAAAGAAACCAGTGGGACAAATACAATTCTTTGAGGTTTCATCGCAAATGGCATTTTCGCCACATAAGAAACCATAGCATAAGTCACCGAGAGCTTAATTATGGGAAATATTTCTTTTACTTCATATCATAACACAATTTAAGTAATTTAAGAGATAATGTTTGAGCAAAAATACATCTTTTGAACCCGAATTAATTTTAAGGAATAAGGCTTACTTTGTTCTGGTTGATCTGAACAGGTATTAATACCATCCCCAAAGAGATCATAGGGACATTGGCATTTATTGCCATTGACACATTCAGCAAAGGTAGCACACAACTTATCTTGACAGTAGACACGTTCAGGTGGAATGACACACTGATCTCTTAAGCAAACTTCGTTTGATCGACATCGTGAACATGGATCTGGAGAAAGAATCAGGGAGGAACTCAATTACATTGGTTTCATTTTAAAAATTATCATATAAGAAAAATATCCCATCACCGAGTTCGTGATGAGAAAATTTCAGTTTTTGTAAAAATACTAATTTCTCAACTGAGTAAAAAGATTACTATTAAGAGGTTGGTAAAAATATTGAACATACCAATTGTACAAGAGGTAATACCATCGCCTTTGTAACCAGGAGAACATTGGCAAGTGTTTGAGACAAAGTCAATGCATTTGGCATCAACATGACAAGTCAAGACACCACATTTCTCACCAACAGTTGATTTAACTAGAAAGTCAAAAGTTAAGTTAGCACACAGAGATTTTGGATTTTCAATTAAAAAAGAACATTTTCATTTATCAATTGAATTATGTGAGAAATTCCAGTTAAACATGAGTAGAATTATTCATAACTTTTTCCAATAGGGAAAGAAATCGCCCAAAAATTCCCATGTGCAATAAACACCATTTGTCCACACATGTATAATCGAAGAACTCTTTTAGTGCTAACCATTTGTGTAAAATAATTCAGTTATTCAATTTACAATTCCAATTTACTTTAAAAGTGCTTTTAGCTCACAAAGATAATAATGGACAAGGTATACGAAATTTTACCCTTAATATAGAATAATAACATTCCAAATGGTTTACAACATGAATAGGTGATAAATTATCTAATCATCAAGTTCTTCTTACAAGCTAAATGGATCCCTATCAAAGCAAAATGATTTTTACTTGGCAGGAATTAAAACAATTTATCCTAGAATTGGTTCTAGCATATAAAAAAATTTGAACAGGCTTAAAATTAGATCAAAAGTAGTAATGCAACCTTCTTCTTATATGAATGCGTGTATTCCTCTAGAATATATATACTTGTTAACGGGGAAATAGGAAAATAATAATAACAACAACTCAATGGATTTCCAGGAATTTTCCGGGTGTTTTTTAAATCAAAATTGTTTGCACACATTGAACGGAAAAGTTTGTTTGGCGAATGTCTAAAAAGTGGTGATAAATCTCTGATATAGAAATTGGAACCTTTTTTAGGATGAAGTAGAAGTTTCTTCCCCATAACAAACTTTTCTATTCTTTCATTTTTATAAATGCAAATTCGAATAAAAGAGGTAAATTTCGAAAATCATTAGTGCTGAAAAGTTTGATTTTTCACTTAATTTTTCCACATAAATCAAAATCCCAAACAATCAGCACTAAAATTTCAGAAAATTACCCAAAATAAATCAACAAAATTAAATAAATTTTAAACAAACTTGTACTGGCCTCAGCTGCAGTTTTCGATTATGTGGATTTTGATGCAAAATTAATAAATAATAATAATAACAGGATCCGGGAAATTAAAAATAATAATAATAAATGTTTTCCAATTAAAAAATTATAAAGATTCAAATTAATAAGCAATCACGTGTTTGACAGGTCATAAAAGTGCATTTTGTTTTAGAAAAATTAAGTTAAATCATTTTTGTGCAGTTTTGTGAGTGTTTGACATTTCCGGATAATCCGATCCAATCAGAGACAGAACGGGGTGAATGTAGAGATGAATAATCATCAACATGTGCGCATGGATATTTGTGAATGGTCATAAATAAAAAGAATTGAAAAAAATTAAATTAAAACAAAATAAAAGTTCCACTGCATTTAAAAATTATCGTTTTCTTAAGAACAGATTCTGCAAGAAGAAAGTTGAACAAAAGATAAAAATTCTAGATATTAAAACTGATCTCAAATCTAACTTGATTTATTAATATAGCAAAGATGATACTTGGCCAAAAGTGTAAGATCGGCTTAGCTCCATTAATTAATAGACTTGAGAGTATCAACGAAAAGAACTTGAAGAAGAAAACAAATTTTGAAATCTATCTCCATCTTTAGAAATAATGAAAAAAGTTGAAAAATAAAGATTAGACTGGCAATTTTTGAAAATAATAATAAACTTAAGTTAAAAATAAAAATATCTCGTGCACGATAATAATCAAAGAAAAAGTTGAAAAGAAATTAGTACCTGAACAAATATTCTGACTGTCACGTCTGTAGCCTTCTTTGCAGTCACAATGAAATTTAGATCCATCTTCGTAGCACTTTTCATTGGCGTTTGGGCACACCTCACAGTCACATGGACCTAAATTTATAATACACAAGTTAATAGGATAATGATCAATGCTTTAGGAAACTCCTCAAGATTTATCAGATTCCAGTATTTATCTAAAGAGGAAATCATATTTTAAATTGCCCTATGACACACTTCAGTAGTTTTGAAAGAAATTAACAAAAAAGTATGCATTTAATGATTCATAGTTTATGATCAAACTCCATTCCCTCCCATTTTTTTCCATTTTAACTTTGTTAAGTAAAGTTTTATTTTTTTGGGTCAAAAGTCGATTTAGTATATAGAGAGATCTTGATAAGGAAAATTCCCTACTACAAATGATAAACAAAATAATTAATGAAAATAAATACAAGAAGGGAAGGGTTAATTTTTCATCTGGAATAATTTTATTCATTTAGAAAAGTTTAAATTATACCCCCTCTTCATTACTTTAAGACATTCACTTAGGCATTGTAACATGTGTTTTCAAAATGTTATTTCTCCAGTGTGTTTTTCCATTGTATGTGAAACTATAGTGTTACGAATGCATTTTATAAATACTTGAAAATAATAATAAGAGAGCCTGACCTTAGACAGAATTTTTCATATCTCTCTATTAAAGCAAGCATAGCAATAATGAATGAAGAAATTACACCAATTTCAAAGAGTAAACCGGTGAATGAGAGAGAGAGAGAGCCAAGTTATTCTTCAAACTTTTCTCTGGGGATACATAATGAAGAAAGTGAAGCGATTCAAATTTCTGACACATGTATGCAAGCAAACACAATAATTCATATACTCTAAATAAATAATAGTAGTAAGCTTGAAATATTATCCATTAGATTCGTTGATATATATTTAAAATTCATATAAACAATATCACTTGATAAAATAAACTTATATTGACTAGCCATGAGGATTACATAGGTTGAGAGAACTCTTCAGTTCAACTTTAATCGATTTATTGAGTTCCTATTTTTTTCTCTGGAAGGATTCAAAAGAAGATCTCGACAAAGGATGCTAAATTTTGGTATTTATTATTTCAATTAGCTCTAGCTATCCAGCCAGAGTTAAGTGGACTTGGTTTTTGCTAAACATACTCGTGTAAAAGTATATTTGAAAATTCTAAATTTCTTTTTTCACAAAAGCCTTTTCACATTGCAGGAAAACCTAGCATCTTCTCATGGTTATTAATGAATAATATTTCTAATTTTTTACAGCATGAACCAAAAGTACAGAGAATAAATAAATTGTATTAAATTAGATTTACTTGGATTCTTTTTCAAGAGTGTAACTTGATCTTGACAGAGAAGTTCACAATTTCCATCGCATTGGCTTTCACAATAAGATTTGGCAGCGTATTTTAAATATAGGGAATTATCCTTGTAATCGTTTTGAGCAAGATTCATTATCGGCAAAAGTTTACCATTTGTATGCTGAACAGTGCCTGACCATGAAACTGTAATATTTTCACTTTTATTAGTGTCAGTGAAGGTAACAGAAGTCGTATCGAAAACAACAAGGTTATTTGAAATTTTATAGGAGGAATAGTGAGCATTCCCAGTTGATAGACTTGGTCCAAGGACTTCTTCGTATAATTTGGCGACACGTTGAAAATCTCGCCCCCTTCTGATTGTTCCAGAAATGTCATATTGATATTCTCCTTCAAGGAAGAATCTTTTGATAACGATTAACTCAGCCATAACACTGCCATAGCGATCCATTTTGATATCAAAATTGAAGGTAACACTATCATTGAAAGCATCGAACAAGGAAAAGATATTGTAGATTCTCTCGAATGATGCTTCTCCATTACGGCATTTACGATCAGGTGTTGCTAATATGGCATTTATTGTGTGAAGAATTGGATTGAGGAGTCGTATAGTGGGCTCATCATTAACATTGACGTTTTGAATTGAAGAATGTGATCTAGTTTCTTTTTTTCCAGAGTCTATAATAATATTAAAGTTCAATTGGCCATTGGTTTCAGCACCACTGAGCATAATTGAAACTCTTCCAGTTCCATCAAGAAGAATTGATCTATCTAGTTCTGAGGTAATGAATAAAGTTAATTATCAGATTTGGATACAGTTCTATAGCTTACCTCCCGAGAAGCAACTATTTGCTCCTCCAAAGTAACTTTCCCTGCAAACACATTGCTCAATATTATTTAGCTGGTAACATTCGGCGTTATTTTTATAGCATTGTGAATTACTACAAATGCTTGGTCCAAATGTGCTGGTATAAGGATATTCTGTCGCCATAATTTCAGTAGTCTCTTCGGTAACAACTATAGCGTTAGAAAAAAAAATTTAAATGAAAGATAGTATTTATGGATAAATTTTTGGATTACTAACTTGAAGGTTGCTCCTCCTCAGAGCTGCCTAGACTCAAGTTACATTGTTCATCTATACAAGCTTCGTTGACTTTAAGAACTGAGAAATTTTCAAAGATTAATTCTTCATTTGAATTTTGTTCAATAAAATTTTTAAATCCTTTAGTATCGAATCCATTTTCAGACTCGACAGTACCTTCAATTAAAATTCTTCTTATTTTTGATGACTGTAGACTCTTAAAGTGGAAGACTCTCTTGATTAAGAGGAGTTTTTCGTTACTTTCGTCTAGAGAAAACTTGATCATTTTCTCTTCTTCAGTTTCCTCATCTTCAAATTGGAATGGCTCAATGGTTTTAGCCAGACGAGAAGTATTGAAGATCTTTGCGTTAATATCAACATGAATGATTTTATTGACAAGAGTTGAATTCTCCAAAGTTATCTCCATTTCCATACGACCAAAGGTTTCTGCGTGAATTTTGAAATGGAAATTTGTTGGCTTACTGAAGCCATTAAACAAGGTGAATAGATTAGCTGTATTTTGTTCAACGCTCGTTATCTTTGGTGGCTTTATAACCATATTGATTATTTGGAAGACTGGGCTGAAAAATTTCATAGTCTTAATTTCAGAAATTGGGATATCAACAAGGTTTATTCGGTCTGTCCAAGAGTTTGTTTTCTCATCATAGATGACGCTCGTCTTCAAATATGTGGCATTTTCATAGTCTCCCATACTGAGCAAAATTTTACCTTCCAAGTTTAGTTTTATCGGATCAGTTGAATCTAGAGGAAGAGATAGTTTTTAAACAAAAATTTTAATAATTTCTTATCTAACATATTAGAAACTTTTGAATCAGTTACAATAAGTAGTATCGTAATCATAGATAGCCTTTTCGCATACTCAATATTTTTCTGCGGATGGTCAGGAATAAAGTAATCTTCTGAATTGCATAACGAAATGAGCAGATAAGTTGTTGAAATTGAATCCGACAAAAATCAGGAATTTTTTGAATTTCGGAAATTCGCCAAAATTAAAATTTTATCGATTCCTAAGGATTGGTCTGATTGAATTTTATTGGAAATTTTCTTATTCCATCAACTTATGGGCTCATTTCCTTATGTAATTCAAAAAATAATTTTATTCCTGACTTTCCTATGTAATTTTTTTTGTAAAAATACTAACTTCTCATCTTTATATGAGCTAGATTTAACAATTCGGTAAGGGCAAATTAATTCTGTGAATTGTTTCAATTTACCATTCACTGTTAATCATAGTTAATGATCATTAATTTATTAGCTGAATATGATCTAAAAACATTCTTCCTCGCATATGGTCTACATGAGGAATCATGATTCTCACAAGTAATGGATAGAAATGAAATTTTGTACCTGAAAATACACATTTCTCATGTATTAAACAAAAGTTAATAATTTGAATAGCTCCAAGCAATAATCAGTATTAGATTTTAGTTAAGTTGATAAAATCATTGGACTTTTAGCTGATCAGGTAAAAGTAATAAGATTAATTTTATTGAAATTTATTTCTAAAAAGATGTTTTATTTGTTTAGAATCAGCAAGAATTAGAAACAATAAAAGAAAAACAGATTTCCGCTAAAAGTACAACGTAGAGAAATTGCCAATGGTAACCACGTTTTACAGACACTTTTTACTGTATTCTTCTTAGTCAGAATAATTATTAGATAATGAATGCTCAATTTCTGAATGGCATTTGCACTGATTCAACTATTGTAATCAGTTTAATTTTCATCAGTAATCAACTAAAATGATTACCTGAATTAAAGTCATATTATACGATGATATGAAAAAATTTCGACAAAATAAGCCTCTCATAGAAATTCAATAAAAATAGGGCAATTAACCAACCTATTTTGAAGCAAATATCATTGCCTCCAAAACTTCTGTCCAGGTCACATTGGCAGACTTCTTCATTACGAAGCAGGGAGCATTTTGAATTTATGTTTTTGCATTTTTTCGATGAACAGCCAGAGGAGGATGCTACAAGAGAAAAGAGGAAATGTCAAACATTTCTCTTGGAAAAGTAAATTTTACATATTTTCAAGTGTTTTATTTCCACTAGAATAAGGTAGGTTCAAAGGGTTAGCTCAAAATACAATCAATCAGAGAGAGAATGGTAAACTATTGTTTTGGAAGGGAAAAAAACACTTGAGATTTTTTCTCTTGAAAAGCCCATCTACAGGCGTAAAGAGATGTTCGGCATTTTGATAGATTTATCCAAAATCTATGCTAATTCTCTGAGCTTAGCAGGAAGAAGGAAAAAGAATCTATTTCCAAATGTATTTCAATTAATAGAATGGAGGAATACCAAGGAAATGACAGTCATTTGAAAATTTCTGACTCGTTGTGTTCCAAGAATAAACACAAAGGCATCTTAAACCTTATCAAAAGTAAAAAGATAGAAAATGACTATTTACCATGGGTAGGTAACACATTCATGTACGTGAGAGACGATAAAAAAATACTTTTGACAAATGAAAGAATATATACAAGAAAGTTTAGTCAGAACAGATTCTTTTTAGTTAGTCATTGGGATGAAAGTTTACACGTTATAATTTTCAGAGAATAAAAGAAAGATAGGCATCATTCAGAAAGCTTAAGTGAAGGGAAAATATTCTCTTGAGAGAAAAACCTAAAGTCAAGATCAGATTTGGAACAAGGAGGATAAAGTATTTATTTTTCTTCGAGTGTGATTGTTTTTCTAATTAAATATAAGAAACTTTTAATCCTGGAACTCAGATCTACCACTAGCTTGTTCTTATTTAATACAATATCTATTTAGTTGCTAAAAAAATTCCTTATAACTTATAAACATGGATCTTTTGATTATCTTTAGTGACATCAACTGAAGTCAAAGAGTTCTTATAAATGTTAGTGTTGTATTAGTTTAGAAATAAGATACTGTATTGCAATATGTTTACCATATTTACTCAAATGTATTTTAGAAAGGGAAATTACGCTATTGGAATGGAAAATTGGTTTCATTTTAGAGGTTACGTTTGACAAAGAATAAAGAGAACAGAAGGAATTAAGTCAAACTTTATGCATGTTTTCCACTTGTTAAATTTTCATGTATTTTTAAAAATTTCTTACCTAGCCCAACATTTTCAGTGGTGGTAGTTGAAGTTGAGAATTTCTGTGAACATATTATTCCATCTCCCTCATAGCCGTCCTTGCAAACACAATAATCCCTAGCTGGATCTATACAATCGGCAGATGAGTCACACATGATTTTACCACATGGTTTCTCGCCTGTTGATAAAGAAAGAATGATAAATTTAAGCATGGAAAACAGCAAAATAATGCAAATATGTTCATATATAGTTCATGTGTGCAAAAACTCACCAAAAGTTGACCAGACCTTATCAGATACTTCTCTTATCAGCTGAACTTGGTTTTCTTCTATTGTATATTTGGACTCATACAGCGGTAGTAACCATTGACCGGCTTGGGCAATATTTGATTCACTGCAAAAGATTGATATCATTAAAACTTATTCATTATCAGTCAAAAAAATTAGTCATCATGTGTAAGAAGGAAACTCACCCATTCCAACTAGAAGCTTCATAGTTGAGACCACTGAGGGGTAATTGAAAACCAATCTCTTTGCCATAAAGACCAGCAACAATGAGTAGATTATATTTTACTGGAATCCATGTAATTTCATTATATTGGTTCTCAACAAAACTCTTCTTTGAGTCACTCAAGAGAACTATTGAGAAGGTGTTTCTTTTATTCTGGTCGACATCAACATCGGAAGAGGAGACATTCCTCCAGATAACAGTGACCATAAGATTAGGTTTGAAATGATTCTTTTCAGTGAGATCAGAGCCCCAGACTTGATTGATGATTTCAACATTTCTCTTCAGATGAAGGGTCTCTTGATTTGACAATCTGGGTGCCTTGTCCAATTCTCGGACACTGAAAAGGGATTTTTAACAAATTGCTTAATATTTCTAAAATATTATTATCCCTTACATGACTTCAACTAGACCATTTTTACCTCCATAAATCGGCAACGAGAGTACAGATAAGAAATTTCCTACTTGCGATGATAGAGGATTCGATTCAGGATTCGGATAATTCCTAGTTGCAATTGACTCATCAACTCCAGTCTGTTGCAGAGCAATAAAACCATTTGTGTAGACCTAATTGTATTTTTTCAAGAGTATAATTTTTAAATTATGGAAAGTTTTAAAAAATACTCACGTCCAATTTATCAATTATCATTCCATAAATGTTCATTTTCACAGGAAGTTTGATTGGCATCTTCTCCATGTCGCTTGTTGCCCATGTTGTATAATTGAGGCCAGGTTGGCTAAGATCCACTCGATCAATATTTAATGTTCTCAGATCATATTCTGGACTTATTGAGTGACATACTAATGTCCAAAATAATAAGAGCAGTATACGAATACTACTCATATTCTTATGTGCAAGTATTTAAAAACTATTGGATTGTGAGATGAAGATTTCTTTTCTCGTTTTTATAACAGTATTCCTCTTGCTTGAACTGCTCCCTATTCAAAATTGAATTGAAGATGTCTTGGCGATATATATGATAAAGGTTTCTATACTCCTCTCCTTCACCTCTTTGGTGTTCAATGTTTTTTAATGAGTATTCAATTTCTATTTTAGTTTTAATCAGCCTCCTTTTGATTGGCTTACACACACTACAACCATACATACTGCCTCACCCTCTTCACGTATATATTTTTCTATGCTTTTTTGATTATAACCTGTGTATTGTATGTTACGTGCGTATGTGTATTTTATTCTCTACACCATACCAGTTACTAGTGAATAAAAGTAGTATTAATTATAATATTTATATTTATCCCTCTTTTTACTATAGTGTAATTAATTTTTTTTTGATGGGTCGTAAAATTTCATGATGAGAAAAACTAATTTCTATGTTTAACCCTGTCTTTCTCCAAAATTATTTAAAAGTTTTCTGGCTTCTATTCGAATAAAATGACGCATTCGAAAAAAAATAATTTCCATATTTTCCACATTGATTTCAGTCGACGAAAATATTTACCAAAATGTTTTTCTTGTCTCCAACCATCGGATGAATTTAAGGAAAATATGGAAAAATATGATTCATTTGAAAGGAAAAATAATAATTGGCATTTCTTGAAAATTTTTATTTCTATTTGCAAGGATGATTGATTCCTATCTCTCTTAAACTGTGTACGTCTCAATTAAAACCTAAATAAGATGGAAGATTTTTGTAACAGCAAATTCTACACGAAATCTTTACTATAGATTTGTATTTTAACCAAGTTTTAAATGAATTATAATTCATTAAAATAATTTCTTTTTAACAAAAGAGATTATGTTATCGAAAAATGGATAAAAATTTACTGCGCCCCAGTCTTATGATAAGACTCTTATCTCAGGCCCTCAGATAAGTTCTTTGCTGTTCTTTATTCCAAATAATATGCTAACAGTGTAAGAGATCTAAACTTTCTCTAAATCCTTCAACTGGAGGGATCTTTTGCATCATGCTAAAACACCAATTCAACCTGTATCAATATTGTAGAATTCTAATGGCTGGTCCTTGTTTCGTCGGTGATTGATTGTATTATGTTTTTTACAGATTGATAAAAATACTGTAATTAAATTAAACAAAAATCTATATAGCGACATTTGGATATGATAGTACTTGGTATTTAGCGACTCCAGAGATATAAAGCTAGTTAATATGAAGATGGGAATTTATGATTTTTACAAAATTCTTAATTTTTTCATCAAGAAATCGAATTTGATCAAGAATTTTTGGAATCTAGATTAAGAGGTCCTCTTTTACGATACGGTGAAAAAAATCTACTTTTAAGGAAAATACGGCAAATTTGAAATCTTGAAGTAGCGCCAAATTTCCATTTTTTTTGAACTTTGAGTTGAAAATTTTTGTTGATTTTAATGTGAGAGAGTGATCAAAAGTTGATTTTCAGGATCACAATAAAACAAAAAAACCGATGATCATAATAAAATTTTTGATAAATTCGTCATTTTTCTGGGATCTTGAAATATCAAATTTCACCGACTTTCATGTAGGAAAAATGTTGAAAAAATCAAAAATTTGATTATGGGGTGATTCTCAAAACAAGATTCAGCATATTTGTTTTCTTTGACTAATTGTGATCCTGAAAATCAACTTTTGATCACTCTCTCACATTGAAATCAACAAAAATTTTCAACTCAAAGTTCAAAAAAATGGGAATTTGGCGCTACTTCAAGATTTCAAATTTGCCGTATTTTCCTTAAAAATAGATTTTCTCTAAATTTTTTTTTCCGTATCGTAAAAGAGGGCCTCATAATCTAGATTCCGAAAATTTATGATTAAATTCGATTTCTTGATGAAAAAAATTAAGAATTTTGTAAAAATCATAAATTCCCATCTTCATATTAACTCGGTGATATTCATTCTCTGAATCAATCTAAATTTTAAAAATTGAATTAAATCTTAGCAAATTTCCAGACATTGACATGATTCAAAAGTTAGTAAGCCCTTGAGGTGTGAAAATAAACAAGTTCAAGTTTCGAATTGACCTGGGAAATTAAAAAAATTTCCAGATGATATTTGTTAAATCCATTTTCATCTCGTCAAATGGAAAATTTCAAAAAATTTCTTGTTACTGAATCTAGGTCAGTTGTAACAAGATTTTATTGCGTAGTTCCCCAGTTTCTTTAGTAACTAATGATCATGATACTTATTCGAAGGTCAACAGGATTTTCATTCTATATATCTGCTAAAGTGTTTTTTGTTTTGGCATTTGAAACGTCATTTGGGGAACTTTCCTTAGTCAGTAAAAATGTGAAGAGGATGAAAAATTTGGAACACTTTAACCAAATTGAAAATTTGATTTTTCAGCGTTGGATTGTCAAATATTCTGCCTAAAATATCCTTTTTATTTCTATTTCGTCCAAATCATTCGATACCCTTTGGTTTTTGATGTTTCTATTTGATTCCAAATATTTTTTTTATTTCAAAAATGACTTCAACTGACTTCTTGATAACTTGTAAACTTGGCTATGTTTTACGTAACCAAATAGCCTTGCCAAATTTTTATGTGTTGAAAAATGAATCTGTACAAACGTGTAGAAAACAATTCTCTCCTGATAGGATTTTTTCTCTTATCCTAAAAAAGAGAGAGGTTACATCCTACCCCCTCATTCACGCTTTACGAAAAACTTAATCTGAAAACACAAAAATATTATTGTAATTATTATGAAAGGTCATCATTATATGTATTCATATTTATTGTGAAATTTTTATCGATGAGGAAAACTGTACAATACAGAAACTATTGAATAGCCCAATTTTTTTTCTTGATGTTCAAATGTATTTCTTTTATCACGTCCATGTGAGTAATTAGATAACTTGCATGGTGATGACGATACTTTGTTAGTCATGGTGTCGTTTACTTTCCCTTTCGATCACATACTGTTTCAACTTCAAACTGTATGACGCATAAAAATCAAGAGAGGAAAATGTCTATCTGCTAGGAATCATTTGATTACATTGATACATGAGTTAACTACGATGTTGATTCTTCAATGACAACTGAATGCAGTAGTATCTATAGATTCAATGTACAATGTACATTTAAATTCAACCATCATTGTATATCTCAAAATAAATAAAGATTGATGTTTGATTAGATTCCTTGCTAGTTTTGATAGATGAGACGACTTTCAGTTATCAGAATCTCATAACTAATCTGAATCTAATTTCATATAGAGCTAGTTAATATAAAGATGGGATATTTACGAAATTCTCCATTCTAGATTATGAGGACCACATTAACCATATCAGGAAAACTCTAAGAACGAAAAAAACAGTTTTCAGG
Source organism: Gyrodactylus bullatarudis (assembly GCA_012064415.1). Lineage (NCBI taxonomy): Eukaryota > Metazoa > Platyhelminthes > Monogenea > Gyrodactylidea > Gyrodactylidae > Gyrodactylus > Gyrodactylus bullatarudis. Next base: position 17,348 of record SSNU01000014.1, on the reverse strand, counting down.
AAAATTATGGCATGTTTCAAATCTCGAGTAAGCGCTAAACTTCCACTTTTTGACCTCTAAGTTTAAAACTTTTGTTGATTTCAATGTGAGGGAGTAATCCAAAGTTGATTTTTGATTAGCCAAGGAAACTGATTAAGACCATATATTTTGATGATCAAATTTTAACTGTTTTCAAGCATTAAAAATGATCGAGAAATCAAAATTCAATTTTCCCATTATGATGTGATGATTCTCGAAACCTGGTTCAGCAAATTTGATTTCTTTGACTTTGAATGACTCTTTTACTTTAACATAGAATTTGATAATGTACAAAATCTGAGTTTTTTATTCATGCTGAAATCTTTGCTTAAAATACTTTAATTTAAGCGTCAGAAATTTACTGAGAGCCAATATCAAAATTTAATTGGACTGAACTCTCTATGTAATAACTAACAGTAAATAAACGGAAAAAATTCGTTTCATATTTCAGGAGGACTTTAATCATTTAACAAATTTTTGAGCCTTTTGAAATCTTGAACACACTTTTGCGAGTTAAAAAAATTCCTTAAGATGAAAAGCAGTGGTCAACTGATCATTTCTGATAGGAAAATCAAAGAAATTCTCTGCGATTCAGATAATTCTAATACTTTAGATCTGAAGCCTAATTCCCTGTTCTGATTACAAGTGCATTTTTCCAAGATTATACGTTGAATAAAAAATATTCACTCTTGGTAATGTAATTGGGAACACTTGAACATAAGCATGTCTAAATGTTATGCCAAAATTAATATTTTTCCATCAAGGAATTTGATTACTTTAGACAGACTGTTTCTTCTATCAGAGGTTGATAATTATCTTTCTTTTAACTCTTTCGGTGCTGATGGACATATATTTTTCAATATTTTCTATTGGGTTAATTCCAAAAAACACCCCAAGAATTTTTTTTTTTCCAAAAATCACCCCAAAAATTTCCAAAAGTCACCCCAATAGGAAAAAATTTTCCTAAAATCTCCCCTAAAATTTCCAAAAATCACCCCAATAGGAAAAAAATTTCCTAAACTCTCCCCAAAATTTTCCAAAAATCACCCCAATAGGAAAAAATTTCCTAAAATCTCCCCAAAATTTTCCAAAAATCACCCCAAAGGAAAAAAATCACTTAAAATCTCCGAAATTTTTCCAAGACCATTTTCTCATATCAATTATACTTAAGAATAATTATTCTTATTTTAAATTCGCCTCTCTACCTTTTCATCACAATTATCTCCCTCAATACTGTTAATTATAACCAATTAACTGACAAAATTAGTTTTAATATTTTTTATAAACCATAAATTAATTTATTCGGGGTATGGTATTTTGTGAATCATTAATACAGTGGTGGAGGGGTAGGAGAAAAATTTATGATTTAATGCGATTAACATTGAGATATTCGTTATTATTCGAAACATGTCTTCACTAACGGTCGGTCTCAGTTACGAAACCAAAGAACAAGTTAAAAGTTTTGTCATGGACTACTCAATCGCGACTCAGAAGTCATTCAAAGTGAAGAAAAATACGGAAAAAGCTTACATTTGGAAATGCAAAGATTGTGAAGCTTTCATTCGTTTGGGGTGATTTTTGGAAATTTTTGGGGTGATTTTTGGAAAAAAAAAAATTCTTGGGGTGTTTTTTGGAATTAACCCTTTTCTATTATAACCTATAAATATTATAACCACAAATAAATACAAAGCAATCATCTTAAAAGCAGCTTACTCGGGGATTCTTTGTGATGTCGAAAATCTGGAGGAGTCAAAAATTGTAGGCTACAAAAAAGCTGAAAAATGGAATTTTGTGTCAAATAGAATTATCTCTTGTTAGTTTTGGGAATAATTTTCTTTTTCAAAAGACTTTAATTAAATGATTTAGCAAGAATAGAAGTTGAAATCTTAAGGGGCATTTAATTATCGGAAAATATTTTCTTTGAGGAGACCCAAATTAAGAATTTATTTATTAGCTTTTTTGGATTTTATGCAAATATTCGATGTCTTGGCATCGAAAGGTTCAACTGCATCAAGAATCAAGATATCTATAAGATATATCTACTCAAGCATTCGAGAAATTTGTATTCCAGATACTGACTGAATGAATAATAATGAGTTGCTAAAAGGACATTTGATAGAAATAACCCAGTAGGCCTATAAAGGTTGATCAATTTACCAAGCTCTGTTATCTCCAAGAGGTGAAGTAATTGCTCTATTTAGGATGTGTCCATGAAAGGACAAACCTAACAAAAAGTTTACTTTCTCATAATTATTTTATTTCCAATTTTCTGAAACAAACAGTTATCTGAAATCCTAAAAATAAACCATAGACTGTTTAGATGAATTAGTAAGTATGCTTAAAAATATGATACGATCAAAGATCATACTGCAACAAGTTTTCTCTGTAGGATAATTAACCCAGACTAAAGTATAAGCGACAGGAAAAATATGGAAAAAACTTGATTGCATCTGTGTGGGTTCTATTAAAAGATATTTAAATGTACTTTTATCATGTTGTCTAATGTAGATTAAAAACCATTCTATATAAAATACCTCTAAAAAAAGAATCTTGTTCTTAAGGGATGAATTAATGCTTTATGATTCCATTTTTTCGGTTTGAATGTAAACGTAGTTTTTTTCCACGAATAATATCCAATGCATGTGAAACTTTACAATGGAACTAATTATTTTTCTATCATATTTTAAGAACTCTGCTAAGAGATGAAATAATCAGGTTTAGGAGAATTGAAAAAAATAGTTTTGATTTTTGTTAAGTGCTGTTGGTAACTCAAGAAGTGCGATATTGATAGTCTTTCAAATTAACCTAAATAATTAAATTCAAAACAGTCAGTATATTCAAATATTTTCATCATTGAGTAGACTCAATTTTTCTCTTTACCCAAACTCATATTATCGAAACCAAAAAGATTTTATTATTAATTCAGACAAATTATTTTTATTCTGTTATTAGCAATTTACCACTAAAGAGCTTTTTTTGAAGACTTGATTAATTTTTAAATATATTTCTTTATCAGGTTGTTTTGAGAAAAAGTTAAGGATCATCGATATTATTTTAATCCTTGAAATATTAGAATAACATAAACTTGATTTTTGAAAAGGATGAAGGCAGCTTGAGAAAACATTTGGCTATGCATTTTGTGTTATGAAATAATATTCACCTTTCTCTGGGAAGCTCCACCATGTTTTCACCTCTTTAAAATCTTAAATAAATATCTGCTTTCCCATGGGCTTGAAGGAGTCAAGTAAGAATTATAAAAAACTCTTCAATAAACAGTGATGAAAATGTTATCGACTCTTCTTATAAAACGTAAAGCTAGTTGAAATGAAGATGAGAATTTACTATTTTTACAAAAAACTCAATATTTTTTTCCGGATAATAATTTTTTGAACTCTAAAACAGAATGAGCTAATAAGATGTGGGTATTCGAAAAAATTCCGAATATCATCACTTCACTGCTTCGAATAATCGAAATCGATAAAACTGGAGAAGTTATGCCTATATTTTTACAATTGTTGTACAATAATCTAAGAGCGTTTTTATGTATATTTATATATTCTAGAATCCTTTGCTAGAATGAAATTGAACAGAAATGTGAGATCGGTCTGATTTGTATTCAAATTTCTCTATCCTTTGTAATAATCTGAGAAGATATATTCATTAAATAATGATAATTTTTCTTGCAGGAATCATAAAACAAAAGTCTGAAAGCGAGTGTTATATTAGAACTAAAGCTAGTTGACACCAAGATGAAAATTCACTATATTTAGAAGAAAAAATCATTAAAAATTAGTCAGGGACAAAATCATTTTCAGAATTCAATGAGAAACTGATTTTGAGCATTCAGAAAGTGAATATTTAGTAATAAAGCTTATATTTCGCCGGATCTCTTCAGACTGTTACACTGGCTTGATATATATAGTAAAAATTTAACAGATAAATCTTCTTTTTCATCCTCTGATTGGTTGGATCAATATTATGCCCTAACGAAGGGAAAGGAGGGGATCACACCGCTAATCTCTAGGATCATCATTTCCTCTTTACGTATCTGTGCATTAATGGTTAACCACTTAAACTTTTACATTTTCTACCTTTTTTCTATAAAATTTTTTGATTTACTCAGGCTGCTAATTACTGGTTGAGAGCTAATTTGATTATCAACTTTCGTTGACTTCTCTGAGTTTGCAATTTTGCTCTCATTAATAATAGTTGCTGGGGCAGAGGACTGGAGTTGATTTGATTGAGACGTAGATTCAACTACTTGCTCTTTTTGTTCACTGATGCTATCAATCTCACTTGTTTTTGCTTTGAGCTAGCAAAAGGGGGATCATCAAGCAATCTAGCGATCTTTTCTATTTTCTTTTTCTTTGTGAATCGCTTTTTTCCTTCGATACCCAATTGCGTTACCTATTCTTTCTGCTTGCAGAGGTTTCAAGGTTTTGATGTAATGGGCTTCAGCTTTGTATGAGATTTGTTCTCACTAAAATCATTTTTAGAGTTCCATAATAGAATGAGCCCAAGAGTTGGTAGAACAAAAAAATTCAATGTAGCCAAAATTAAGTTCTTCTTTGAATTAACTTCTTTTTTTGTTAGAAATATTTCTTTATTAAAAAAGGAACAGTTATAGAAAATATAAAATTGAAAAATAATTTTATCTGAATTAGTAGAAATATTCATTTCTTAGAGGATTTGAAAACGAATGAATAATGAGTAATAAAGCTTTTATTTCACTGGTTTTCATCAGACTCTTACACCGGCTTGATATTTATATGAAAAATAATTTGTACAATATATAATAATTTCTGAGATCTATTGGTTTGTAAAATAGTCCAAAATGAAATAATCATCTTGTGTATGAACAATCTTTAAATTGGCGTTAAGTAAATCTGAAAATTTTTTTAACGAAATCAATCTGTTTTCTATTATTAATGAAGATCAGGATAGAGAAGCGTATAAGAGTAATGAATTTTTGATCTTATATGTTCTGTAATAGCTTTAATGGAATAAAGATTATCACAATTAGACAAATCAAATTTTTTATAAAGAATGTTATAGGAGGAAAGAAGAATATTATTTTGATAAGAAATGTTTCTTAAATTATAATTTTGTTCAATTTTTATAGAGGTTTCTGTAATTTTTTTAATTATGAAGGCAAAACGGCGAATCCATAAAGGATTTAGACCGGAGGCCAAGATTCGAGCATTGTAGGAATTCAAGTCAGGGTAAAGAGTGTATAAAAATCTACTTTGGATTCCCTCAATATTTCGAGCTTACTCATTAGTCAAATTTGTAAGGAGGGGAGAAATATAATCAAACTGCGTGAGCACTAATGATTTATAAGCCTTAATTCTCAGGATTACTGATCTTGAGAATTTGAGGATAGCAAAAATCAAAAAATTAATTTTAGGTATTCCGAATCAGTGAAAAATGATCTAAAATTAGTTTTATAATAAAATTTATTAAAACTTAGGTCAATATTAGGATTCTCAGCCATGGTCATCCAAATAATAAATTTTATTCACCTAAAAACATTAAAAATCAAAATTTAGACACTAAAAAAATTATTGTTTTAGAACATAGCCCACTCAATATTTTGTTATCTAAAATTTATAACAAACATAATTTTAAGGTTGTTTTTAAAAATAATATAAGTCTTGTTGATAAAATTTCTAAAAATGAAAATAACATTCTTGAAGGCTGTGGTATTTACAAATTAAAGTGTAGCTGTGATAAAAGTTATATTGGTCAAACTGGTAGAAATTTTAAGACAAGAATCAAAGAACATAAGAACAGTATTTTAAGAAATGATAATAAGTCGCATGTGTTTCAACATGTGCTTAACAATAATGGGCATAAAATTAAATTTGAGGAGGTTAAAATTCTTAGTGTACAAAAAAACTTTAGAAAGAGGTTAATTCATGAAGCTCTTGAAATTGGCAATAATGATACTTTTAATGGAAATGTTGGTGAAGTGAACATTGAGCAGTGTTGGATTCAGCTTTTTGGCAAAAGAAGGAAGTTAAATTAAATCTGATGAAAAATTATACCCCTATTCTTCTCTGATTATCAATACTTTATTATCATAGGTCAGCCTCTTGTATTATTCTTTTCTCTCATCTGATTGGACAAAATCGATAGGTATGAGATCATGAAAGTATATAAATAGTATTTTGTTTTTGATTAACTTGTCGTACCACTGAAGAAGGCGTGTGAAGACAATCACCGTCGAAACGTTTGGATGACCATGGCTGAGAATTCTAATATTGACCTAAGTTTTAATAAATTTTATTATAAAACTAATTTTAGGTATATTTGAGTATGGATTTAATTTAAGCTTGTGATTTATACCGAAACCTAAATCAGAAGTAAAGGAGACAATTTCTCCAGGAAGTAGAAGCGATTCAAGGAGGGTTGTAGGGAGACCCAATGGGAGCATTATTTTGCTTTTATCTCTATTAATATAGAGCCCCATGGACTCGAGTGAATCTTTAAGTAGCGAGAAGTTGTAGTTGATTTTAATAATATCAAGGGAGTTTTTCACCTTGAAGACGAATTTTGATTCTTCAATGAACTTAAAGAGGACACCCTCAGTAGCTTTCTCAATTTTCCATCTAAACATTTTTCAGAGAATAACAAAATTAGGTATCAAGAAATCCTTTAACTTTTCATTGAAATCATGGGTCTTTTGGTACTTCTATGGTCAAATTCGGAATTTTTGGCTGATCTTAATCCCAATCTTCGGTATTCAATCGCTTCAATTCTTTGAAATCAATAATAATTTTGAGATCAAACTCTGATCAAGGAGAATTTTGGTGCATTTTCGAAAATCATTACTTTGACTTGATTAAACTTTTTTCCTTACAACATTTTTATGTGTTTATTTTATTATGGGACTCTAAAAATGATCAACTAGCTTTAGTACGTTGAGAATAACTCATAGAAACAGGTGAATATTTTACTTTGTGTCAAAAATTTTGACCCATCATTTACTTAAAATTTTACTTTTATAAGGAGAGGTCTTTGTTTTTACTGAATACAAATCTACAACCTAGTTTCAAACCAAAATGGTATTTCAGTAGCTTTGAATAGAGTATTTAGTCTCATATCTTATAGGAGTTTTCGATGATTAAACAGAATATATCGTCATAGGGGTAATAATTTGAATCTGGGCTTTACTTATAATTTCTGTATACCAGACGCAAGGGTAATTGACCAATAAAAATCAACTTAAACTACTATAAGGGTGGATGATTATGGGAAAATATATGTGAAAAAAATTCTATCCCTGAATAAATATTCCACATTTAACCTCGTTCATGAATTTGCGTTATTACCTTTATAATACAGAGAGAAAATCTAGAATTTGGAAATGTCTAAAAACCTCTTTTCCAAGTTTCTACCTCTCTCGTTCATAGTTTTGTTTTCCAATGAGGAGCATGCGAATGTCTTATTGTTTTTTTAAGAATGTTGATTTATGACTTTTTATCGTATTTATCTAGGAAAACAATACGGAGAATACAGGCAGAGTAGCAGGATATAGCCTAACCAGACAGGAAAATATTTATCGGATCATTATTTATTATTATTAGTTGGATTTTCTGATCATAGAAAAGAACATTTTGATTATATTTTATTCGTATAAGTAGGATTTAAGTTTTAAAATACAGAATTTGGTCTATCTGGGACTTAGTTTTCATTTCTTGGTCTTAATATTAATAGTGAATTCAATCGGTTAAAAGAAGTTACTTGAAATGTCAAGAGAAGGTTTTGGAAAAAGATTGGTATTCTAATTTTTTATAAAAGATCTTTTATTAAAATTACCCCTAGTTAGGATGGGAATTTATGATTTATAAAAATATCTAACGAAGAACTAGATAAGGTCCGTTTGTACCATTTGAAGAAAAAGATATTAGAAAAGAAAAATTCTTAAGGAAATTATGGGAAAATTCAAAGTTTTAGTTAGCGCCAAATTTCCATTTTATTTTTCACTTTGAGTTGCAAATTCTTGTTGATTTCAATTTATGAATGTGATCAAAATTTGTTTTTTATCATCGCGATCAGACAAGGAGGTCGATTATCACCAAATAAGATCATGAAAATCTCAAAGATTTGCGAGTAGTAAAAATAATCTAGAAATCAAAATTGCCATCTTAATTTAAAGGACGAAATGCTCGTGTATGTCTACCAAAAATGTACACTTTGATTATTTCTTGATGCTCTGAAAGTTTCTTTCGTACTAGTAACGGTGGGATCCATCTGTAAGCTGTAACCAAATAAGAGAAACCTATGGGATACATTACCAAAGCACCTAGAACGAACCTTTGTATAACCTTTGTATAGGTGCTGGACTGTTTATTAGTTTTTTAGAAGATTTAATTTAATAGTACCTATAAAATACTGAACTTGTTCATATATGACATTCTCTAACAATTATAGATAATCAAGTTCAGGATAGGTTTATTGTTGATGGGGAATTAAATTTTTCATTTTCCAATTTTAATCATAGTTTCATGTCACCTTTACACTGATTAAACTTTTCTTTAATCTCATCATTGAAAGTAAGAATGCCTAGACATGGAAAATATCTCATTGAAATTTATCGTTTGAAAATTTTTCGTGTTTGAGATCAGACAAAAACTACAAGAAAAAGAATAAAATATTTATAGTAAATATAGGAAAAAGTTTTTATTTTTGGTCTTTCAGACACAGATTTATTCTGATATTACATTGAAATATTTATTTGAAATAATAAAAATGTAAAAAATGGTATCTAATAAAATATCAATCATAAAATTACGGAGAAAAATTAAATTTCTTCTAATTTTTCAAAGAAAAAAATAACATTTCATCATCTACTACAAATCATCAAGCAACCCAGTTTGGACTTTTGCAAAGTAATTCACAGTTATAGCTCTCTTATGCACCTGATTATTTTTTCTTATGAAATGTAAAAAATGTGCAAATTCTTAACTGTACATTAATATCCGAGGAATAAAAGAAATGGATGATCAAAACCAGATCTGAGCCGACATCTTGAGATTTTTTTACAGAATATTCGAATATGTTCTGTATTTATTCAATATGTATTTTTTAAAGAATCCAAAGGATATCACGAATGAACACCCTCTTCTATCTTCCTTATTTTCAAATTGTTTCTTCATTGGTCTTGCATTAAAACATGTCAAAGAACAACAATAAAATAGTTTTAGTTTGATGCTATAGTTTTATTGAATAAAAATGGTGAATAGCTTGAGCAGGATTAAAATCTAATTTTGCAGATATAAACACAATGTAACCATATCTGCAAATGCGAATGTCTGGATAACCAATTCTGCAAATACCCCTTCTGGTTATCAAGAGTCGAAAATCCCTCTATTAAAATGAAACCAAAATTATTTTTGTGAACCACATTTATTTTAATGTACTTATTTTTAAAATAAATTTGGTTTCATTTTAATCCAAGTCAGATATAAAAACCATATTGTAACCTGGATATATTATATATTCACTTATTTCAGGATATTTTTAAAAGGTACTTTTTAGATTAGGATGAAGAAAGTATGATTGAAAAGTTCGATTATCTTGACCTATGAGTTGTCAATAGGTTGAGAAGGCAAAACTGCGGAAGATTTCCAATGTTTCACAACTCAGTCAGTTTTGGAACCAAATGTATAAATTTGAAAGAAATAAATTCATTTTCGAAAAGTTTCTGACTTCTTTTAAATAAATCTCCAACCAAAGACCTAAGCGAAATTACCTAATTTCAAAATATAATCTCTGAAATGCTCTGCAAAAGGTAAATTTTGATTTTCACGTAACAAGAGATAATCTTTAAACTGAGTATGAAGCGTATCTGAAAGTCGATTACATCGAATTTAATTATAATTATGAATATTGAAAATTTCAAGATGGGCTATTGATAACTTGTTATTGGTAATTCTCCTCATTATTAAAACAAAACATCCCAAGCACAAAAGGACAGATGAAAATTTAGCGAATAAATAAATCCTCTATAATATTGTTTTAACCAAGCGCTATTCTGCATTGCCTATGCATATCTTTCTAAATGAGAGAGATTCAAAACTATGCTCTCATTATAAGCCAAATTCTCAGTTATTATTTATTTATTAGATATGTCAATGATAAAGTGCTTATTACAGTTTTGTCCAACTTTTATTATAGAGGGAAATACTATAGAATTCAATTTTATTATGTACTAGAAAGAGCTTTTATTGCATGGGGTAATAAGAAATCTTGTTATCCTTGATAGTCTCAAGACTCAGTCAAAAATTTTACTTTCAAGGTTATCTGATAGTCTCAGGAATCCCGGGAATCTTGTTACATGAATAAAATCAAATTACAAAAATCTTGAACTACTTTTGCCTTAATGAGAGGCCATATTCATTGGTTCTATCAACAAGTTGTAAGATACGCAAATACAATATCTGTTGTTATTTATTCTTGAGTAATATTTCAAGGAAGGAATCAGAGCGCTACAATAACACAAGTTGAGGTTAATGGGAAAAGCTGATCTTTTACACCAGGATCAGTTTACTTTTCCCATTTATCTTAATTTTGAATTTTTCATGACCTTTATTATTTGTAACACGATTCACAGGATTCTTGAGACTATCAGATAATATTGAAACCGAGTAACAACTTGTCACTAACAAATTTACCTGACTTTCAAATGTCCGAGTAAATCAGGCAACTTAAACATTTCAGCAATAAGTTTCGTTGATTGATTTGGAATATAAAGTCATGAATCTCTTATAATAATTGTGTAGATGGTTTAAACGGTAAAACTGAACTAAATTTCAAATATTATGGTAAAGATAACTTGCAGACATAAACAGGTTTCATTCAACAGTAAAAGTGCATTTTATATTAAAATTGTTATTCTATCAGCAATATCAAGACAATCTTCTGACGTCATCTTGTTTATAAATTCTAAATGCTCGCTAGGAATCATCATTTTATTTTCAGCCTATTCAAACTAGAGTTGCTCAAAACCAATTTAAAATAACTGAACAAGTCATTAATGTTTCAAGAGTCTATGTGAAGAGTTTGGTTTCATATCTGAGAAAATTAAAAGAAAAATCTCAAGATGCCATGACTGATTAAATAAAAATAATATGCATATTTGGGAAAATTTCTGCGAGGGGAAATCTGATTCATCATCGTCAGTATTAGATATTTTGTTTTTTTTCTGTGTGTGATTTTCTATATTGATGGAATTTGACGATGAAAAGAAGAATTTTTTCCAAACCTGATCAGGTCGGCATTGATTTTTCGTATGCATCATCTCTCGTTTCGATAAAGGAATATTCCTTTTCAAAAAGATTACGCTCATCGATTGAGGATAAATGCTATTTTATTAGATGTATGGTTTGATAGAATTATCGAGTTTTTTTGGCCTCATTCCAATTAGAGACTTATCATTTTTCGAATAAATATTCCGAATCGTTTTTCTTTAACTCCAGGAGAAAATGGTAAAATATTTGAGGATTACATAGGAAATACAGTTACAGGAAATTGGTTACTACCAAGCGAGATACAAGGTTGATTGAGAAGTTAATAGAACATGAAGTGCAGTACTGTATCTGAAAATAATCATTTAATCAATTTTTTTTCCGATTATGGATTAATTATGAATTTTTTTGATTCTCTGAAAGAGGACCTTGTTTTTTAAATACAATGGTTTTTTCAAACACTTTGAGATCTACCTGATCCTCCAAATAAATTGTTAATAAAACTTGACTCCTAATTAGTAGAGAATCTTTTTTCACTTCTAAATTTTACGCTTGAAAACACGAGTTAAACGTAAAACTAAATTCATCAAAAATTTTGATTTTCTATTTTTCACGGTATTACGCTCCAGTTTAGCAACCGACTGTAGCATATAACTTCTAATTTTACAAGTCTTCTTCAAGGGCAAGAATAAAAGAAAAAGTGAAATTGAAATCATGGATGTTTACTTTTGAAATTAGACAATACGATATTAGATAAGCGTCCATAATTTCCTCATGGACATTTATTGCCAAGAAACGAATTAAATGTAAATAAAAATCTCAATTATTCATTATTCTACAATAAAGAATTTGATAAGATTCAGATCAAAGTTTCCGTCAAATAATAATTCTATTATTTATCTGATATATATTCAAACACATGCTTGTAAAGGCAATTCATGTTTTATCCACCATTCAAAGTACATGTTAGATAGCCATTTTGGTTAGTTTCTTTCTTATGTGAAGAGGTTTCGAGGAAAAATCTTTACATTTTTGCATTCGTAAATTAATTTCAGATGTTGACAATCTTCAGACATCCTTAAATTTTGTATATCCCTGATTATGGTTTTAATATACTGACTGTGAATTTGATCATTGTATCAATAAGCGTGTCTTTGACTATGGAGGTGTTTGTTCCAATCTGAATTATGAAACTTGTTCCAGAGATCAAATTCTTGGCTGGAATAATAAAAGTTATTTTCTTTGACAAAAATAAATCAAGATTTCTTGAAACTATTCATAATTTATTTTCCCTTGATGTTTCAGTGTTTTCTGACATTCATCCAAATTTTGTGTTACACGTGATCAGTTAAGATTTTTTTTCAAAAATAACTCGATTTGATTCGAAAATTATAGTTTTTTTTAGATTTCTGTGAAATAATATCGAAAGGGTTTTTTGTCGTTAAATTATAATTGACAACTTTTATTTGATTTTAACTTTTATCAAACTTTTATTGGACTAATTGGAAAAATAAAACCGATGAAGCAACTATTCATTCTTATATCTTCAATTATTTTAATATATTAGACAAATTTTACATATTCCATGTTAAAGAAACCTTTCAATTTACATGAAATTCAATTTTTCACCAATTTTTAGACAAACAACACTATCATTTGATATCAAAAACAGATTTGAAGGATATCCAAAGTACATCGACGTATTCTTTCCAACTCTAATTTTCCCTTAGAAAAATTGAAAACAAAAATATTTTGTCTTTCTCACTTAAATAATAATAATACAAATTATAATTCTTAACTATTGTATGAGGATGTCAGACTTGATTTCTGTTAATTTCGTACTTGCATATCTAAACAAGGTACATTTTGATTGGACTACGATGCCAGATTCAGAAATAAAATTGAAAATAACACTTAGTGAACAATTCTATAGTTTTGAATCTAAACTTATCTCAAATGGTTTTTTCGCTAATCTGTTTTTCAACTTTCTCTAAAGCTAGTTGACAGGAAGATGAGAAGTAACTTACTAGCAAAGTCTGATCCCAGGTAATTACTAGAGCACTTAAAAAGTGGCACGAAATTGTCGTAAAGTGGCAAAAAGTGGCACTTTCCAAAATAGTAAAATTTTCGTGTTATATTTAACTACTTACTAGTAAATTTACACTAGTTTTTTTACACAATTATAAAGCTGACATGAATGAAAACGAAACAATGGCGACCATGCTAGACTTTGAATTTTGTTTAGAGTAGTACCCCACTCACGCAGTCAACCAATGAGATTGATTCTCAGTCTACACTTGGTACCAAATGAAAGAGATGTATTGATTTCATACATGGATATATGTAATACAAACATACGTACACATTGTATTGACCAAGGAAATCATTCATTACGCATGCAGATGTAACCAATCAGAAGATGATTAGAAATAATTGATTAGTAAAAAATTTTTCCGTATTAAATTTTTCACAAAAAGTGGCAAATTTGGTGCTCTAGTAATTACTAAATTCATATGAACTCTAACTTGATGGAGATTGTCTTCTCAAAACCTAGATGTTAGAAATTCGGATAAGCAAGTGTCAATTCCATATAATAATAATAATAATAATTCAAATAATATTCAACTCACGATGACAGGTGTAGACGCGTTTCGTCCTTATTAGAACACGTCAGTACAACATACCCAGGATTCGAATATGGGTCTTCAATGTCGTGAGGCAACACTTCTAACCACCACAACCCAAACTCATCTCCTAATACTCAACACTCCCATGGATTTGACACCACCTACTCACTGGTTGTTTTGAATGATTACAATGTAGAAATCGGTGAAAATTTTGAGCCAAAATTATGACTATTTGGAGAAAGATATTGAGTTTTTTGAAAAAATAGTAAATTCTCATGTCAAACTGTAACAATGATCAATTCATATAAACCTGAAAGTTTTTTAAATTTAATTTCACAGAATTTATCACCTCTTATCAAATTAAAGAGGAAATTTGTCTAATATTTTTGTCTTGTAACTCGAAAAAAGATACTACAGCATGATAATTCTTATATCATCGAACTGTTTTGAAAAATTAGTATCTAAAATCATTTGAAAGTTCGACATTGTTTTGCACTTGTATCTAGATAGGATATTTCTTTCAGACTAATAGGGTAAGTTGTGATAAACTGTTAGAAGCATAAGACTTTTCAGTTTATAAACATCTGCCAAAAATTAAAAGAATAAGGTTTAGCAGCCAGTTCCAAGATTCCTTTCTCTGTTCCTCAAAATCAATTTGACCATAGTGCATAATGGGCCCTGAAAACACAAGAATGAAAAAAATTAAGATGGGAACAGTTACCGATTGCTAGGAAAAATCTAACAGGATCTGATATTCTCAATCAAAAACAGAATTCAGTTCAAAGACGGTATTTCAAGAAATATCATTATTGCTTGGCATATTTTGATTCTTCTTCATACATCACTTATTGGGAATGTCTGTTTGGTGAGGAAAAGAAGGCATCTCTCCTTTTCTGGTGTCTGGTGGTATTTATTTAATTTGAATCAATTTTGTTTGATATTTCCAATGAAGACACTCAAGGATTAAGATGAATGTGCGTGAGTGAAAAACATTCTTGTATTTTCTAAATTATGTACGATGTAAATTCCAGGAATTAGTTCAATAATCTCTTGGTTCTGATTTATTTCATTTGTAAATCTAGCACATAAAGCAACGAAGGTGAAATTGGGAATCTATGATTTTTACAAAAATTTCAATTTTTCATCAAACATTAGAATTTGATAAATAGTTTAGGATTCCTGATTATTATTAAAGAAAAATATTATTTTCAAGAAAAGTAAGGTTTTTTTTTCAATTTTTGATTTAGCGCTAAAATCACATCCTTCGAACTTTGAACGGAAAAGTTTAATTGATTTAATAATGAGAGACTGGGTCAGAATTAGACCAGAGAGTTGAATATTGTCATTAAACTTTAGAAAAATCCACCTATTTTGAGAGATTCAGAATTGTCAAGATTTCATTATCAAGAAATCAAAATTCAACTTCTAAATGATTGTCAAGTGAAGCAGTAGAACAGATTCCACTGATTTTCTCGCCTAATTCTGATTCTAAAAAACCTCTCTTGATCACCCTCCCACTTTCAATTCAGTAAAAAAAATTTGGCTCAATGTTCGAAAAAATGGAATTTTTTGAAGAAAAATTATCTTGCTGAGAGTAGCCAACATAATTCCTAAATATCTTCAACACCCTTGAATGCTTTAAAAATTTATTAAAAATACTTCTTTCTTTCAGGAAATACAAATATTTGATACACATGATTGGATTTTGGTTTACTTTGTTCAATTTGAGTTTAAAAATGTATCATTTTCGTCTATAAAACGAGAATTAGTAGTAGAATTAAAAGTAGTTTTTCAGTAAAATCAATTTAGAAAAGCAATTTAACCGAATAATAATTATAATTAGAATCACTATGTTGAGCAATTAATTATGCGTTGAATGGTATAAAGAACAATGTCACACCTATTCATAAATTTAATTCTCTTCCCCCCAGGTCTCCCAATAGTCATGAATCGTAACATCAAATACAGAAATGATATTTCGAAAGTCTGTTACATAAATGATTATTATTTTGGACAAAAGTAATGCCAATCAATGATGATTTCCAATTTTTGATGAATGTGGGAGAAAAATTTATCAAAAGGAATTTAGGTGAATATCAAGATTTTATAACAGAATTAAATTCTCAACTAACTTTAAATTCTTAGTCAATTAGTAATTTCTCATAAACAAATCTTAATTATCAAGTTCCTCAGAAGCCTTGGAAGACATGGAAAAGAATAAAATTCTAAATACAAATACAAAATTCTAAATGTAATTCTAGAATTTCTAGAACTAGCACCATTCACAAACACGATTATTATATTTATATATCTACTATAAAGTATACACACAACAAGTTTTAATATTTTCAATATTGAAGAAAAAAGGATGCCGAAAAGTGAGGAATAAGCGCTATATTTTAGGGAATTGTAATTGTATGATAAAATTGTATAAAAATCTTTTTCAAATTTGTCTTCATCACAATAATAATAGAATAATAAAAATTGGTTCAAGTCTAAAATAATCTTTGATCTCATTTGGCAAAGGTTCTACTGGCTAAAATATTTTGTAATTTTGTTGTTGTTGGATACACCATTTGAGTTCCTATTTCTCTTGCTGGATTCTCCAGGTTGGCTGCTTATCTGTAATTGGTTGGAACTTCTGTTAACATTAGGGCAGTTTAGACCCAATGGTTTAACTATTTTCTTTTGTTTACATAGAATAGGATGTTCCTTCTTAATGTAGAAAGCTTCAGCAGTTTTCAAATCGTTGACGTTCTTCCCATTTTATCTATAAAGGATGTAAAAGTTTGATGGGGAAAGTTTTTTTTTCACATACCTTGACATGATCTCTAACGGCTGTGTTACCTGTATAGAGGTGTTCTTCTACTCTGTCCTCTAATCTTCTCGTTGTATGTCCAATGTACTCAGCTTTGCAAGGACATCTGAACTTGTATACCCCGAAATGATTTTTAATAATTTAAAAGATCTTTCGATTCATTCGTAAACATTCTATTTGTTTTGAAGATGTATCTTATTCGGTAACATATTTTTTATTAGAAACAATACAAATTATGTCTATACAGTCAAGGCTAACCTCTTTGAAAAATTCAGATTACTTAGAGAAGAAATTTCTAAATCAGAATTTCATAAAGATCACTAAACACTTCAAAAATCTACGTGGGGTCAGAAATAGGCTAAATTAGAGAACGTTTGCCCCCCTCCTTATATTTTTATATGGGTAACCAAACGCAAAAGTTTTATTCAAATATTAATAAGCATATCAAATACTATCTAAAAACCACCATTAGATGGCGATAACACAACTATAAATTTTTTTCTTATTTTGCTCAAAAATCGTCTTCAAAATCAAATTTACACGAAAATGTATCAAATTTAAACTAAATTATAGATTAGGTATTGAGTTTTGTTTATTTCTTATTCACCGCATGCTTTATGAAATTATTAAAAA